>WOVY01010148.1:282500-445107 GCA_013436015.1 Rhipicephalus annulatus | reverse complement strand
GGGAGGCCGGTCGGTTTCCTCCAACCGATCCCCCCTGCAGGTCGACCTTTTCAGCAGGTGGGCATGAACTTCATTGGGCCTTTCACTAAATCCAAAGCAGGGAACCGCTACATCGTCGTGATTACCGACTACCATACGAAATGGGTCGAGGCTGTCGCGTGTCCAGCGGCCACTGCCGCAGAAGCAGCCAGAGCTTTCGTCGAACAAATCGTCCTACGTCATGGTGCCCCGGAGAAAGTAATAAGCGATCGTGGGCAGCACTTTGTCGCCAACTTGACCGAAGAAGTATTCCGGCTCGTGGGTAGCGAGCATGCCACCACAACAGCATACCACCCACAGGCCAACGGCTTGTGCGAGCGTTTTAACCGCACGTTGGCTGACATGCTCAGCATGTACGTTTCCTCACACCACCGCGACTGGGATGAATTCCTACCGTACGTTCTATTTGCATACAATTCTTCCAACCCACGAGACTACTGGATTCACTCCCTTCCTTTCTTCTTCGCGGACATGAACCGACACTACCGGTGGATGTAGGGTCGGGCGCGCAACGCGGATTCGCCTACACCCTGGATGCAATGAAAGTGGCCTAGCCGGCATGCGGCAGGCTCGAAAAATAGTAAATGAACGGGAGAAGCGTCAGCAGGAGAAGAACAAGCGCAGCTATGATGCTAGGCGACTAGTGTTGTTTATCATCAGGGGCGACTTGGTGTACTTGTGGACTCCCTCCCGGGGCGAACGGAAGACGACAAAGCTTCTTCACAATATCACGGACCTTCCGTCTTGTGCGCCAGGTAGCCGAGAACAACTGGAGGGTGGTAGACCAAACTGGGGAAAAAACGTGACGTTGTGAATGTGGCGCGTTTAAAGCCCCTGCCACGTTCGATTGGGCTCCGATGCCGACGGACGCGGACGATGAGTCTGATGATAATCATGAGGTGCGCGATCTCGGTGGTGATGTGCGCGAGGGAAGTGCCAGGAGAGATGACCACGGATTGCATCGAAGTGTTGTGCGCGAGTGCAGTGCAAGGAGAGATGACCACGGATTGCATCAAAGTGTTGTGCGCGAGTGCGGCTCCAGTGGTGATGTGCGCGAGTGCGGTTCGCGAGTGGGTCAGGAACTCCGTTTGCAACATTGTGTGCGCGGGACACAGACCAGTGTTCCAGTACAGCAGTGCGAAAGCTACGACACGGACACTGAACTTTACTCGGACTGGAAGACATTTTCAAGTAATAACCACGCACAACAGGAATGTCAGTGCTTACGAAACGGACACTGAATTGTATTGCAGTACCGATGAGTGAACCCATATATTTCTGTGTCCAATGATTTTGTTTTGTTTTTCATCTGTTGTTTTTGTGTAATTTTTTAAAGCCTCTCACCTGTTATACACATTCATAAGTGTCTTTAAATAAGCATCTCACACACTTGTTGAATGCAAAAACTTTTTGTATAATTAGTCTATTTATTGTCGTGTTTTGCCGATAAAACGAGTGGGGGCACTCTTTTTCGTAGGGGGGAGGTGTCGCGAGAGCAAGGTTTCCAGCTCCAGTATCTTCTCAGGAAATTTGTGCAAAACCAACTCCTCTGCTTCTTTTTTAAGTCTTTCTTTGTACTCTTCTGCCTTTGGGTTTGTTTCTCTGGCCATTACAGAGCTTCGGCTTTTGACTTTAATGGAATGTGGGATAAATCGTGTTTTCCAGCCTGGGACAGGCGCCTACACGCTGCATTTACGGCTTAAAAACGGAGCAGTCAAGGTCGCCCCCGTTCGGGATTAGAAGGGGAAAGCTTACTAGGAAAAGCGTCTAGCAGGAGGCAGGTCCGGCGCCACCGTCTGAGTCTAAGTCATTGTTAACAGGCACGCGTGTCATTGAGAATGACATGGGGACGCGACCACTTAGCCTGACCGAGACATAGTGGCGGCAGGTAAACGACCATATTCTCTCGCGCTGTTGTTAGGATGTCGGGGCGCCTCGCTGTCGCATGTACACCTGGTAAGCAATGGTGTACCCATCGCTCTTAAGGACGCTTCTAGAAAGCAACAGTTAATGAAAGAACTTACGGGGCCCGAGCGTGGGAACGGCCGCCGACGGTAGTCGGCCGAAGGAAGCAGCACGGCCTGGTATGGGAGAGAGTGTCACGTGCGGAGGACCTTTCTCTTTGCGTGTTTCATTTTGGTAAGGAGGTTTTTACAAATGTAGTGCCTTTTATGAAAGTGTTTCTGTGATTGGTTGAGATGCTGCGAGTCCGAACATGTGATTGGTTTTTGTGAAGACTCTTTGTACGACCAAGGGTTAAAAAGAGGATGTTTGAACTTGAAAAGTGAGCGGAGCGGAGTCGGGGTCAACGGCGGATCTCACCACCGGAGACCAGCTATGCGGGCCGAGGGGTATGCCACCACTTTCTATGTTTTGTCTTTGTAACCCAGTGCATTTTGTAACTTGAAGTTGTGTTAGCTAAATAAACCCCCAAAGAGTGCTCCCCGAATTCATCGTGTTGACTTCTCATCGATTGCCTCCGCGGAGTTTCAACCACACTTATTCGTCTCCCTGGTCGTCCGATGCGCCTAACTTGAACAACCCCGACGTTTCGCTACAAAGTGGTGGAGGTGCGGGGTAACGATAGTCCCGCTCTGAAATTATGCCCCGAGTCAACAACAAATATCAGGAACCTACCTCTGACTGCTCTACTATGACGTAACCCCCTACCTTCTTCTCTGCTATGTCTACCCCCCAAGTTAAACCATTCGTCGGACCACCAGTCTTTAGAGGCGCGCCGGAGGAATCTATTTCAGAGTGGCTACTTTGCTACGAACATGTAGCGTCGCTTAATAATTGGGACCAAGCCACGAAGGTGAAATTTCTATATCTGGCTTTAGACGGAGATGCGAAAAAGTGGCACACCACTCAAATTCTAACCGGTGCTCCTAATACATGGGAAGAATGGGCGACGCTACTTAAAACGTCCTTTACGAGTCGCCACTCAGTCGAGCTCGCCTATTTGCGGCTACAAAACCGCACTCAATTGCCGTCCGAAACCCCCGAGCAGTACTACTATGACGTCGTACAGCTGTGTGCAAGAGTGAACCCGTCAATGACGGAAGATGATCGGTTGCGGCACCTTATGCGCGGTTTGCGTCCGGATATTCTGGAGAAGATGATAATCGCAAACCCGGAGAGCTGCACTGCATCCTTCAAATTTTGCAACGCATAAATCTGGCAGCTTTGATGAGCCGTGTGTCGGGGCTACAATCGATTGGCATCCAGTATTCCACCGGCTCGCAGTCGTGGATGCAAAACATCGCGCATCCCGTAGGGTTCGCACCCGCCGCAGCGACAGGGCACCCTCCTCCTACGTGTGTCGCCACTTGCGCCGCGGCCGAATTGCGTTGCCCGCGGGAGGCTGCCGACCGCGAGAGAGACCTGAAAACGATTGCGGACTCGATCGCCTTGCTATCTGACCGGCTAAAAAGCATCGAAGACGAGGTGCGTCGCCCCCCAATGCCTTGGCCTCAGGGAACTTCCCGTGCCAACGACGCGCGTCCCCGATGCCAGATTTGCCACCGCATAGGTCACATAGCACAACAGTGCTGGCAGCGGTTCCGGGATGACAGGAACGATGAGGCTGAGCTCCAAGGCAATCAGAATGTGGAGCCTAATCCTTCGGGAAACGAGAACGGCCGGGCCTAGGGGGCCAGCCCGGCCGCCCCATCGGCCCATTGTCGGAAGGTCAGCTTCTCACAGTCCCCACACGTGCCAACGGTACAGAAACGTTGCGACACCGCCCTGGCCTCAAGAATAGAAATGCCGACACGCTTTCCCGTCTTCCTCATGATCCCGCGCCTGTAAGCGAAGAAAACCCCTTACCGTTGCTGGTTCTGGATCAGGTGGATGTTGGAAAAAAGCAGAGGGCAGACCCATGGATGAAAGAAATTATGCAGCACCTCGAGCACCCGGATGCGCCCGTTGTCAGGAAAACTAAAAGAACGGCACGGAGCTTTCGGTTGATCGACGGTGTACTGTATCGAAGGGCGAAAGGGTTTCAGGAGGATCGTGCTGCGCTCGTTGTCCCCAAGTGCTTGAGATCTGAGATTTTAAGGTACTGCCATGACGCCACCACGGCAGGCCACTTAGGTGTCAAGCGCACATGGGAGAAAGTTCGTTGCCGATATTTCTGGCCGAAGATGTTCTCGTACGTAAGCAAGTACGTTCTCTCCTGCCCCGACTGCCAGACACGAAAGCAACCACCGGGGAGGCCGGTCGGTTTCCTCCAACCGATCCCACCTGCAGGTCGACCTTTTCAGCAGGTGGGCATGAACTTCATTGGGCCTTTCACTAAATCCAAAGCAGGGAACCGCTACATCGTCGTGATTACCGACTACCATACGAAATGGGTCGAGGCTGTCGCGTGTCCAGCGGCCACTGCCGCAGAAGCAGCCAGAGCTTTCGTCGAACAAATCGTCCTACGTCATGGTGCCCCGGAGAAAGTAATAAGCGATCGTGGGCAGCACTTTGTCGCCAACTTGACCGAAGAAGTATTCCGGCTCGTGGGTAGCGAGCATGCCACCACAACAGCATACCACCCACAGGCCAACGGCTTGTGCGAGCGTTTTAACCGCACGTTGGCTGACATGCTCAGCATGTACGTTTCCTCACACCACCGCGACTGGGATGAATTCCTACCGTACGTTCTATTTGCATACAATTCTTCCACCCACGAGACGACTGGATTCACTCCCTTCTTTCTTCTTCACGGACATGAACCGACACTACCGGTGGATGTAGGGTCGGGCGCGCAACGCGGATTCGACTACACCCTGGATGCAATGAAAGTGGCCCGCCGGCTGCGGCAGGCTCGAAAAATAGTAAATGAACGGGAGAAGCGTCAGCAGGAGAAGAACAAGCGCAGCTATGATGCTAGGCGACTAAGTGTTGTTTATCATCAGGGCGACTTGGTGTACTTGTGGACTCCCTCCCGGGCGAAAGGGAAGACGACAAAGCTTCTTCACAAATATCACGGACCTTTCCGTCTTGTGCGCCAGGTAGCCGAGAACAACTGGGAGGTGGTAGACCAAACTGGGAAAAAACGTGACGTTGTGAATGTGGCGCGTTTAAAGCCCTGCCACGTTCGATTGGGCTCCGATGCCGACGACGCGGACGATGAGTCTGATGATAATCATGAGGTGCGCGATCTCGGTGGTGATGTGCGCGAGGGAAGTGCCAGGAGAGATGACCACGGATTGCATCGAAGTGTTGTGCGCGAGTGCAGTGCAAGGAGAGATGACCACGGATTGCATCAAAGTGTTGTGCGCGAGTGCGGCTCCAGTGGTGATGTGCGCGAGTGCGGTTCGCGAGTGGGTCAGGAACTCCGTTTGCAACATTGTGTGCGCGGGACACAGACCAGTGTTCCAGTACAGCAGTGCGAAAGCTACGACACGGACACTGAACTTTACTCGGACTGGAAGACATTTTCAAGTAATAACCACGCACAACAGAATGTCAGTGCTTACGAAACGGACACTGAATTGTATTGCAGTACCGATGAGTGAACCCATATATTTCTGTGTCCAATGATTTTGTTTTGTTTTTCATCTGTTGTTTTTGTGTAATTTTTTAAAGCCTCTCACCTGTTATACACATTCATAAGTGTCTTTAAATAAGCATCTCACACACTTGTTGAATGCAAAAACTTTTTGTATAATTAGTCTATTTATTGTCGTGTTTTGCCGATAAAACGAGTGGGGCACTCTTTTTCGTAGGGGGGAGGTGTCGCGAGAGCAAGGTTTCCAGCTCCAGTATCTTCTCAGGAAATTTGTGCAAAACCAACTCCTCTGCTTCTTTTTTAAGTCTTTCTTTGTACTCTTCTGCCTTTGGGTTTGTTTCTCTGGCCATTACAGAGCTTCGGCTTTTGACTTTAATGGAATGTGGGATAAATCGTGTTTTCCAGCCTGGGACAGGCGCCTACACGCTGCATTTACGGCTTAAAAACGGAGCAGTCAAGGTCGCCCCCGTTCGGGATTAGAAGGGGAAAGCTTACTAGGAAAAGCGTCTAGCAGGAGGCAGGTCCGGCGCCACCGTCTGAGTCTAAGTCATTGTTAACAGGCACGCGTGTCATTGAGAATGACATGGGGACGCGACCACTTAGCCTGACCGAGACATAGTGGCGGCAGGTAAACGACCATATTCTCTCGCGCTGTTGTTAGGATGTCGGGGCGCCTCGCTGTCGCATGTACACCTGGTAAGCAATGGTGTACCCATCGCTCTTAAGGACGCTTCTAGAAAGCAACAGTTAATGAAAGAACTTACGGGGCCCGAGCGTGGGAACGGCCGCCGACGGTAGTCGGCCGAAGGAAGCAGCACGGCCTGGTATGGGAGAGAGTGTCACGTGCGGAGGACCTTTCTCTTTGCGTGTTTCATTTTGGTAAGGAGGTTTTTACAAATGTAGTGCCTTTTATGAAAGTGTTTCTGTGATTGGTTGAGATGCTGCGAGTCCGAACATGTGATTGGTTTTTGTGAAGACTCTTTGTACGACCAAGGGTTAAAAAGAGGATGTTTGAACTTGAAAAGTGAGCGGAGCGGAGTCGGGGTCAACGGCGGATCTCACCACCGGAGACCAGCTATGCGGGCCGAGGGGTATGCCACCACTTTCTATGTTTTGTCTTTGTAACCCAGTGCATTTTGTAACTTGAAGTTGTGTTAGCTAAATAAACCCCCAAAGAGTGCTCCCCGAATTCATCGTGTTGACTTCTCATCGATTGCCTCCGCGGAGTTTCAACCACACTTATTCGTCTCCCTGGTCGTCCGATGCGCCTAACTTGAACAACCCCGACGTTTCGCTACAGTAGGTTGCACAGTTTTTATTTTATAAAGTACACGTGTAATATATGCGTAAAATTATCTTTTTTTTCGACACACTTTTTCTGCCGCTATTAATTTAAGGTTGTGAATCAGGTGTATTCGAGTGTCATTTTGTTGTGATCTGTATGCCATGATGATGATGATGATGGCAAAAACAAATATTTACGTCGTGCGAGGTCAGCCCGCTATTGTATGAGCTCGGAGCAAACCCGTGCTCACGAGAAGGTTGGGCCATCCTTGGTCCGTTTCAAAGAACAGGAACGCTGTTGAAGTTTGGACGGGACAAGTTCAGGTTTAGCTTGAGGGAGCAAGTGCCCCTTTAGCACGTCCATGGAAGACCCCACAGAGTTTGCAACGGATTCTAGAAACGGTGATCTTCAAGCTTTTGCTGTGGCTGTGTCGCGCTTTCCGAGCAGGCCTGGTGCTTTATTGTGCCTGCAACCTATAGTCGGCAGGTAACGATGTACCACACACCGTGCATCTAGACGTCTACATATCCATCGTCGCTTTCTCAGAACACAGCGTCGAAATGTAAATGTCTCTCGCTTCGTGAAGTAAAATACCATTAGCACAGACTTTCTTTCTTTGCGCAAACATGAAAAAAAACGAAAACTGAGAAGACAGCGCACAGGGCAAGCGCTAAACACGAACAAAATTTATTTCAGATAATACCACAAAAATAAGACCCCAAATAAAGACCAAATCAAGCTATACTCGCTACGAATAAATATACCACAGTGTCAGTCCATGCTCTTCTACTCAAGATCTTTATCTGGCGAAGCTGCTGTGCTCGTGTGCGGGTCGCGCAATGGGCTGATAAACGCACATTATTACATTACTTTGAAGTTGTCCAGGAAAGACGAAAGGAATGCATATGTACTGGTCCATTGCATGCCCAGCCTGCACATGCACACTCGCAGCTTCGCGAAATTAGCATCCTGATACTTTGGGAAGAGAGTTACTGGAAACCTATCATATCATGAGCGAAGGCGCGGGCTGTATAAACGAAACTTTGGTATATTTATCCAGTAGTGAGAATAGCCTAGCTGTTTGACTGCATGCTTGATTGGCAACACAACGGAGAACGCATGCAATTAGGGGGTCTTCTTTCCGTGGTATTTTTTTCGAAAAAAAAAGTCTGGTTATGTTTAGTGCTCGCCCTGTGAACTGCGTTCTTCTTTTCTCAGTAAGTTCCTTCCTTTTTTCGTTTGTTTCACGTTTGCGCTAAAGAATGTCGCGTTCGATACAAGAACAACTCGCCCAACAGGAAGTCTGCTTGAAACCCGATTAGCCGCAGCACAACATTTCTAAAGCCCCGAAATCCCACGTCAGACCCGACAAAAGCGATGAAGCACGTTTGCCGCCTGGGTGCCGCTAATTGGACCAACTCGAAACAATGAGAACCGAAGTTATTTCTCCGTCGTCGAGATAAGCGGCCACAAACAACGCTACCCCCGCTCTTAGCAACGTGCGACGCTGAGTGCTGAAGAACGTCTCCATATAAAAAAACCTTGGCCGAAATGCGACGGGACACTCGCAGCCAACAACGCCGCCGGTCGACGCCATCTTGGTTATTTTTGGCGCGAACAAAGAAAATGCATTCGGCAGAACACGCTGTCGAAGCCTCATGAACGTGTATCAAATAAAGCTTTCGGCGCGCGAAGACGCGTTTGGCGTACTATATGTCATACACGAGCAGAAAGTGCAAGAATCTGCCGACCGAACAAGGTGCCTTGTACACGTACGATAGTTCTATAAGGAGTGCCGCGCAGCAAATCGGCGCACATGTTACGATCTGCCGCTTTCTGATCCTAATAAATATGAATCGTTTCGACTCACCGCAAACAAAACGACCAGCCTCCTCAGAGAGAGCGATGTCAGCGCGCCTTTCCCTTGCACCCGCTTTCGCGTACGAAACAAACACTGCGTCCCCACAGAAGCGCAGGCTGGATCTCGGCGACTGGAACCTTCGCGAACTCCCGCCCAACTGACGCAACGTCTATGCAACGCCGGCGGAAAAGGAGTCGTCGCCCCGGACGGTGACTGCAGCGCCGCGGCGAGATAACACGACTAGAGCGTGGCCTCTGCGATCGGCCACCGGCAGCCAATCGCGGAGGCCACGGCTAGAGATGAGAGTAAACGAGTGGTGGTGGCAGTGGTTCGGTGAAGGAAGGAAAAAGACGCTTATTTCTGCAGCTATTAAGAGAGCGCGGCGCAGTAAACGAGTGACAGGTGCTGCGACCACCAGTGTACGCTCCCGCTTCATTTAAAGGAGAGGTGGTACTCGAAAAAAAAAAGTGTATTTAATCTGTTTCCTACGGCAATGAAGCTTTTGCTCCGTTCATAGGTTCGTATGGTGAATTGAAATATGTAATGAGTTTCATAGTAGGTTGCACAGTTTTTATTTTATAACACGTGTAATATATGCGTAAAATTATCTTTTTTTTCGACACACTTTTTCTGCCGCTATTCTTTTTTGGTCGTGAATCATTAACAGCAGACAATTATCTGCATGAACTGTAGAAGGTAAATAAATAACAATAAAGTGTGTATAAAACATTTTAATTAACAAAAAACTGTAGTGTAAGAATTCTGACAGTAACATTCGTGAGACTCTGCAGACTGCCGCTGACAAGGCGATGGTTTGTGCGGGTAACATTAATCTGGCCTGTTCAGCCACAAAATCTGAACTGCTCCTCCTCCTTGCCCATCGGGGCTCTGAAAGCACATCTCCGATATACAACTAGCACTGAACAATACACACGCATCCAGAGTTGACAGGCTCAGGGTGCTTGGACCACGAAATCGACTAAACACGCACACTATTGAAGTGCTTCATACAACTGTGGACCGCACTTTATGCCTTATAGGCAGGATATCTAATATAAGCTTGTATGGCGGGCTACGAGAGGCTGAGCTCCACCAAGCCTTTGTCCTCAATTAAGTGACTTTTTCTCTCCCTTCTCTGTCCCTTCTGAAGAGGGAAGAAAATGACGTAGACACCTTCTTACGCAAAATCTACAAATTCGCTCTCGGAGTCCCCACTCGAACGTCCAATGCACGGCTCATGGAGACAGGCATATTCAACACATTAACCGAACTCATTGAGGCACACTTAACCCCACAATATGCCGTCTCTCCAACACACAGACTGGAAGATGCGTTCTCGACACTCTCAGTATCGGGGCCGACTCCAACCGCTACCACCAAACACACTATACCGCATAAAATGCACAAGAATGTATACACATTCCTCCGCTCCCTAAAAACATGCACCCTGTACACAACGAGAAAATGTCGACGACAGCGTGCAAAAACTCTCGGGAAACGATTTTCTATTTATAATGAGGTGCTCTAAGTAGATGCCGCCGAATACAGTACCTGTCTTTTTTTTTTCTTTTTTCTCCTTCTCAGTTGTCACTATGTCGAATAGCCAGTGCTGCTCCCATTCCTGCTTACTCTTCTCAGGAGGCGGAGAAAGTAGTCATTGCTCGCGCCCATGCAGTTCCCAATCATTCGCTTATCATTAGCGACTCCAAATAGGCCATCTACAACTTTGGAGCGGGTAGGGTGTCCAAAACAGCCATCTTCCTCCTCCTGGCCCATCCTACGCAACTACTGACGCCGTTACGGCGCCCGCAGGCCTCACCAGTTATGAAGCGGCTCACGTGAGCACCCAAATATTTACGGTCAGGGCCCAGGAAGAGCCAAGCTCCGTTTCGACAACGGCTGCGCGGGATGGCCTTCTAAGATTTCACGAAATCTGTAATCACTGCCCGCCTTGGCAATAGCGAGCACTAATCTCTATCGGTGCTCGCACTTCTCGTTATTCCAACTAGATGTCTCGAGTCTCCGCAATGCGGAAATCCCCAGTTCCTACGAACGAAGGTGGATTTGCGAGATATATAGCGCCGCAAACATAAAGTCCACCCGGTGGGTAGTTAACGTTACGTAAGGGTCCACGGCCTGTAAACACCCGCATATGCGCAGATTCTATACGGTAACACGGTAACATAAGGAAGAGTTTTTGGTTGGAAAAGAATCTTACAGGAAAGGAACCTTTTTCTTTTTCTTGCAAAGTGTCCACTGAGCGCATATCCGCGTGTTTCACTGCAAATGTCGCGCAAGACGATAGTCTTCTGGCGGCCGTACTGCACGAGTCCTGGTCTCATCCGCGGCCACTCGTGACGCTGTTCTCGTACTATTTCCGTCCTGTCACGATCGATTCTATTGAGGTTTTGTTTGAACAAATTTCGTTTTACTGCATTATCACAGCTGGCATGCCGCGTGTACACATTCCAGACAACATAACAAGTCCTAAGGATGCCCCAAACAAGTACCTAAGACCCACATCCATTAAAGGAGGTCGTATGGATGTCCTGTAGACTTCAGCGAATGGATGCCCATTAATTATCCCGGAAGATGACGTGAATGGGTGGATGCATGCGTGCCATCTGCATGCATCCACCCATCCATGTCCTCTCATGGGATGTTTAATGGACATGGTATATATCATCCCACGCCGTTTCAATTTACCTACTTACTGATATTTTCACATATATATGCACGTTGCTTCATGAATTACTGTGCAGTTTCAGCTATGATTTTTAACGCACCTGTACATATATATAGAACTTCCACAATCCTCCATAAATATACACATAATAAATAAGCAGGTGAAAACACATAATGGAACAGTGTTTTCAAGGTTTGAGAAATAACAAGCAAAGAGGAATGGAACAGAACCACTGAACGTGTTATAAGCCTACAGTTACGTGGAAAAGCAGGAGTGCATTGCATCGCTGGAAGAGTACATGAGGGGTATTAAAACATGTAAAGGAATACAAGACTTTCAAAAAGACAGTTCTTTCTACTAACTAGCATGCGTCCTTCAAATACTGCATGTACTGGTAATTTCTGGGTACAGTGGAATGTGCAACATCCAAATTTAATCCCATTATGATCCCGAGCTGTCGTAACTGCAGGATGTCCTAAGGATCTCGTTTTTTGTCTCATTTTGGAGCCTTCATGAAGGTTTCCGGGAAATATCTGGGACATTCTTAGAAGTTCCCACACATCCTAAGCAGCACATCCTAGGGGAATCCAAAGGATGGCTCTGTGTTGTCTGGGATGTCAGCAATGTTCGGTCACGTTAAGTACTGTGAAGCATGTAGTTTGAAAAGAACCATTTGTTAGACATGAATGAATTATATTGCATGGAAGCGTGAATGAATGGCTCTGCGCAGGCACGTAGCCAGAAATTTTTTTCGGGGGGGGGGGGCACCACTTTGAATTTTTTGCTTTCTATGCCATGGCGAAAAATATTTATGGGAGGAGGGGTACGTGCCCGGTGTGCCACACCTTGACTACGCCCCTAGGGCTGCCCATTTACTACTGGTGCGCGAATTAGCCACCTGTCGAAGTAGACATCCACCATATCGTCAGCAGAGCTCCTTCACGCGCATAGCGCCCCGCCGCGGTGGTCTAGTGGCTAAGGTACTCGGCTGCTGACCCGCAGGTCGCGGGTTCGATTCCCGGCTGCGGCGGCTGCATTTCCGATGGAGGCAGAAATGTTGTAGGCCCGTGTACTCAGATTTGGGTGCACGTTAAAGAACCCTAGGTGGTCAAAATTTCCGGAGCCCTCCACTACGGCGTCTCTCATAATCAAAATGGTGGTTTTGGGACGTTAAACCCTACATATCAATGAATTCACGCGCATAGCGTCGCATTTTCGGCACAGCGTTAGAAACGCTTGGGTTTTTAGAATTAAGTATCTATGCATTTTCTAGTAAAGGGCCACACCACCTGACACGTATCGATGTTGCGCCTGATATGCGTAGTTATTTTTTTTTTGATCGACAATGCTCACGGGTTTAAACGCAGCCATTAGTTCATGCTGGGGGCTGCGTTCCCCCTTGCCCTATTGGTCGACTTCGCCGTAGCTGGAAGATGGCAAATTAAGCTACGGATTGCTTCCCACGCCTGTGTGCGCTACAATCTTTTTGTCCGTATTTTCCAAGTTTGCGCTAATGGAGTATCATCTGATGGCCAACTAGCCCAAACAAAGCAGGTCTTCGGTTCCCAACTGTACGAGAGTGAAGATTGGCAGTAAACAGCTCTTGAAATGCAACCTCTGTGATCCTTGGCCGCCATAGCTGAAAAAAAAGAGGGGAGGGGGGAGTTTGTACTAGCCGTGTGAAGCCCAAGACAGAGCGAAGCAGTTTTATCTTAGGTTGCATGGATATTATCTTAGGGGCTTTACGTGGTCTTTTTGGCTGATGCTGAGTCTTTCCTTGGTAGAGACAAGAGGTCTAACCCACTGTCACAGATCCACTAGAATGTCCTAACTCCAGTGCCAGGCCTAAAGCGAAAAGCTGGCTGGGACACCCCTGGTAGAAGCACGGGGATTTTAAAGACGATGGTCTTTCTTGGGGACCTTCGAAGGGAAAATTTTGGTTTGTCTGTCAGTACATTTCTCTGTTTGTCCGCCCTAACGACACCTCAAACGGCACCAAATGGCCCACTCCATTCGCAGCGCTCACCAATATTGCTCAAGGCTTAGCGTTCATAGCTGTGCGATTGTCAATTCAAAAGCCATTATTGCGCACATCTGAGGTGCCATAGCAACACTTCAAAGTTTTGTATGTCTGCCTTTATACTAGAAGAGGCACACACACAAGTAACTCTAAGGACTGTAGCGTTTATCGCACTGCGATGACAGTGCAATGCGATGCTCAAAAAGGTGTTTCTAACGCTTTGCTACGACGGTGGTGGCACCTGCCCGTAGCTTTGCGTTCTACACCTTATCACCTCCGAGACTGGCGCGCATCTTTCTCCGCGGGCTGCACGCCTTCGTTTTCGAAGATAACTGCCAGATGGCTCTTGTGTATAACGTGCCTCAATGCGCTCGTTCGCCTCCGCTACACGCTCGAGGCACTCTAACGCAACGCCTCCAGAATGCCCTTCACCGATGTTCTTGCGCACAACACCAAACAAACGTTTTGCTCACTCTCTCCAGACACAAGACTATCGTCTTACTACTACGTTTGCGGTGTAACATGCAGATTTGGAACCAATTTTATCGCTCCTAATCTTCCTAGGGAGCCTACACATAGCCTCCTATATTTTTATAGAGGAGGCTATGGCCTACATGACCACAGACGGTAGTGTGGGCTCCCTGTATCTCCCTATCGGCTCGCGCCACGCCAAGAAACTCGGCGCTGCGGCTGTGCAGAGTATGGGCACAGCTGATGAGCAACAGCGCGTGATTAGTAACGGCGCGGAAAACGCCCGATTGTTTTACCTCGCGCTTTATTAAGCATTTGAGTTCACTCCTAACTGCGTTCTAATAAGGTCGCACTTCAAAGAATGACAAGTCAGGTACGACAGCCAGCAAACTGCAAAGGTATGAGAGCAGACTTGGCGAATCCGTTCCATAGAGAAATAAAAAAAGGTGAAGAGTGGACACTCCCATAGACCCCAGCGGCCCAATCGACTCTAGCACACCTAGCGGTTGATGAGAGCAAGTGGCGTGCGCTTCCGGTTTCGGTTTCACTGGCGCAAATTTTGAATTACTTTGCATAACCGACGTTTGGCTATGACGAAAGTTCATGATTTCAGACCACTATTCATCGCCCAAATGGATAGTTTTCGTAGGTCGTTTTGATTTAGCGATTCCCTGTTTTGTTTTGTTCAGTGGTTCGTGCGAATCGGTCGTGACGTAATTTTTATTTCGATTAAGTTATAATAAAAAGAGATGCAGGTAATGATAATTCGCTACGGTTTTATTCATCGCGCTTGTGTTTTTCTTTTGGAACAAGTGACCAATGTATATATCAGTCAAAGAAACAGAGCATCCGCAATGTTTTATTCAAAGGCAAGGTATAGTATGAGAATATAAAAAGCACAATATGACAAAGGTAGACAACAAATGCATCTCGCCTTACAAATAAATTGTAACAAATATTGTAACAAATACATAGAGAACACAGACAACGCACACATCGCTAGAGTTGGCAGAAGCCGAGAAGCTGGTGAAGTATGACACACCGGGCCAGTGGGTAAGTAAGGATCTATGGCAAAACACAGCGCACAATGCTGATGAAGAAGGAAGAAGTGACATATACACAGCAATGAAGTCGCGAATCACGCCTGGGCTTAACCGAAATAATGCATAGAAAAAAAGAGCGCACAGAAACCACACGACACAATATAGCAGAAAGGCAAAGGTGCAGTGTGCTGGCTGTGCTTAAGAACAGCTAGTCCAAAATGAAAAAAAAGCAGACTTGATGCCTGCTTGTCCTCAGAAAGGTAGGGCTTTGCAGCTTGCTCACTACGTGAAAGACAAACTTTATGCTACAACACTGGCAGGTCTTGTGGCTTTTGTTATGCGTCGCCTTCATCAAAAACTTAAGATCCCAAGTGATTTGCGTCTGGGTGTTGCTGTGACGCTTGCGAGCTAAAATAGATTGTAGTCATCACTTTATCCAGAATTATGGACTTTAATTGGTGCTACGAGAGCGGTATTACAGGGCTAATAAATAGCAGAAGGAAACCACTTTGGCTCATTATTTTTCACAAAGGCTCTACATCGTACATTATCACTCACAAGCTATATAAAAATAAAATGGCAGCGTCCGCAGCCCCATCAAACGCTACAAGTTTGGGTATTCTTTTGAAAATTTTGATGGGCAAGATGAGGAGGTTGATGAGAAGCTAAAATACGAAAAGCGTGATAGCATGAACCGTGCCCACTTCCTACTGTGTTCCTTACCCGCTCGAAGACATTTCAACAAGCGGTTATGTTATCGATATATTACTTGAGCTGTCGAGATAAAGCATACACAGTGACCAAGCGACCCACAGTAAAGTGTACAGTTCGCCCGTATTTGCTACAAAAAATACAGACAGGATACCCAACATTCTTTTTAAGGTTATGCAAATCACTTCGAGCGAATACACAGTGTCCGTACTCCTCATAGCGGGTAACCAAAACAATGAACGCAACGAAGGAGTGGTTAGTCCAGTTGAACTGAATATAAGCATATAAGACCATAATGAAGTCTGCTGTAACGAAGTAATAACATAACAAAGCTATTGCAGGATTCGGCTCAACTCGAATGCTTTAGTGTAAACCCGCCGCTAATTGCTAACCTTTGAACTTGTCAAGCTGTATGCCCGAGATTGAAGACTGGAACCTAACCCTGTCTAAGTTTCGGTTCACAAAACGCACATGCCAACATAAACGAACCCGGCAAAACATTTTCAGAAACTTAGCGCGACACCCAGCAGAGCAGAAATGAAAATCGCCAACACTTGACAGATGGTGATACAAAACATCGCACACTTTCAGGTGATGTGCAGTGGCCTCAATTATGGCAAGAAAGTGAGATTCAAGTTGTACGTATGCAAAAGCTGCTTCTGATGGCACAGTGAGATTCCCAAAAAGTTTGCTGGGGACGTGGTATGCTTTGAGCATTGTGAAATACTGGTGGGTACCCTTAAGCGTCTCACTGTCGTCTTTCAGTAACTGTGGGCAACTGCAACCGTCACATGCATTCCGAAGGAAGTGTTTGATGAGAAAACCAGCTACATAATATGCAGCGGAGTCATCGATATTATGGGAGTGAATGTTTGTGGCAAGTTCAAAGAGATCGTCTAGAGCGGGAAGTCGTCAGGCTATGGCTGTGCACACTCCTCATTATCCACAAGAGACGCACTGGTGAGGGAGAATGGCGAGAGCTGCTCCTGGAGGAGGTCACATTCATCATCCTCAACATTTCCGTATTCTGACAGCTTGAAGAGTTTTCTTATGCAGATGTGCTTCAGGCCACAAATAAATTGTGCTACATTGGGGTTGGTGTTGCAACCCTGTTTTTGCCTAATGTGGCCAAATATGTTCTCCAGAGGATCCTGTTGAAGCCTGCGTGTTAACAGGTATTCAAAATTGTAATTTGCCAACCTACGATGGTTTGTGGTTGACGTCTGCCAACAAACTGCTATGATGCAATCCAGGGAAGCTGGCCTCGGAGGAAGTCAATCAGCTCTGAATCATTTTTCATGATTGCATGCCGCAGCTTTTGCGAAGTTCTTTTTTTACTCGAGCTGTTCAAGGCATCAAAAATCCTGTCCATACGATCACAAAATTGAGCTGTAGTGATGGCCGAGGCAGGCAGCACCTTCGCATACACCATTGCCGTGATAGCAATCGAAACTGATGCACTGAGGACCTGAGTTGCTCTGCTGACCTTCATATTAGAAAAAGGTTTCTGATGAACGTGCCGTTCAGTCAACTTTGGAGCCAATCGCAACCGCAACTCATGTGAGGATTGGTAAAGGCTTACAATGTGCGACCAGTTAACGATGTCATCCCCAATGTATAACTTGTGTGCTTGGACATTATTGCGCGTTGTTTTAATTAAATGCGAAACATCAAAAATGTAATATACCCGCTCACCATCAACTTCAAAAAAGGCTTTGCTACAGTCACTCTTAGTTGGTTAGCGAGACTTACATTTGAACTGCCCTGGTCACAAATGACTGCTTTCACTGCAATATTAATGCTCCTAAGCTCCAAAATGAGTGACACCAGCAAGTTATGCATAACAGATGATGGTGTTGATGTGAGCCCTATAGTAAAAGCAACCGGTTGAACCCACTTTCTCGAAACACCAACAAGAAGAAAAACCAGTGCTCGATCAGCGATGGTTGAAGTGCGATGAGTGCCATCATCTGTAAAACCCTGGACAACGTCTCTTGAAGCATCATAGTACAAATTCTTTTTGAGTGCTATTTCGTCGAAAACTAAAGCGCACACTCGGTCCCGTTCATTCCAAGCTTGAGTATTTGTTGCAATGGAAGAAAGGATCCCTGGAATTATGCCTGGAGTCATCTTTACGTTAGCTAGCCACCTCCTTAATGAACGCCGGGAGGGCAAAGAAAAATATGGAGCCAGAAATCGGTATGCTCGCGGACCTCGGAAGTTTAAGTGAAGAGCGAATTTCTTGAACCACACGGGAAACCGCTTGCCCTTGCGTTTGGGCCTCAAGCGAACATGTGCAGAAAGAAGTTTAAAAACCTCCTTGGTGACGTGCGGTCGGATAACTTCAAGGGCCTTCGAAGTCGATGACGGTGCTTGGTGAGGCTGTCTCTGCAGTCTTTTGATAGTTTTCCGCTGTGCTGCTACTTTGGCTTGCAGATGTTTAATGGTTTGCTTGTACTTCATTGATGGAGACATTGTCGCTGGCACACAGGAACGCACTGCAATAAACAAAAAAATTGATGTGAAAGCGAAGAACAACTAATCCCATACGAGCACTTTCCTCGCTCTTTCAGACCCAAGGTGCACAACTTTCTGTGGTACAAAGTTTCCGATTCCACTACCTAAAAACAAACCATTCACAATGTTGACAATGCACAAAAAAAAATGAAAATCACTGAGAGCCCACCCTTACATTTTGTAAGTGCACGCGTAGTGTCCTTTTGAGGATAGTTTCTTCAGAATGTCCTAAACATAAAATAGCACATTAAAACTGCTGCAATAAAAGCATAGTCACCATTTTCTCTAGGGCACTCAGGCGTGGAGCTGTTGGCGGAGACGTCTTCTGGAGGGTCTTGTGAAGCTTGTTCAGTGCCTCGGACAGTGCTGTCGGAACAATCTTGCGAGCGGCCTGCGGAAGTCTCTATATCAATCCACTCTGGTGTTGAAGTGAACATACAACTTACCGGCCACACAGGTTCCTTTTGTGACAGCTGAACGACTGGTTAAGGTTTGCTCCGGCAAGACGAAATCAGCAGAAATTCTTTCACCAGCTACAAGGGAGCTGCCACCTGCAGAGGTTTGGTCAACAGTCAATTTGCGTAAAAAAAAAAGAAATCGCGACACTGAACGCACCCTGTTCATCGGGGCACCTCAATGTGTGGGAGCCGCTATTTGAAGCCTCTACCACAGGTCCTGAAGAAATGAAATCACGACAATGTGTCAGTAAGAGGCTTAAAATAACACAAACTGAAGCTCATTCGCACCTTGCAGTGCAGCTTCTGCAGCCATGTCACAGTCACTATTTGAAGCGACGCTCGGAGAACGTGCATATATGTGCAGTTGGTACAAGTTACAAAGCTTGTAGCATGGGAAAACTTAAACAGCTCTTTCAAACGCATAAATTGGTCGAACATGGAAGAAAAGAGAAGGCACCAACTAGGAAACAAGTAATTTGTGATTTTTGAAATTATCAACAGTGCCAGCTTTCACCGATGAAAGGTATATGTACATGTGCACTCAGGCTTGAAGATAACGTGAAATAGCCCTTGAAAGTCTTTCAAAACAAGTTGCGCTGGTCAAGAGCATGAAAAAACGACAGAAATGTAAGGATGCTGTTAGGAAAATAATAGCCCATAGTTCACAAAATTTAAGACTTTCCAAGTGTCACTTCTGCAGTGAGGTTTCTCCATCGGCTACAAAGATCTTCACGGTTAACTGTCGCCACTGATTCAATACAAGTGGCTGCTATTGCACATATTTGAGTTTCAGTCAATCACTTACATGGTGCAGCTGGTTGCACACTGGGAACAGCCATTCTTGTAAGCCTTGTGTGCCCAGGGTCCATGAAACTTTGAGCAGTAAAATGGTCGCTACAAACCCTGTACGCTGCGTACAATAGGCTGGCCGGCTTACTCAGGAGATCATCGCGTCCAGCATACTGCATCCATGCTTTCATCCTGCATTGGCAATGAACTATCAGCTGAAAGGGGAAGTGCTTGAATAGTGATTTTTTATTGTTACCCTCACTTAGCAAGTACGAACAGTAAGCCTACAGACATGCAAACCATACAAAAGCTTTAACACACCTGCCGTCCCGTGGTACGCGGAAGAAACTCGTCCCAGGCTTCTTGTGGGTTCTGCCATTGTTGAAGCACCACGATACGCAGCAGTAGCTGCCGTAGCTTGGACCGCCGGACGGCATGGCGTCAGCGCGGTCTGAAAATGTTAGTAAGTGGATGCTTCGCTGTCAAATTACGAAAAAGATATGTGCACGTCATAAGTGTACCAGCAAACCCCTTTGATTGATTAGCTAATCGATGCACAATACAAAACCAGTGATACATCTCTGACCCATAAAACTCTGACTTACAAAGATATACGTCAAGACCACGAACAAAGATCTTCAGAAGTTTCCAGGCCGCTATCCCTTGTAATGCAATGGTATCGCGGCCTGGAAACTTTAGAACACCTTCGTGCGTACGCAGTATCAGCAGTACATTGGGAAGAAAAATCGTAGTTGAAATTTGTGCAGTAAAATCATATTGGAAACGTAAAAAAAAATTTGTGGGCAGCTTGCACTAGTGGCACAAGGCTAGCGAAGAAACGAAGATGATGGCCACTTGGCTAGTCCAGATTTGCCTCCGGCACACCAAGAATTATTCGTGTTCCGAGCCTTCGGGAAATGCGTCGTGAAGCATGCGAGGCCCAGCAAACGCTTCTCAATATTTTGCACCGAGCCTACGACCTAGCTGCCCAGCTATGCTCAGCGCACAGACGCTCGCGTCCGTGGCAGACGCAGCACGCGTCGCCTCGGCTTGACGCCGTGCCGCCTTTGCTATACTGCATACGTTGCACAATGTTCCCGTCTAACCGCCGCATAGAGCCACAAACTTTCTTTTTAGCGAACCTCCCAGTCCTTACAAGCTTCAGAAAAAGGTTACAACTGCGTGAATGAGACGCCACGTAAGAAACAAACTCGCACACACGAAGCGCAACGTGTGTGTGTGTGCATCTTTCTATGTTTGTTGCATGGTGTCTTTTTCGCGCAGGCGTAACCGTTTTCTGAAAAAATGACCCAACAAGACCAACAACATGTCATTCAACAAGCTTCGCTTGAAAACGTGCCTACCGTTGTCAGAAAGGAAGAGGAGTTGGCACTCGAAAGCGCCTCGTCCCAGAGCACATGTCACTCATCAACCCTTCATCATCCAATTACGTTCAACCCGGTAAGGGTCCCGCCCCTGGGGAGGGGACGGGTCTTTTGTTGTTTTGGTTGAACGGCCCTACCCGGACAAGGGTGCCGCATCCACACGCCGCCCAATGCACCGTGCGGACGCGACGTACCTCGCGGCCCCACGCCGCGAGATGGTCGGTGCCTTTCCCAGACAAGGGGGCCACTCTTTAGTGCCGCTGACGAGGTCAGGGCCCACGGAGCTGTGGCCTCTCCATGGTGACCGGAGGTCGAAGACCCCCGTGGTCCCCGCTCAAAGCGAGCGGTTGTGCCACGCCCCCGCGGCGCGCCGAAGACGATCGGCGCGCGCGAGGAACACGTGGCAGGCGTGTGCCCGCTGGCTGCCTGCCAGCGAGCGGTTTGAATTGCGCGCGCGTCGCAGCGGTCGCGCGCGCAGCAGACCGGAATAGCCACGCCGGCGAAGGGGCTAGCGACGGAAACGAGTTTAGCTCGGAGGGGGAAAGCGTGCATGCTGTCTCTCCCTCGAAGAGAGGCGGGAGAGGAGGGGAGAGCGCCCGCGGAGGGGCGCGCTCTGTGAACGAAAACGCCTTCCCCCGGAGAAGGGAGGAGGAAAGCGCTGCCGAGCAGAATGTAAACAAATCCCCAGGCGTGGTGGCTTGTCCTAGCGCGGAATGAGCGCGCTGTCGGACTTAAACAAAGCATGCAGGCGAGTGATGCCTCGCCAAATCCTGCTGCTAGATGTTCCGCCATCATAGTTGGATGGTTAGTTGCCCTTGAGACTCACTAAAGATCACTGCCGGTCGGTGCCAGGTTTCGAGAAACTTCTTCGCGTCTAGGCGATACCGCTCACGAAAGAGATGAAACCAGACCTCCTTCCGCACTTTTGCAAGCACTTCGTGGAGGCCCGGCAGTCTCCCCTGGTGAACGGCCTCGCATCGCGCCAACCAAACTTGGTATAGGCACTCTACGAGAAGAAGCACGAACTGGTTGACCGCGTGAGACGGGAGCGGACTTAAATAACGGACCGTGGGATAAGGAACTCCCGGCAGCTGAAATAGGTCGGCTATCTTTCGGAGTAGGGCTTTTGGAAGGGCGCACTCGTAAAAGACGTGGACCAGGGTCTCTCGACTATGACAGAATGGACAAACACCTCGCTGGATGTTTGGTGTGTTGGGTCTGTACGTTATAGGCAGACAGCCCCTTGCCAGGCGGTACATAAAAGTAGCACGCCTGGCGTCGAGAAAACTGGCAGTGATGAGATGCCAGTTCGGCTTGTGCCGGCACAGGTCCAACATCTTGTAGCGCTCGGATGGAGGCGGGGTTATGAGGCCGACTAGATCTTGGAGGTGAACCTCGACCACGTCACACTCTGGATCGACGCGCTGAATCTCCGCGAGTGTCCTAGCCGCGCCCGCGTAAAAAGCTGACGGGGTTCCCGCACGGGGCACGCTGTGAGAGAGGGCGCCCGCCGAGAACTGCCGTAAGCGCGTGCTAAGGAAGAACGACGCGAAGCTTCGAGTGAGTGTCATGTCCGAGTCTAACGCTACTCGGGTCCATCTAACGTGAAGCACCCTGGCCATGAGCCCCAGGTCGGGAACTCCGAGTCCTCCCTGATCTCTGGGGAGCTTCAGGACAGGGCGCCCCACGTAAATACATGAACCGCTCCATAGAAAATCGAAGAGAGTCTTTTCCAAGCGATTCTTGGTTCGACTCGCGACCGGCATAACGCTAGCCACGTACGTTAAAACCGAAAAGAGTAACGATCGTGTGATCCTTACCCTTGCAGTCAGCGGACAAGAGAGTTTGCCGAACTCCTCGATTCTGGCTTCAAGCTTTTCTTGCGCTATCCGCCAGTTTTCGGGAGTCAGCCCTCCCGGTTCGAAGTGGAAACCTAGAATGCGCAGCCTCGCCTTCACGGGTAAGCCGTGTACGGGCTGCGCGCTGCTTGGAGCTGAGTTTAAGTACATTACTGCACTTTTCGACCGATTAACGCGTGCGCCGCTCGCCCCGCAGTACTCGTCTAAAACTTCCAAGACGGTGCAAACGTTTGCCTCGTTTTGGACTACGATAGACAAGTCGTCCGCGTAGGCAAACAGCGCGACGGGAGGGGCGCCCGGTGGAAGGGGAAACTGAGAAAGCCGGCTGTCGCCAGACAGTCGCTGCAGGAGCGGTTCGAACGCGAGCACGTACAGGGCGGGCGAGAGCGGGTCGCCCTGCCTGACCCCCCTGCACACGTCAAACGACTCCGAGACGCGATCCTGTATGATGACAGCAGACGTTGGCCGAGAATACAGAGCCCTAATCATGCTAACGAACCTGTCACTAAATCCTGCCTCGTTTAAAACTTGGAAGATGAAGTGATGGCTTATTCTGTCGAACGCCTTTTCTTGATCGAATGAGCATAGAATGCCCGGGACGTCCCGCGCATTGGCCCATTCAATCAAGTCTCTAATCGCGAAGCCATGTAATTGGCAGGATCGTCCTTTAACGCAGCATGCCTGGTATGGTCCCAAAACAGTACTGAGTACTGGAGTGAGCCTAACAGACAGGCATTTGGCTATGAGCTTGTAGTCGCAGTTGAGTAGTGTGATGGGGCGCCACGCCCTGAGGTCGGTGCGTCTCGACTCGTCCTTGCACAGGAGAGTGATCAGCCCCTTCCTCTGAGTCGTTGACAGCGTCCCTTCACGCAGCAGTCTGTTCACCAGAGCGGTGAAAGGCTTCCCGAGCACATCCCACAGTTTGACGTAAAATTCCACCGTCAGACCGTCGGTGCCCGGGCTACGATTACGCTTCATAGTCACCAAGGCCGCGTGGAGCTCCTCCTCCACGAAGGGAGAGTCGCAGAGCTCGAATACCTGATCGTTTTTTACGAACGGAAAGTCGGCCGAGGGTGGAGTTGGCTCAGCGTAAAGGTCCTCATAGAACCGCTTTGCCACCTCAAGTACCCCGTCCGGCGTTTCCACTAAGCTACCTGTCTCTGGATCGATGAGGGACATCAGAGGCGTGTGTTTCCTAGCTAGATGTCGCCTCACCTGTTATCTCACGCTTGAAAACGCCGACGCAGCCGACGTTGTCGAAAGCGACGAAAGCTTCTCGCCATCAGTCATGCATGGGCTTGTCGCTGGGTAGATGGTGTTTATGACAGTACGGCCGAAGAAAAATAATCGCGTAAGGTTTGTTTAATAAATCGTTTTTATGTATAAAAACATACCAAATTTGGGCGTGTAATTATTAATTTGTGAAAACAATTTTGTTGCATTGATTATAACTGTTTTTTTTTGCGCTTGCGCCCTCTGAAGTTTGGTGGGAGCACTAGTTCGTTACGTAGTCGTGACGCACTTCCTGAGGCCAGGTTTTGCGGAGTGTCCGCTCTTGTCTTTTTCTTTCTCTATGTCCGTTCAGTTGATTAGAGGGGGGGGGGGGGGGGGCACCGCCCCATTTTGTGTGCACGCTTTCGTATGGGCCAACAGAAAATCAGGATCAATTGCAAATGTAGTGAAGCACAAGGTGCCTTGCCGGCGAATGGAAAATGCGGGCCAATCACGATCTACTGTGTCAACAGAAATGTGGGCAAATCACAATGCACTCGGCTGCTGACCCGCAGGTCGCGGGTTCGAATCCCGGCTGCGGCGGCTGCATTTCCGATGGAGGCGGAAATGTTGTAGGCCCGTGTGCTCAGATTTGGGTGCACGTTAAAGAACCCCAGGTGGTCGAAATTTCCGGAGCCCCCCACTACGCCGTCTCTCATAATCATATAGCGGTTTTGGGACGTTAAACCCCACATATCATGAAAATGTTGGCTAGTCACGGAAGCTCCTCAATTTGACAGTGATCCAAGGTCTCAAAACTGCTGCATGCATGAGACTCGAATCCAGGGGGCAAGTCTCCACTAACAGAAGGTACAAGCCTACCACAGCGGCAAATAAGTTTACATATTTACTTGCACACTACCCGCATTTGTTAGCATCGACTACAGCTAGGCAATATATACAAACACACACTTGAGATGATCTACTTAACACACCCACGTAAAAGGCAGCACGCTATGATGTATGGTGCAAAGCCTGAACTGCCGAATGATCAGGCAAGCAGTAATCACCAAAATTCAATCAATTTCAGTCCATACAGGAATGATTTTATTATCAAGGTCCTCTAAAACATATTTAAACTACTCAAGCTTTGCAGAATGAACCATGCGCAGAAATGTTCACAAGAGGATTGTGCAAAAGAATCCACATCATGTGCTATGTACAGTGAAAAAAAAAAAAAACATGCTACAAGTGCTGCCTGGAGATTAAAACTCCAAAGCACGCCAGCAAATTAAAGGCAGACTACAGCTAGTTGAAGCCAAAGAAGCAAGGCAAGAATGCAGAGGAACAATTATTAACGGCCATCGAT
Organism: Rhipicephalus annulatus; assembly: GCA_013436015.1. Classification (NCBI taxonomy): domain Eukaryota; kingdom Metazoa; phylum Arthropoda; class Arachnida; order Ixodida; family Ixodidae; genus Rhipicephalus; species Rhipicephalus annulatus. The sequence continues at coordinate 419,899 of WOVY01010148.1, read as the reverse complement.
GAATGTCAATGCTGCAAGTTGCAAGGCCTGAAGTGTTTTCAAAGCCATAGTGCACGTCATCCTTTTTCTGCTGACCCATTTCCGCTCGTGTGCAAATGAAAACTACAAGTGATAAGGGAAAGGCACCATTCGCAATAGGTAAGCAGATTCTCGATGGCCAGGTGGCAAAATGAAGTGCCACAGTGTACATGTCCAGCCAAACACTTGATTTCGCCCAAGGCAGCAAAAGGTACGATCACATTTTCCTTCCCACCTGCCAGCCCCTTTAGAGTTTGTTCAGAATGCAGCTTGCCTATGGTGCTTTGGCACCCACAACAGCAACTTGTGCGAAGTCCCGTTCCAAATGGTTGAGCCAAGAAGTGGTACCTTGCGCTGGTGCGTTGTGCTATGTTGCCACACTTATCAGAGGTCCACACTAATGACTTGGCCAAACTCTCACAACAATACCACAGGCCATTCACCGCTGAGAGTACGCAGCACAGCAGCGCGGCACTAGCACATATTTCTGTAGCCATGCATCAAGCCGCGACACTTCCCAGTGTGATGTGTGAGCAGCAACACTTGCTTTTGAGCTGTCCAGGGAGCCGACATTGAGTGTTGGAAGTGCCAGCAAAGGAAAATGAAGTGTTTGTGTAATTTCAGAGAAAACCGTATTCTGCCACATGGTGCTTTCGCAGGCCGAGCTTGCAGAGGGAGGCATGCCACACATATGCTGGCGACACGTGAATGCTAGGCTTGCTAGACTGGCACACGCAGTGCGACTTCCACTAAGTCGGATACATATGTGCGGTCAAATTTCAATGTACCACTACTGCCACAAAGCTTTAGACCAATGTCAGTGTAACAATGCTCAGGTGAACCAAAACGGCACCAAATCCCATATCCTCTGTTGATCACTTGCAGGGATAAATGATTAATGTGTCCCAAGGCACACTCCAACCAAGCAATGTGCGTAACCAATGCCATCGAGGTGCAGATACCAACTTGTCCCATGCAGCAATGGGACAGCGATATATTCTTGGAAGAGATAAGACCAATCATACTACCTATATGCGATGACAACAGTTCGGTGTCCATCGGCCACCAAACATCAAGAACGCCCAGTGCAGTTATTTTCGGTGCAGTTGTTACCGAACATACATATTGAAGGTCAGTGTTACACATACGTATTCCCCAAAATAGGTTGAATATAAAGGACTGTTGCAGGGGTAAGCCTATAAAGGCACATATAAAACGAGAAAACATTTTTTGCGCTATGGAGTTTGTTTTTTTTGTTAACTCGCCAGGAAATCCAGCAAACATTTTGTAGTCCTGAAAGTGAAAAACAAGGCACACCTCGAAGCACTGGCACATTTGTGTCCCTTGTGATGATGGCCTAGTTTATCGGTCACACCCACTCTGGAGGATTGGCCAAGAAATTTCTTTTGCTTCCTCCTCTCTTCAGAGTTGATCTGATCAGCGAAAGCACTAGCGACACAGAAAAATCCGTGGGAACACTCACCGAAAAATTCTTAGTGGAAAGAAAAAAAAAAAACTGTTCAAGCGGAGCGAGGTTGACTTACGACGAAATGAACGAAAAGTGAAGGTATTGTCACTGTTGTAGGCTCAGGTCAGGGAGTTAGTTACATGAAGAATAAAAAATGGGCACTCACTTTGCCGAGCCTGTCTACAGTTTTAATAAAAGGTCTCTAAACCAAAACAAGATTTGCTTAGAATCTTGTTCACATTAGTTGTTTACTAAACTATCTTTTAGAAACTTTCTGGTTATAGCTTTAAAGGGCTCCTAAAACATTGTTCAAAATAACAATTACTAGTACTAGCTAAACTTTGCCACTTTCACATGAAGTTAGCCACTACAAACCGCATTGAAGTGAGAAAGACAAAGATTCCAGAGTGTTTCCAGAACACGAAATGTAGTTCTGCCTTTAATGATTCTCAGTTGTCCCCCTCCCTTCACAGAAGCAATTTTCTTTAAACGAAACTCTCCGAAACATGCTACACAAGTCATGCAACTGTTGAAATGGCATCCTTCCCATCTTTGACCTATGCAGAATTGAGAACCGAGTCTTCTTCGGGCGACCGTGATGGACACTGTGGCTACCAACCTCCACGACTGTAGTAGCTAACTTAGGTGCAAGTTTCCTGTATGGTAGATACAGCATTTAAGCCCCAAAACTTTAGGCAGGTGAAAACTTAAACACGTTCAGCGAGAATTCAGTGTTTGCACACGTAAAAACACTTCACTCACTGCCACATCGGAATGAGAAAGAACGCAAAAAGATGTGCCTGATATAAAACTGTGCCGGAACTCGTGACTTTTTTTTTTCTTTTTGCACTGAAACAAAGGATAGAAACTCGCGCTTTTCCAAAGGAAGGCAGTTTTCTGTAAAACACGTTCAATTAGCTGGCGCTTTTGCACTTGGTAGTATATACCAAGGCAAAAATAAATGAACACAGGAAATTGCAAAGACTACAGGAAAGTGGCTGAAACGATCGAGACATTTGAGTAGGGCTCGAATATACGCTTTCCATGGTCCCATGGCCAATTTAAGATTTGCTTAACTTGTAACTCCCCCCCCCCTCCCCTATAAAAAAAAAACTAATACCAAAACTTAAAGCTGACGTGCATGCACTGATCTTAGCCATTCTTATTACTCCTATCAGATCAGAAAGATTGCAGTCAGTGAAATGCCTGAGAGCCGTCGCTGCGATACGTGTTGCCTTTTCTGTGTTGGTCCACACGGCAACAATCCTCTCTCGGCTCTGTAAAAATACATCGAACAGACCTGCCTCTTGGAAACGCGCTACATCTAAAGACTACAGACAATTCTTTGCCGCCTGTTCATCGGCAGAATTAGGATGTTCTCTTGGCTTCCAGAAAGGCGGAATACGTCATCTACTGTTCTGTCATGGGCAAGGTTAAAATTTGTTGCTAAAATGAACAAGAAATCTTAAAAAATCTAAAATTCTGAAGTAAAAAAAATGGCAGAGGTGAGCCTTAGTCTTTTGAAAAAAGAAAAGAGGGGGGGGGGGCGCAGTTTAGTTACTTTTCTGTGGTCTCCAGTTTCCTTGATCGTCCTTAGTTTTTTTTTTTTTTTTTTTTTCAACTTGACATATACTTCCTGATGAGAAGAAATCGTCCTAGCCCTTTGGAGCTTGAGAACAGATGACACAATGCTGCCCAAACTATAGTGGCCCACGCACCAGTCTGATGTTGTCCTTCGACACTGGTCGCAACTCACGTGCAGTGTCTTGATCCCGGTGTCTTCAAAGGTACGCTGCGTATTATTGCTAATGCCCTGACGATAATGAAAGTGGCAGCCTAAGGACAAGTTCCTAACCTTTGCAAGCACCCAGAAGTTGCAGACAATTTAACCTGAAGTGCCTCATTCTACTGAGAGCAAGTGTTAGACTAAATTTATTTCCTCGATGAAAAAAGCAAAAGAAACACCCCTCACTCATTCTCATGTAAAAATGCGGCATATGCGGGACTCATTTCACAGATGTGGCTGATGACATTCCCAAGATGTCCTCTCTTTCCCAAACATGCATGGGGCTTTACGATCAATATTGCATCACTGCAGCAGCCGGCAATGCGATACTATGCTACTGGTCCAGCTGACAGAGACGATTCTGCGAACTGAGTGGGCACATCTCTTTAGGAACAAAAGAGACGAAAATGAAGTTTTCAGAGTAAGAACCCACTAGGTTACTTTCATCACCGAAGTGAATGCTTAGTCACTGCACCAAAGAAACTTGGCCCTCGAGCCAGCACGATTCCGTCCGAGACTAGTGTTTTTCGTTTTTACTTTTTCTCAAGAAGAGCACCCCGATTTCGCTGCAACGCACGGCGGCCATGCTTTGGAGCGGCGCAACTGCCCCGTATGTACAAAAGACGCGGGTGGGAGAGAAAAGGTGAAAGGGGGTGGGCCATCATAACCGCTTGAGCGTGCGCCGCTTTTCCTTGGCCATCTTGACTGCTTTGCTCTGTGGTGAGTTGCCCTTGTGCTTGGCAGGCCGCGCGTGGATCTCAGTCATCATCCGTGCCCTACTGCAATAGTCGTCATACCTGCAATGGCACAAAATAATGGTCTGAACAGCGCTTGTCTGTGTTGGTTTTGTGTGTCGCTGTGTAGAATATCACGCTGTTCCTATTTCATAATGCAAAAACCAACTATCCCAAAGCTTCACTTTACTTGTAGCAGTGCCTATTCGCCATACAGTCAGTATGGAAAAATCTTACCATCGCAATTGGCATGCAGCGGTCGTCATGTCTCCGTGCCAGATCGAGTCATGGCTACGGGTACCACTACTGGCAATTCGTGGTGGCAACCACACAGTACTCATCGTCACAGCGCAAACAAAACAAACCACATACAGTGTTTGTCGTGCTACAAGGCACTGTACAAGATGCATGGAAAACGAAAGGAAGATGACATTACGTTCGATTTAATGGGACTCCCATTTGCCAAGAAAGATGAACAGGAGTGCAGCAACCAAGTGCACAACCAATGTGATCAAAGGACGCAGTCTCACTTAAGATTCCTAAGCCATCGCTCGTGCTAAGTGAAATAACTTAGTCGAACCTGCATACATCGAACCTACATATAACCAATTGCAGTAAAACTTCAGCTATACGAATGTGGTGGGGTAATGAAAAATATTCGTATCATCCAAAATTGGCAGCACCAGAAGGCATGAAAGATCAGTACGAGACAAAAGAAAGCTGGCATACATTTTCATTTACTTTCTTTCTCAGGGCTGCATCAAAATCGTGAACAGCTCTTAATGACTGCCAGTAAGGTTTCTAGATGTGAACGATCATACTTGTTCATGTAAATATGTGGCATGTCTGCGGAACCAAACACATTGTGACCTGTGAAAGACAGTAGATTCATTGTTATCCTAATATGCTTGTTCGCATGACACCAGACCACTGCAGCATTAGCGACCACCTACCCCTCTAAAAAAGTTAAAAAGAGGGGGGGGGGGTGTACGGCCAACGCTATCTGAAAACCAAGGTGCACCAAGATTTGTGTGCCTATTCAGGAGGATACCACGCGCTGCTGTTGGCTGATCATGACAAACAGGCGGCATGGTGTGAATGCACATGCTTGGCCTTCCGCAGCTGTGTGCCATTGCTATGTCTTCCATGGCAGCGCGGGCAGCAATTGTTTAAACATGCGCAGTAGTGAGGAGGAGGAAGATTGAAAGAGGAAGGACACGGAGGTTAGCCAGTTCTCTGGCTTATTAAATTATGGTTAAGGCTGCGTTCACCAGTTACATGCGGCGAGGGGCTGCCCAACTTAGATAGGCTTTCTTCATCACTGTGAAATTACATTAAATTATGGTTAAGGCTTTGTTCACAGGCTATACGTTATCAGAGCCAGACGTCAATGCAGGGGAACAGAATGAGACAAACATTTGAGTTTTAAATTTCAGTGACAGGGTCCTTTGAAGAAGCAATGTGCCACACGACTCCAAGATAAGGAAGAAATCAAGCCAGTACCATACTATAAACCAATTGGACAGCAAAGCTGTAAGTGCGCAAATGTATGCAACTAACTGGCTAACGAGACCACTTGCATCATGATCTCGAGCTTCATGATCATCATAATTTCATATTATTTCCCGATTCGTTTCCCCCTCTAGCAAAGTGACGTCTGTGATGATTGCTATGACTTACGGCACAGGGTGGACCAAGCTTCAGTGAAGCTCGCACTTACCTCTCGAGCAGCATGCGTCCGGCCTCCTCGTTAAGTGCAGACTCTGGGTTCGGTGCAATTAGCAAGCACTTGATGGTCAGCAGGATCTGCTGGAGGCCCAGGTCGGGCTTCCAGTCCTTCTTGAGTGTGTTCACACAGATCTCGCCCGACGGGATGGCTACGTTTGGGTGGAAGATGCGGGTGGTGAAAAAACCACGTGGAGGGGATGCCGGAAAGTCTTTGGGCAGCACCTGGACGGAGCAGGGAATACTAAACAGAAGTCAAGTCTAGAGCAAGGCAAACTGCACCAGAAAGTACGTTACACAGAAAAGGTCGAATTCACAGGCACAAGAGAGAGTTCTAGTTTTCCAACCAAGTTATTTGTGTCAGAGTTATACTGGATGCTGTAGGTGCGGCGCTAATGTGAAAAGGCTGGATAGGTGACGAGGCCATCTGGAGGAATGGAGATCAACCAGGCAAGCACAAAATTGCCAATATATGATCCCATTGCATTCTTAGTTCTCTACTTGTGTAAACTTTTTCGTCATAACCTAATACAGATTGAATTGTTTTTGTAAACTTGCTTCCCCCAAGGACATGAGGCACGTGTAAACATCTCTATAACTGTAGTTGAACAAAGACCCACAAGATGTCTCTGCAGTCGTCTGGTAACCTAGAGCTCCACAAACCCCTTTGCGGAATACCAGTCAAACTCAAAACCTTTACTCTCCTGAAATCCACATCAGTACGTTCATCGAATCAACTGACCTTGTCACACAACCTCATCCTTTGAAGTTCAACAGTGCTTTTAAGTATTTTATTCACTTATCAACATTACCATACAAATTCCTCATTAGATCACAATGCATGAGAAGAACAATTATGTGTGCAACGGCTAACACACACACACAAAATGACTCTTGGGGTTTGTCAACATAGGCCCTGTAAAGGCTACGAAAATTTTGACCAGCTGGGGTTCAGTAACATGCAAATAAATCTGAGTACACTGACTCCTAACATTTGACCCCATCAAAATACGGCTGTCGCAGACTCACCCCGTATTCACAAACGCTCCTCGACTCGACTTTGACCTTGCACGTGACAGAGTTGAGCACTGCGCCACCGATAGGCTGAAAATGACGCCGTGCTACCCGAAAATCGCAGCAGATTATCGCTGATATGCAGTGACCAGCCGTGCCTAGAGACGGCGCTCCCCATCGGCTTTCGCAAGTGAAGGTGAAGCGTTGAGTGAAAGGACGTTCTAGAATACGGGGGTCAGTCTCACAACCTCAGTCAACAAGTCAGTCAGTCAACAAGTGAGGACAATGAGACAATCGGCCAAGTACTCACCAAGCGCAGCTTGAAGACACCTCCCGCATACGGCGTGCCCTGGGGACCCTCGATGGTGGCCTCAATGTCTGTGACGTCCTCTTCATTGACAATGACGCGTATACCCTCCGGGGCTGACGAACCAACTCGCAGAGTTCCCGCGACACCTGCCGCAGCACTTGTGGCGGCAGGTTTTCAACGTTGGAGCTCTACGCGAGAATACGAGACAGGCCTGGTTCAGATTATCTGTCATTTTAAGCTCGCCCACACACTTCTCTCACGTTTACAAATCCCAACAAACTAGATAACTTCTCAGATCACATTTGCAAACCTGATGGCAACCAAGAACAATCACCCGTTGCACCGAAAGAAGATTGATTCAGTTTTGATATTGGGTCATGCAAGTAAAGACAGTTACATATGCCCCACATACTCCAGTCTAGGAAAGCCTTACTAGTTGAAGAAAGTGGGAACAAATAAATCTTTCTTCTTTATTAGTAATAAAGAAACAACACATTCAAATCTGGAGTAAACATCTCTTTGCTCATCGATTTCATGACTCAAAGCAAATGCACGCAATATATACCTGCAATGCAGTATTTTACTTTTTGGAACCGATTTCTTGCAACCATAAACCACCTTTCTTCCATTTGGCTTGCTGCTTTTGATACAAGCTTGGCCGCAGTTTGATCCCACATTTTAGCAATTCAGTTTACTTTCCAACCCAGTGAAACCAGTATCCGACTTCTCTGACCTGAATGACATTTGCCATTACTACTTATAGGCCTTTTCACAGACGAATCCCCGGGCACTGCCATAATCTCTGGGCTGTGCTTAATATGTGTGACAATATCCAAAACACTGCCAGGCCTGTGCGGAACACGCAGCACAGTCCCAGTGAAAGCTGGAAGAGCGGCCTTTCAGAGCCTTTTCTAAACTCTCTTTAAAACTGCTACAAGCACACTTGCTGGGTACCCACTATGTCATAATAATTTGGGTGTAGTAGGTTGGCATTTACCTACGCTACTATCTTTCATCATTCTTCGGAGAAACATGGTATGTGCTACACACTTGCAAAAAATTTTGTTCAACTACTTTATGCAGTGGCTGACGATGATAAAGAATTATGCCCGAAGTGTATGTGCCATAGTTAATAGGTGATCAAGAACAAGGTTTTGTAATGGGTTGGAGCATTGGACGACCCATTCATTATGAAAATTGTATTGTATGACACTTGGTTGTTCCTGCGCTATTCGAAAACGATTCATTACATATACTGACGTAATCCCTTTCTCGACATCCACGCCTGCCTAAGGCAAGTTTGCAATGTTGTTTTCAAGCACGAATCCCACTGTGGCTTTGGTATTTATATTTACTAGGCTTTTAGAGACTAAGCTCCTAAAGGCGTGGGTCAGTCCATCCCTTGTATGTATGTACGTATGTATGAATGCATGTACATGACAGCCTATTGTTCTACCCTTTGCCAGCTGCCCACTACTTCGCCCATGCAAACGTTCCACTTAGCCCCGTCATCGATCCACCACTTCACCGACCATGAAGCAAATACCGTTCAGAAGTAGCCAATATGAAATGCAAGATGGTCGTGTACTTGTATCCAGGTGCACGTTAAAGAAACACGTATTCCTTGTTTGTACGTGACCACCTATAGTTCCACCGTTGTAAACTGCCCACTACTTCGTCCTTGCAAACATCCAACTATGCCCCATCACCAATCCACCATTGCACCGACCATAAAGCCGCTATAATGAAGGGGGAACGGAAGCGACGTATCGCTACCACTTAACGAATTGTAGAATTTCTTGTATACATATACACTGTATTAGTATATATAACCCTCCAGCACTTCACCTCACTCATCATCATTCACTCCGTGGATATGCTGCGATTTTTCTTTCTTACTTCGTCGATAGTGGTTATGGACACCGCCGGCGATGGACAACTACAGCTTTGCACCAGCCGTTGCTGTAATCTCATAACAGCTTTTGCTGTAAAATGCACTGGCGAGGCTGTGACGCTAGCCTGTGTACTCCCGCTCGCAGCTACACGGCGGCATTTTTTTCCTCTCCTCTAGAAAGGTCTCCACTGCTAGAAAATTAAAGGTGGTTTTCTGGGAGACAACTCCCTTTGCTGCGGTGTCACTCCCTTTGTTCAAATGTCATTTTTACCTATACACTAAAGGGAAATCTGGCGCTAGTGTCAACGGAAGCTACAATGCATGGCGCTTCAACGAGCATGGGAATTATGCGGAGTATGCGGATTTGACTAGCCTTCCTACTTTACGTTCCTTTTGGCTTCGCGTGGCCTGAGGCTGCTTAGTGACGAAACAACCATTTGCAAACGTTCCGCAGTTGTGACTCACCACTTTAAATCATTTAGGCTCACCATTTCAAATAGGTTCATTAAGTTCAATAAGGTTCGCTCTTTCATAGGAAACAAAACAACAACACAGCAATGAACGAATCCACAAGTGCGATTCGCTGCCCACAAGTACGAAGACTAAACAAATCCGTGTACTACCCATCTTGCCATGGTCGCCGAACGATCGAAGCGCCAGAGTCCTCTGTAGTTAATTTTAGAAAACTATGTGGTGCCCGAGAAAGACATTTTTTGAAGCGCGCTCCCACATGGTAATCTAACTACTCCTTATGGTTTTTAGTTTTCCGATGGAGGCATTTAGCAAGTAATTCCGGATGAGCTAGTTCCGGATCATTTGGCTGAACAGCCTTCCCAACAGATGCTGGAGAGTGTTCTTTATGAATGAATGGTTCATCATTAAACTGTGCTTTGTTGAATTTACACCAAGTTTCGGTGTCCTTTGGGCAAAAGCTGTGGGATAGATTGGTGTCCTTTGTTGCCAAGTGAAAATATGTGGCCCAGACAGCTATTCACATGTCCTCCAAGCTGGCTCCAATTCTTTTAACGATCAAACGATACTAAGTTTTGGTGCTTGCCAACGCTGACATCACTAAGACGTCCCCGGCCAGATATAGATTTCCCAACAGAAAGCTTGATGTCTCTGCTTTCTTTCGTTATCGCATTTCTGGGCCAATTCTTTTCCAAATGTGCCAATTGCACTCCAGCTTGCAACTGTAACCTCTCCATATGGCTATGATGCTTGAACTGCAAGGAATCCCTTGCTACAAAAGAATGGAGCCATATATAGCAGGCCGCCACACAAGTTTCGAATGTCATTTTTAGAAAAAATGAAAAATTGCACTGAGACAAACAAATGACTCAATCTGGTTCAGACAACGCTGCAAATAATGCAAAAATTTTTTTTCAATATTTTTGCTTACCCTATCCCTTTAAGGCAAAAGCCTTAGAGCTCTTCATACTTCAAGATTGCATTGCGATGTAGGAAAAATATCATGTGAGCCGCGCATCTTTACCGCATTCGCACGAGTAAAAAAAAAAAAGTAAAGCCGCGTTCACATGACTTATCCTGCTGACCGCTACGGAAAAAAAGATTGAAAGGGCCTGAAAATAGATGATCCTGAGCCAGGGTCTAACAGATTGTGCCAGGGCCTAAGAAGTTTTGCAATACAAGAGCAAGATCATCAGATACCGATGCGGTATTTCTGACTTTATATGCTTCACCACAAATGCTTTCAACTTGGAGCCATCTAGGGATAGTGTAAGAGGCACTCAAAAGGTTTTTCAAGAGAGTGAGGGGGGGGTTTAACCTGCCGTTATATCAAGGCGTGTGCTTGTGTTCCGCACCATCAAGAGTATAAAGCACGCAGACCCTGGATTATTTTCAATTACCTGTAGTTCTTTCACAAAACACCCAAATCCAGATATACGGGAACAATTCTTTATTATTATTTTTTCATTTCATTCCTAAGGCCAGATATCAAATCCACACCACTGCGCTAACCAAAAGCTTGAAGAATGAACTCTACTAACGGCCTCATTATTATTAAGGCACAACTTGCTCATATCCCCATGCACATGCAACGGGTCATTCCCTCTTTAAAGGGACAATAAAACCAACTATTAAGTCGACGTTGATTGTTGAAATGGTGGTCCAGAAACCTTGTAATGTTACTTTCGTGCCAAGGAAGGGCCTATTTTGAGATAAAATCACGTTTTAGTGCTCCACATCTGGTTAGTGCACTTCAAATGACCCGCCTACCGGACCGACTCACGTCACTGTTGCCTTACACAACGTTGCCCGGCTTTACCGCGCTAGTAGCAGCAGATCGGAAGCCGGGGGAGCCACAGCAGCAACAACGGCTATCGATTTCTGGCCTTTGGCTTAGAGATTGCAGACACTTATTTCAGCTGCGCCCCGGTAGATGGCATTAACTGCCCCGTGTAAGCATTAATTTTCTAATTACTCGCGCTATTTTCCATAGAATGTCCGGCGGTTGTTTAGTGCAGTGAGATCATTTACTAGCGATTAATTGCAGGCGGTCCATCTGAAGTCATCGGGATCATTTTGAATATGTCCTACTGTGGCACTTGTGTTCTTACGTATTTACCTTAATTTCTCGGTAAGTAGGGCACTGTTTAAAATATTGCAGTTTTGGATGTTGTCATACATTGATATTTCACTCTGACGAATTGTTATTCGACTTTAGTGTCCCTTTAAATCAATTTCTTGTAATGGCACTTCGCAATACCTGAAATAAATGCTCGTGCATCTGTGGTGCGCCTGTCCAACCCTTTATGTAATGTCAGCTAACATCCTGTGAGAGTTATTTCTGCTGACTACTGAGCAGGGGCGGTGTCAGAATCACTAAAGAAATTTTTTCCACAACATCCGACTTTTCTGTCCAAAAACAAGAACCACACGTCTGATTTGCATGGCAAATCTAAACCGTAAGCACACACAATAGCTTAACGTGACAAAAACAGTCAAGCTTCGTTCAATGAAGCATCCACACAAATTGTACCCGCACGAGATAGTGATAGATTAGGTCAGAGTCTTTTTTTTGTGGACCATGCCCACTATGAAATATTTCAGAATATGAGGGATGTCACAATGAACCCGGGGGTGCTTAATTCTTGTAGATGCTATATAGCAATGCCTCAACTTGCATCAACAAATAAAAAACTTCAAAGATAAAAAAATCAACAATAAAAAGGGGGGAGGGGGACACCAGCTGTCGCGCTAAAATGTAAATATTGGACACATTTGCCGGCCCACTGCAATTCCCACATGTGTGAGGCGTATCTGCATAAAATTCAGAATCCGGGGAGAAGCAGGGACATTACCACCGCTGGAGAACTGTCGGAAGCTTTTCACATGACAGCACGAGGTTCATTATGCGTTGGCGATACTTCATTGTTCCTTTCGCAGGCAGAGAGCATGTTCTTGCGTTACAGGTTGGGGTTGCAATGTTATCCGATCACTGCGAGCCCGTCCTTTCGTGCACGTCTATACCTCGGTATTGCATTGTACTAGACATTACCCGTTCAACGTGTGCCTTACATTCCGCGCATGCCATTGCATATATATATATATGGCACTGCTGTGAAATTTGGAATAAACAGTTGAAAACTTGCGCTCCCCCTTGCCACATCCCTCCTTATTACTTCGCACGAAATAGGCACAATTTTCTTTCTTTTCGTAAGAAACGATAGTGCACCTACTATAAAGCTTAACGAGTTAACAGCGCAATGTCTTATACAAAACACTCGGCAAAACTGGCGCAGAAGTGTCTGTGGGGGCGGGGCTGATTCTAACCTCACAATCTTCAAAATTTGTTTTGCTAGTCCATTCAATTCCCTCCCCCCTCCACACACTTTACGTTCTACGCCAGTGTTGCGAAGTGTTTATGAGACATTGCGATAATAACACGTTAATAACCCTCTGAACAAAAAAAAATCTGGCTATGCCGTTGGTTTGCAAATTACGTGGAAGACGTTAGCAGAATCGGATGGACACCGCAACAAACACGCAACCGGGCAAACTGTTCGGCTCGCTTGGTTGCGTTCGTTTCACTGGTCGGGTAACCGGCCGGCGCCTCGTTAATGGAGCACACGAAAACCACAAAGCTACCGTTCAAAAAAAAAAAAAAAAAAATCGGCGACTAGCGCGTAAGCAATTCGGGTCACAACTAACGAAGCATCGGGGCAACAGGCGCACATCACAGCAGCGAAAAATGTGCTTCGATAAACAGCTGCGGTGCGTTTCGCGTAAATCCGTTCCTAGGAGCGCGCATCTTCAAACAGCAAAAACAATTTTCTCGTCACGGAATGCTAGCCGATTGAATTCTCTTAATAAGTGACGTACAGCTGAAACGATTAACGCGATATATAATCCACGAACTTAGCCCAGAGACTAATATAATACAGCGAGAAATGAATGAAATGTAATACGCGGGAACGCCAAGCGGCGCATCAGAAATGATTTAACACTCGAGCAACATCACGAAAAGACCTCGTTTGGACGTTTCTGAGGAGAAACAGTAGTTTGTAGGCGTGCGAAACCGTCGCATTACGACACTGCGAGACGTACGAAGTAAACAAAAACTTCAAAACAAAACAACCACGCATGCGAGACCGAGCCAACCGACACCCATGACTTGGGTAGTTGCGGAAGCTACGGCAGCGTTAATATCCCAGCGCTCGGTTTGTTCTTGGAACTCATGACACCGAGTTTAACTACAAAACGTTCGCAATCGATTCGGCAACCTATAATGCACCTTATAACGAAAGGGGTGCCGGAATTTTGCGACACGAACGCGTTGTTTATGTCGCTCATTAAGCCTAATCAGAGCCCCCGCAACGCGCGGTTTAAGGGCTTATCGAGGACGAAAACGTGGCAACGTGCGGGTTCCGAAAAATGGTTTTACTCACGCTGGACATGGCGTAATGGTGTCAACAACCCAGGTATCCGGCTGTTCTCGTCGCGGTGGCAACAGGGCCAAGCGAGAAGCCGCGTCGGACGCACCGCCTCGGCCTCGAGCAATGAAGGGAAAAAGAAACAAAAAAACGTCGGCAATCTGAAGACGTGACGAAGCCGAGTTTGAATCGGACCAATCGAGGAAGCCGGTGGCCGTACTCCAGAACCAGGCGCTCCATTGAAACGCACGGAGGCGAAAGCGCGCGTACTTTGAAAAACTAAGGTGATGTAGAAAAATTGTCGCGGTAGATAACAGTTCAATACACAGAAGACAAGCAAGACCAAACCGGGCAGGCGCTGACTAACAAAAGGTGCGTTTATTTTTACTGCAAAAGTGCATGCGCATTCCGCAAGAACTACAAACGGAGCAGAGGGGGAAGATTTTTTCCAACTCATGTTCAGATGCCCCGGTTTGTCGAAGAACATGATGCTCTAAGGCGTATAGATACGTAAGTCTTCTTTTGTTAGTGCGATTGATGGAATACATAAATCATTCATGTATCAGCTTCCAATCGATCACCCCACTACGGCGTCTCTCATAATCATATGGTGGTTTTGGGACGTTAAATTCCACATATCTGTCTAAAATTCATTCATTCTTAAATCCAGCTTCTGAGCTGGCTTTATTCTGCGCTGTTGAACATTACTTCCAAGAGTAGATTGGTGCCCAAGAAATCTCTTTCCCAATTGTCTTCCATTTCAGCATCTTCGGGCGAGAGGATATGATAGGCCCGGATCGCAAATCTCGAAATCGAAAATAAACTGTCAGACAAGTGCTGAAGTCCGCATTTTACTCTTTCCTGTTAGCTTTGTTAGTAAGTAAAAACTCGTCCGAGAAGGAGCAACTGTGCAGAAAAAGCACGGTAACTAATAAAACGAATTGGTTGCGACTATGTCGGTTATGGTCACGATTCAACATATGGTCACGATTGTTGACGCAGAGCTAATGAATCGGGATCATTTAGATTCAGACAGGCGCAGTATTAGGATCATTTACGATTTGATACTGCTTTTCCTGGCCCACGTTACTAAAGTTACTGTATATGCTACCTTTAAGTAGCATATACATTAACTTTACACGTCACAATCAAGAACTGCCCCCTCGTGATTAGAGAGAGCGTTTCATGCGTGAAAGACTCCTGCTCTACGCTACCATGTGCTTTGCTCGGTTTCTTCACACTGGTTTCTTACATTCTAGCCTTTTTGTCAAACCAACAAAATGTTCTGCGGGATTAATGAAGTTGTGTTGTCTGGCCAATACAAAGGACGGTAGACACTCGTATTTGACAAATGAAATGCTTAATGCCAATACCTGGTGTGCAAGTAATTTTAGTTATTTGTTCCCCTTAATTTGTTCTATACTTGAAATGCTGATTCGCCTTCTACATTTTTTTATTGTTCTCCCCCAGGCCCTCTCCTCCTGCTTCAGCCTGGATGATGTCAAATATAAATGAATGCATAAAATTGCAATTTGTGAATGGTTTTTGTTGTACAAATACACCTATGCTATGGATTCTAATACCGGTTATGTAAATGCCGGCAATCAACATGCAAGAAATCGCTGTTGCTCGATGATTCCCTACAAAAACAGAAAAAATTTTTAAAAAGTTTTGAGAAAGACTGAAATCACCTAAGGGTACACACGCACTTCCAGCCAACGTGTCAAAAAAAGAAAGGACCAAAAATTATTGGAGACTGCGAGCGTGTGCAAGCTCAAGAAATTTTCAATCAGGTGGTTGCGAATTCCCAAAATTATATTTTTTGACCAAGGACAGTCTCACCCAGCATTAAATACTAAAACATGAACAGTGTATGGTGGTGTGGATAATAAGGTGGTTTCACAATATTTTGGTACACCAATGTCTTGAACTTCAAAATTATCACTTGCACATAGACAATCAGTAAAAGGAAATGTCTCAGATGTAATTTCCCCTTAATTAGTAGGAACAGCAGCCTATTACACGATCGATTTTACACTTTGAATTTCTGCACCACTGTTCATCTCTGCGACACTGAACATAGTTTCCTAGCGCTTCCCTCCCCCATGTTTAATGTATCACACTTTCAGAAACACTAGCAGCCTGCACTAAGGACAGTGAATTGACCCTTTTCAACATTGTAAAGTTAGCTTTCCTGCTATGCAATTTGAACAACTGGCGGCTAAACACTAGTAATAGCCTGCAAATTACCTGTACAAGCAAATAGCCTGTACTGCAAATTGCCTGTACAAGCGCAGTTTGCCAACACAATGATGTGCAAAATATTGAGTCTGCTCTCTTGATATAAAGACTTGTAACATACTAGACAAGTTCCAGCAAGTTAAACAAGAGCCGAGTTTCTGCTTGAAGCTAGACAGGTGCTGCCGTTACTTGTTCATGCAGTGCAGAGGCGCGCTTTTATGAATTACGAGAAGGGTCTATTGTAAGTTTCTTCAATGAGTAGTGGCATAATAGAATGAGAGGAATTTCACACATTACACTCGTAGAAAACCCGTAATGTTGAAACTTTTATTTACAAGAAGACAGGACTCCGGTCGGTCGCGTAATAAGTGACAAGACGGAGGTTCGCCACCGCTGCCCTCGCATCCAGAGGAACGGGAAAATAACCAACTGATGTCCTGCAGAAGTGCGCTGACAAGGCAGTAGTGCTTGTACAAAGCAAGGCAGGCACTGGGCGGCTCGGTGGCCTAGTCAAATGAAAAAACGTTGAAGTTGCTGCCACTGGACGTTTCTGCGCTTAATGCCACTCGGGCAGCACCGAGACATATGGCGGAGCACTGCCTCAAAAAAAATTGCACGACTCCACAAATGTATCACTGCAACCGCAATTTTCTGCAAAACAGTTTTTCGAAACAAGTTTTGTGCGCTTGCACATTCACACAAGATCGTGAAAGTTGTCCAAAACAAGCAATGCCATCATTAGCAGAGTACAAGCTTTTTTTTTTCTCACACCCTGCGTAGGACAGTTTTTTTTTTGTGTGTGTGTAAACAACTGTACAAAAGAAGGCTTTCAAGCAGTCGACTTGATGATACTGACCATGTCTGAAGCACTAATAGGACGGCTCAATTTAGCTATTGAAAGCAATTAAGAAAAAAAAAAGACTGTTCGAAGTTCCAGAGACTTCGTTCACCGATGTATAGCTTTGTTGCCAGTTGAAGCTTTTCTTTTTCAGAGACTTGGACGATTGATGCATAGCTTTGTTGTCCGTTGAACCTTTCCTTTTTACATTTTTTCCTAAAAACTATATTTGCAGAGAAGCACGCTTTCTTGAAAGGCACGAGAGCGCTCGGCAACGACAATGCGCATGGCTACGACTGCGGCAATAGCTGCGATGCAATTTAAAAAGCCTACGTACCAACAAGAGAACACTTGTAACCACCCTGTACCACAACACGCATTTGAGTGGTTAAAATAAAAGCGTAAAATCCTGCCACATCCTGCTGCTGCACGTGTTGTACTTATAATTCGCACCGAAACGGAGCCAAAAATGATCCATAAAAGAATTCCAAGAGGTACTTATATTAGAGAAACCAGGCATAATATTATTTCATTGTATTCGTACTGACACGCTAGATGCGAAGCAGTAACAAAAAAAAAAAACAGTCTGAATAATTTACGACGTGGATGTTGGTAAGAAACGATCACCAGCACCACGTGCCACACAGAGCTTCACCGAAACGACGTTAAAGACCTACAAAATAAAGTGGCACAAGGAGACAGTTGCACTTTGGGAATCGCAACTAGAAAATCTGGAGCAAAGCACACAAACAATACAAGTGCAGTTACGGTCGAAATATTTGCACATTGTTCGTCACACAACTCGTCTCGTCAAACTAATTTCAGTCACAACACTGCAAGGTGACACCACCGATTCCCGCCCTTCCAAACAACGCAACTCCCAACTTGCCGGGCAATAGCAAAACTTTGGACAACGACTGTTAGCCGCAAGCAACAAGCTGAAAAAAATGATGAAAAAAAAATTAAAAAAAGGAAAAGAGGCACACAATCATGCAATGGCACATCCAAGGGGCAACTTGCATAGTTAGTACCCTGCAAACCTCTCTTCGTTTTCTCTGGCAACCCCAAGTGCTGCCTGAGAGCAGTGCTATTCCGACAAGTTACTTTTAAAAACAATCAACGCAGAGCATCTTGTTCTCTTGTTTTGGCAACATCACTCCAAGTAAAACCAACAAAATTCCCTCTCAACGCACCTACGTTTAACAAAAACAAGATGGTTAGAGGCACACACTTGCATAACGTACAACCGGATTTGGGTTAACCCAACACGTTCCAACAGACACACACGCAAACACGCACGCAAAGCAGGCACACGATTACAGTAAAAGCACAACCGTGGTAAGTAATGAAGCAATGACAGAGTTCGTGAAGTTCCCTGGAAGCACAACATTTCATTTGGCATTGCGTTGTCACGTCACCGACACGGCAAAGTTTTGCGACCAAGTTTCACAGACATGGACGCTGGGAGAGGAACATGGATTTGATGTATAAATAGAAAAGAACACAACGGTTCATACCTGGGTCTTTCAGTCTACAGGCCTGTGCACAAAAAACGCCCGTCCACTGAGCAGCCAATCCTAAACGCCGTGAGCATTCATTGTCAGTGAATTACAAGGGTAAAACTGCAGCGACCACGAAGTTTGGGATTACAGTGACGATTGAACTGCCCACAACATGCTTCAGTTGCACAACTGCAATGCATCTTGCGTACGCACAAATTTTTCAAGAAACAAAAATGCAAACAACTTGCCCGGATAACAAATACACTAGCACAACACGGACTTTGAAAAGCGCACAACTCTCCCAGGAGAGTAAGCTAATTACTCGGCACGCTAATCGAGAAACCACGAACTCGACATGTGTCAAACTTTTTCTAAATAACTGCAATTTTAAAGTTGCCTAACTTGCAAGTCCAGAACACTATGTAGCATGTCGGTTATAGTTTTCATAAATTACATTATCGAGGTCACCCAGAATCTCCCCAAGAATTGACATAACCTGACCAGAAAGTTTTATCTGGCAACCACTGTTCCAAAAAATGTAACGCTTCCAGAGGCAGCGCTGCTGGATAGAAGCACCGGTTTACTAGGCAACGCGCACATTTGCTGCCACTTATTCCTAATCACGGCATCGTGCAGAAATCGAACTGGGAATATTTCGTCATCAGACCACGTGCATACCTCCAACCTACGATAAATGCGTTGCTACTTTTCTAGCCTGTCGTGCCACCTTTGCATAGATGAAGTGACATTTCTTATAGGTCATGCTTTTCCATGCAAAAAAAAATATGTAGAACTTGCAACTTTCCATCTTAAACTATTTCAGATGAATAAAATACCCTATTCATTTACAAGTACATTGATTAAACAACCTAGAGAAGCAGCATTACAGATTTTCTTTCTATCCATGTAAACATAGAATCAAGGTAAGAGCAGCCCAAAGTAATAACTAATCTGCTTGTACCAATATGGCCACTCATAATATTGCTCCTCCTTGCCCCATTTTTACAATTCTTACAGAACCTCGATAAGGAATCTCTGGCAGTAGTACTTTACACTGCAAGATCGATGTAGGAACCAACACAGGAGCGAGGCCAAAAACGCATTTCATCTAAAAACTTTTATCTTGCACTGGGGCTTTGGACGGCTTTCAAAATATGCCAGCTGATCAATTCAGCGATGGCACCCCACCGTAAATGCGACAATTAGCTACAAATATTATGCATGCAATTTCACTGAAGATTGGTAATCATGAAACTACAATTGAACTCTGGCAACTAAATGCGGTGAGTGAATTTAGAAGAATGAATGAAACCAGAAGTACAAAGCTCAGGTAGATGTAACCACAAATCGCGCTGTAGCTGAACAGTTGATGCAGCAAAGTTCCCTACGGTGGACATTCACAAGAAACCGCATTTCCTTGCAACCCAGATGCAATAGTAAACTGAACACGGTATGCTGAAGTGAACTGTGAGGCACTAATGGACCATTGTCAAAGACTTCCAGCCTTGACACACACACACACATAAAACGCACATTCAAAGTACCACGAGAAGAAAAAAAAAAACATTTTACACGTTCTCTACAAATAGACTGGGTAACTGTCGAACACTTGATCGAGTTTTTGTTCGTCACACATGCAGACACACACACACAATCAAACATAACTCGCTCAAAGAAGAGCTGTCGGTGGGAAACTAAAGCGTTCGATGTATTCAACGGGTGGGGAGGGCACCGCTTTGGCCAGTTTGTGCAACACTAATAACAATGTTCTAAAAAAATATTAAAAGCACCGAAGTAATTAAAAAAAAAAAAGGAGGGTGGAGGGGAGAAGAGCTACCTTATTCCAACAATCAGCCACCTCACGCACTCGGCGTCGCATAACGACTGCGACACAGCAGAGACGCTGTTGGCTCCTTGCGAAGACTTTCCCAGCTCCAAACGAAGGCGGTCACCGTTTCGACGACACAAACATGAAACACACTGAACACTGCACACACCAGGTCGACTCCTGAATCGCATCAGGGGACACGCTGTTTGTTGACATCGTGTCAGGCGCCTCTGGCTGTGGCCTCGGCAGGGCTGGGAGCTAGCACACAGAATCTTGACACAATAACAGCACCACGACGTCGCCATCGACGATAACCACCACCAGGAGTCGGAAAGAAGGAAAGGGTCGATGGTCGCATGGCCATTCTGACAGCCCCAGACAGCAGCGTGGAAACCGCTCGAGGACTGTCGCACGTTTCACAAAACAAAATATGGCAGCCGCAGCATGACTTGCAAAAAGCAGCGTTGGACAATGCTCTTGAGATCTTAACTGCACCGCTGTTGGTAGAGGTGTGTTGTCTTCAAGAACTGGGGGAAAAAATAGAGTATCTCGTAGATGGGGGTTGGCTACACACAGGGCACCAGCGGACGATGGGGATGGGACGACAGAGTCTGGCCATTTCATTTCTTTGTTCCTTCAGTCGACTGGCTCGACCATAGCAAATATTTTGCCCTCCCAGAGCGGCAGGACTTCGTTGTCGTCAGAGATCTCTTCAGACACTACGTCTGTTCCGAATTCCTGGCAAGAACGCCGGAAGAAGTATCTGGGGGAGTGAACAAAACGAGACAAACAGTTGTACAAGTGAAAGAGCCACTGAAAAAGCTTGTTACACTATGCACCAGTTGTCACGCGCTCCAGTGACTTACAAGTTTCAGTGTCCAGCGACACCCACACGTCACCATCTCGAGCGACTCTTGGAAGTCATCGTCTGAAGCTGCTCATCATCGTCACGCAGTACACCGACTACTAAAAGTCATGCACTCTAGTGACTGCTCAATGTACCTCACTCCAGTGACCCCTCAGCATAATGCACTCCAATAACTCCTCAATGTAACACACTCTAGTGACTCCTCAACGTAACGCACTCCAGTGACTCCTCAACGTAACGCACTCCAGTGACTCCTCAAAGTGACAGACTCGAACTCCTAAACGTTATCAGCTTAACTAACTGCCAAATGCCAACGGCTCCCGAGTGAGACGCTTAAATGCCAGATTCTAGCAACTTCTAAAGTGTCACCCGCTTCAGCAACTTGCAATGACACCTACCATATTTACTCGCGTAATGATCGCACCCCGAACTTGTCGCATCGACATGTCATGTGTCTAGTCTAGCTGAATGCGCCTATCATTGTTTCTGTGATCTGAAAGCGGGCATCACTACGCTAATGCTATAAATTTACTGATTTAAATGAAAGCATTCCTTATTTAGATAGAAGAAGCTGTTTTGACGTGCATGACGTACTCACAACCTCCATAACTGACGCAAAGGAGAAAAAAAATGCTGTAGCTTCACTTCACGGAGTGCTTCGCTCCGTCAGCCACCATGTTTGCTTTGATATCCCACACTGTTACAGCGGCGGCCGCCTGTTGGTCGACCTGTGTTCACCCCGCAGCAATTTTTTTTTTTTCCCGAGACCACGTTTTTTTTTGTGTGTGCTTTGTGATCGTCTGTTGAAGCGCCGTTTCGCCATGGGGCGGTATGCAAGCTTTACTGTCGCGTTCAAGCTGAAGGCGCTTGACTACGCGCTAGAGCACGGCCACCGCGCTGCCGGCAGACATTTCGGCGTTGACGAAATGCGAATCCGATAATTAAAAAAACAGCGCGACATGCTCATGGCTACTAACAGCATGGGATGGGCTTTCCGCGGACGCAAATCTGGCAAGTTACCCGACATTAAAAAGGCAGTCCTCGAATACGTGAGGACTTGTGCAAGGACGGTTATGCAGTGTCATTAGACATGATATGGACGCAGGCGTGCAGTTTCCCGGAGGCTGGAAATAGCCACGAAGGACTTCCGCGCCAGTTCCACCTGGACAACACGCTTGATGTGGCGGAATGGAATGTCGCTGGCATTTCCAACGCGCTCGACGGAACGGAAGATGACCCTCTGTGGGGCAGTGAAGACACTGCCGGTTCCGACAGGGAATCATGCGGCGACGACAGTGACGCCAGTGATGCTTCGGAGTCTGAATGGACGTTAGGGGGTCAGAGCAACACCACCTAGAACTAGGAGAAGGCCCGCGCATGTCCCACTCTCCACACCAACTACGTCACCACAGTGAGATCTGCAAGCCCGACGACGCGAGCAGAGAGAGCGCACGGCGCGCACGGGAACTGGCGCGGCTCGGCTTGGCTTTCAGCTGTGGCTAGTACGGAATCCATCTGCCAGCATGCGCGTTGTGGGTAGAAAACTGTTTATTGAATGTGGCAGCCGCAAGGTGTTTTTTTGATGCAGAAAATAAGGAAAATTTATATGTGTTTTCATTTACATCATGGTCTATTCATGCGGCGCAGTACTGGTTATAAAAATTGCGATATACTGCAGGCTTGAATACATAAGAGCACCAATGCTAGCGGTATCAGCCTAAGCATCTGGCAACGCTGACACTATTTCCAGTGCTGCAGCTTGTTGGCGTGCATTTTCTTTGTACTCAGTTGCTCAGGCGTGCTGTATGAACTTTTGCTGGTGTGCTGGCGAAAATGCCTGGGTGCTGCTGTGCACCGAACTGTCGATCGAACTACGCTAATGGACCGCGAGCACGCGTGTACAGGTTTCCGTTGGACCCCGCCCAAAATGCAGCGTGGACGAAGGCTGTGCGGCGGGAAAACTTCACACCTACGAAGTACACTGTGGTAAGCACATGTTCCCGTTTGTTTTCCGGCAGTCGTGCTTCTCGTGGGAACAGAGT
This sequence comes from Rhipicephalus annulatus, assembly GCA_013436015.1. NCBI lineage: Eukaryota > Metazoa > Arthropoda > Arachnida > Ixodida > Ixodidae > Rhipicephalus > Rhipicephalus annulatus. Next base: position 396,733 of record WOVY01010148.1, on the reverse strand, counting down.
CTAGTTAATTGCGTGACGCATGCAACCGTTACGACGCGCTATGCACCTTAAGGATTGACAACTGAGCAAATGGTGTGTTTCAGTGTAATATTGTTCCATGTTCGTGCCGTAAAGTGTATAGTGCCATGTTTACGCCTCAGGTTGCTCATGTGCGGTTCTGCCTAATCAGAAATTGATTTAGCGCAATGTATTCGCGAGTAAAACTGCCTGCGTCGAACATACGATGTAGATGGCGTAGTTACTTTAACATGTGGGGCGTCCGCCACTACTTGAGCGCCAAACAAACGATGGCTCGTGGTTTACCGTCTCAAAGCAAGGTTCGCTAAGTGAGACGTCATTCTTGTTGACTGCGTGGTCGTGCTTGCCGTACAGAAGCAGATAAATAAAGCGAAAGAATTTGTCTTAATCTTTACAAACGGCACACTGGGATCATATAATTCTGTAAAACTGTTATGTATAGTTCTGTCGCTTTCATCTTATACTTCGTTGTTTGTGCTTATGTTCCAGGTCTGTGAGCACCACTTTCTTGAAAGTGACTTCGTAGACTCCACCAGCTACACTGACAGCATGACTGGGAAAGTAATTGAAGTACCCCTCAAGCTGAGGCGCTTGAAGCCTTCTGCAATCCCAAGCATTTTCCCTAATTGCCCTGCTTACTTGTCCGCCAAGAAACTTCTGCACGCGAGAGCCCAGAAGAAAAGCGCGCTCGTGTGGACGCAGAAGCGTTGCAGGAAGCAATACAGTTATCAGAGCAGTCTCACGAAGCGGAAGAAAAGAAGAATGTCATCGCCACTTTCGAAGACCTATTGACAGCAGTAGGTGACCTCTCTCTTACTGACTTCTGGACCAAGGTGGTCACCCAGAAACAAGTACTTTTCCTCAACTTCAGCGACCGAGGTGCCCCAGTTGTGCATCGTGCAGTGACAGTGGCATCCGACCTTTCTTTGGCAGTGTATGTTGGTGAAATGAGGTTACAAAACCTAGGTTCCTCTGTGCTTCCTACGACAATTTCTGGCTTGAGAGTGCTTCACAAAGTTCTGTGCGATGTGGAAGACGTCACGAAGGATTCCACAAATAATGAACTCCAACTAGAGATTCTGCTGAATGCGTGTCGTGGCACTCCTGGAGCAACTGTCATCTTCAGCTCTCCCGCATGAGTGGCAAGTGCAAGTCGTCAAATTTGTGACACAGCAACTTCAAGTTCTCCTCACTAAGGCGTCGACTTACCCAGCTGACTTTCTGGTGTTCTGCAGCCTTGTGTACACAATATCGCCGCACGCATACAGATTCATCAGGAGTACAGCAAAATTAAAGCTCCCACATCCACAGACAATAAGACGCATTTGTGCCTCTTACCGTGCTAGCCCATCCAGAGAGCAACAAGAGGATTCATTCCTTTCTTATGCAAGGAGACTGGCATCAACACTAAAAGACCATGAGCGCTTTGTGACACTTATGATGGACGAGATCCACCTGCAGGCATCCTTTCACTACAAGGGTGGTTATGTCACTGGTGCAGCGACAAACAATGAAAATGCGGCAAAGACAGCATACGTCTTTATGATATAAAGCTTGTTATCATCAAACAAGGATGTTGTGCATATACTTCCAGTAGCACAAATAGAAGCGAAACAGCTAACATGAATTTCTTGATCTGCTGATCAGGCACCTAGAAGACATTGGAATACGAGTAGTTGCAGTGGTGTCTGACAACAACTTGATCAACCGAAAGGCTATGTCATTTTTTGCTGATCCTCCCAAAGTGAGCATTGTATACAGGCACCCGTCAGACTCGTCAAGACCCTTGTTTTTTATTCTGGATGCAGTGCATACATTAAAGTGTATCCGAAATAACTGGCTGAATCAGCGTAATTGTGGAAGGTGCATCTTCTTTCCCAATTTCAGTGCCCTCTCGGAAAACTCATCTGTCCTGACAGCCTCGTTTAACACACTATGCAAGTTGCATGAAGGAGAAAAAAATGAGCTTTTTGCGACTAGCTCCAACTTTGTCCTTCAAGTCGCTGAATCCATCCAATCTAGAGCGACAAAATGTAAAGCTTGCACTGAGGATCTTCAACAGTTCAACTGATGCAGCACTAAGAAGCACCAAAGTCGCACTTGAGCATAAAGCTGGTACATTGGAACTTATTAACATTGTTTTGACATGGTGGAATGTGGTGAATGTCAATGACCCCATTCAAAGGTCAGCGTCTCCGAGACCCATTTCAAGAACCGATAAGTGCACTGCAATGCCACCAAATTGAGTTTCTAAACAAGATTGTGGATTGGTTGGACCACTGGCAGAGCTTGAAGCATGATGCTGGCCAGTTAACTCGCGAAACGCACATGGCACTGCGACATACCTCACATGCCCTTGTTGAGGTGTCAACGTATTGCATTGAAGAACTTCGGTTCAAATACGTTTTGCTATGGAAATTTCAAACCGACAGTTTGGAAGACAGGTTTGGCAGGTACAGGCAGCTGTCTGGTGCCCAATACCACGTTTCGATACGTCAGATTTATGAATCCGAGCGGAAGCTGAGACTTCAGAAGCTACTTGATCTTCCCAACTTGGATACCATTGCACCTTGCATTCCTACCACTGATTTGAAATTCCTTGTTAAGCAGTTTGATGTTGCAGTGATGGACGATGATGTGAAGGAGAAGGAGAAAATGCTACCAGCTATTACATATGTCGCAGGATATTGTGCATATGCTGCAGTTAGGAAACTTGCCTGCTCTTCCTGCCAGGAAAACTTGACTGTTGAGAATCGGACCATTGAACTGGATGATGATGTGCTGATAGCTAATGCAACGCGTGGTGGACTGAAATTTCCACAAGCAGTAGTTGTGAATGCCGTGCTCACAATGGAAATTGTGCTTGACAAGCTGAGAAGTCCGAAGTACGCATCACAATTTTTTGCTTGCGCAAAACAAAAAGAAGTTCTTGTAAGCCTCGCGACTTCCCTTGTTGAATGCAATGAAGACTTGGATTTCTGCGATGGTGGCCACTCACCTGAACTTGTCTTAAACTATGTTCTCAGTGCTGCTGCCAATACGCTGCTGAATAATTTGTGCAAAGTTCAAAATAACAAGCTGAATGAAAGCAAGGCTGCAAAGCGGAACAAAGATGAAAATAAAGGAACTGAAAGCAAGGCTGCGAAGCGGAAGCTCAGTACTCTTCAAGCATAATCTTCTTTTTTATGAATCGTTCTGCCTGTTTGGATTATGATGTATCACGAATAAATATGTCTCACAACGAAAATTTAAGCCTCTTTTAAACTGCACGAAATGGCTGTGCATGCTGTTAAAAATTTCACGAGTGCCTGATGAATTATTTCAAGCCAGCGTTTAGTTAAAACATACTGAAAATATTCCTTAATGCAAATATTCTGTGCACTCCAAAACCGCGAAAATAATAATAATAATGTAGGGAAAATGCCAATTCGGAAAGAAAAAGCGTAGCATTGGGTGAAGTTGACTTTTAGGCCGATCTCACTGCGGTGACGTCACGCAGCCCTGCACAGGCCTTCTCTAGTTCTAGGTGGTGTTGGTCAGAGAGGTAAAAAATAAAAGGGCAGCGTGTCATGCATGTAGCTCCTGCGTAATGTGTGCATTTTATTGCAAAGGTAAGCCTTAATTTACTTTTATTTTTGGTTATGTTCATGATAGCTACCATAAGAATTCTGATTAGCGACTTTTTTGCGTTTCCGGTGCTCAGAATATTTTTTTACGAGAAATTTACCCCTCGTATTGATCGCATCCCGAAGTTGGAGTAAAAAAAAAAAAGTGCGATCATTATGCGAGTATATACGGTACTGCAACAGTTAGATGCATAATCAAACCTCTCATTCATTCCCATGAGCTCACCTGTAGTTGCCTTTCTTGCTAATGAGAGACTTGAACTGACGTAGCGTGATATCTCGGCCGGCAAGCTTCGTTCGGTACGGCACAGTTTCCCCAGAGTAGCAATAGCCAATCACAGTCATCTCCGTGGAAGGCGAGGGCGGAGCCTGAAGCTGCATGGGGGCGGGGTACAACCCACCACCCGGTGCAACCTGGGGACCAGCCCCACCGACGAAGCCTTGCTGCACACCCGGGAGAGGAGCTCGTACCATTGCCTTTGGCCACTTCCTGAAAGGCGGATATAAAAACTAAGTCAGCGGACTGCAAAAAGCAAGCTTATACAGCACAAGGGCAAAATCGACAAATGCAGACAGACATAGAAATATCAACATCTTTGCACAGTGCAAGACTCTTTCTGTCCTTGTCTCTTCTTCTGTAGTTACGTCGTAACGACTTGTAGTCTTGCACTGTGCAAATATGTCGATTCCCAATCGCCTACTAGCCCAAGCATCTGTCTTATCAAGTTACATTTCTAGTACGTCGGGCTCTTTCTCGTGTTTCCCTGCTGATCCGTGTCACCTCGCAAACCTCATTGCTGTTGCCGAGTGCCAAGCAGGCACTTTTGCTTATTGCTTACGCCTCAAGTTCCTACTGCCTGCAGTCAAGCTGTTGCTCGGAGTCCACACCCCTTCGACGGGACATGGCATTCGAATTTGCAAAATTCTTCGCTCGGAATGGAAACGTTGAGCGCGCCAGCTTCGGGACGTGATGTTCTTTCAAGTGAACAGTACCCACAGCCCTCGAAGGGCCAAGAAAAAGTGGCTGAAGTTTTGCGTCTCCACTGGCAGAACGACAGAGTTCATCTGGCACATATGCTGGCACACATTTGGGCCATCACTCCCAGGAAGAAACCCTCACCGAGCAACCCAATCCACACTGCATGTGAGGTGCCGATCCCGGACTGTGTACAGCGTGTGTTAAGCTTGGGTGCCAAGTTCACCACACAACCTCAGCTGGCACCTCTGGAAATGCTGACCCTTGCAAGGCAAGTAGCTGATTGGGCTCCCGAGGCCGAAACAAATAGATGTGTAGCGGAAGGCATTCAGGTTCTGTTTCAGTCTACACCAGACCGCCATAACCCGCCTTTTCACAGTGTTCAAAGAGACAGCGCTCTTTCTGCCCTTGTCGGTTCTTCTGTAGTTACGTCGTAACTACTTGTCTTGCGCTGCGCAAGTATGTTGATTCTCAACCACCAACAAGCCCAAGCATCTGTCTTATCAGACAGACATCGTCACTAATGTCTGTGTGTCCTTATGTGTCCATTTCGTCTATGTCTTTGACGCACACTATCACAAACCAACTAGCCACCAGTGCATGTTAACACTTTTGCTACAGCTGACGAGTACAGCTGTGATGTGATTTTGCAACAAAACGACCAATGCTCATAAAACTCTGATCCCATGACGCTGCAATACAAGAGGACCTAGGCTTTTGCACATAATTGAAAAGGTCACCTTCCAACAGCAGGAAACGCATTAGCAAGCACACACTCTTCTGCTTTCTTTTTCACCCAATGTTGCATGTTGAAAAACTTTGCGCTGAAATGCTTAGCGGTGGCACAGTTCCCATTTTCTTCGGCGAACTTTACAACAGCGACTTTGAATTTCATCGTATACCGTATTTACTCGCATAATCCTCGCACTCACATAATTCTCGCACCCCCCACATCGGCCAAGAAAAATACGAAAAATTTTTTTCCTCGAGTAGTTATCGCACCCCCGAAAACTGCCGCAATAATGTCGTCTGCTCGTTCCAGCCATTGATGATGATAGCGCGCGCCATTTGGCACCATCTCTTAAGCATCAAGCGCACTATTGCACGGAGATTCAATCCAATCCAATCCAAGCCGAAGTGGCCAGTGCGCGTTGTGGCGTGTTTTGTATGTTGTGTTGGTCATCTTGGCACGTTATGGGGCGATACTGAAGCCACACGGTTACTTCAAGTTGCAAGTGATAGATAATGCACTAAAGAACGACAACAGGGCCGCCGGTAGGCCCTTCGGAGTCTACAAGTTTTGTGTTCGCTACTGGTGATGGCTGCTGAACGCCACTAAGACTTGTTGGGCCTGCCGTGTGCCTAAAACTGGGATTGATGGTAAACTATATTTCTTAAGAAGGAAACTGCGGACAATTCTGTTAAATAGTCATCAGCCCAATACTGACGTCCTACGCTTACCTTTTGAGGGCTCCTGTTGAGCGCCAACCGCTGCCGCTACTCCCGCAACGCCCACAAGCTTCGTGTATGGTATTCTAATTCTCGACTATTTGCTTCCACTTTTTGTGTCTCAAATAAATCTTGCCTTGTGTTGAACCTCTGCTTTTATTGTTGAGGTAAGTTCTGATTAGTACTTTGTAAAGCTTGCTGTAAGTTGCTGGTGTGAGAATCCCGATTCGCGGCCACTTCGTTTTTTTTTTTTCGCTTTCTGCATTTTTGTGGAAAGTTTTCCCCGCGTAATTCTCACACGCCCCAACTTTGCATCGGGTTTCCGGCAAAAAAAGTGCGAGGATTATGCGAGTAAATGCGGTATACAATTATTGCAGCCCATCACAAGAGTACAGTAAAATCGTGATGAACGGATGGCAAAACCTAAACATCCTAAATAAATGAAATGTGTATTGCAGCGAGGACACTGGGAACGAGGGGAACCGTTGGCACAACAAACCTTGATTGATTGATATGTGGTTTTTAACGTCCCGAAACCACCATAAATTATGAGATACGCCGTAGTGGAGAGCTTCGAAAATTTCGACCACCTGGGTTTCTTTAACGTGCACCCAAATCTGAGCACACAGGCCTACATTTCCGCCTCCATCGGAAACGCAGCCGGGATTCGATCCCGTGCCCTGTGGGTCAGCAGCCGAGTACCTTAGCCACTAGACCATTGCGGCGGGGCACAATAAACCCTCGCATGCCTCGAACACAGAAAGTAGTCAGGTGCCGTGTCGTGAGCGTACATTCTTACGGAGGAAGAGATGGGGAGGTAAAGGGAGGCGAACACTTGAGCAGTACTGATAACCCGTCCACCTGAGCAGTACTCACAACCCGTCAACGCGTTTCGGAGTTCGGGTGCAGTATTCTAGTGACCGTAGTTCAAGAGAAGGCTTCGAAAGAAGAGACTTCGTAGTCGTAGCGCGTTTTATGTATGGCTGCACTCGCCTGCGAGGCGTGCACCCGTCCAAAGCACCTAAGGTGCAAAGTAAGCATGCAAGTAAATACAGTCGCCGACCGTTTATTCGGACTCGACGGGAACCGCCGAAAAGTCCGAATAATCGGGAGTCCGAAAAAACGAATTCACTCGAAAAAAAGCACTTTTATTGGCCCGATCGCCCGAAAAAACTGTCTATGCGCGTCTGCACACACGCACGCTTACGCGCGACCACGTCGGCCTGTACCTCTGCGAGTGTCTGGCCGTCGCTGTAGACAGACAACAGCATCGATATGGCCTGCGCTAAGTCCGCATTTGATGGCTGTGGTGCGGGCGGCGCGTCATCGTCGGAGTCACTGTCCGCCAGCGCCGGCTCGCAGACCTGACGGACGATCTCGTCATCGTCCAACTCTGCGCAAGGCAAAACGGCACTGTCGAAGTTGGCGAACTCTTCAAACGTACCCGCCCCCACATCGACCCCGCTAGCACGAAGGTCGTCCAAAATGTCCGCTGCTGCGGTAGGCGGACTCTCAATCGCGGGGTTCTGGCCTGTGGCACTGTCCTCCTCAATCCCAGTAATAAATCCTGCGTGGCGGAAGCAGTTGTGGATCGTTTCCTGAGTCACTGACTTCCAGGCATCGGACAACATGCTGATGGCCGTCAGAACATCCACGACGTAGTTTTTGTTACTGTCGACGCATAACAGCACACGATTCAGGAGGCGCGACCGGTAATGAACTTTCAAGTTTTTGATCACGCCCTGGTCCATGGGCTGCAACACGCTTGTCGTGTTAGGCGGCAAAAACTCCACTGTTCATAGCCTTCAAGTTGTCGATATGCCCATGGGCACCGCAGTTGTCGACGAACATCAGCACCTTGCGATTTTGCTGTTCGTACCGGCGGTCGAGCTTGCGAAGGTACTGTTCGAAGAGGTTTTGCGTAATCCACGCCTTCGAATTTGCTTCATACCACACAGGGAGTGATTTGACGCCTTTAAAACATCTTGGATTTTTTGATTTCCCTATCACGAGGAGCGGAAGTTTCTCCGTCCCCAGTCATGTTGCCTCCTACAACAACTGTCAGTCGCTCCTTGCTATGCTTCCCCCCATGACAGGGTTCGCCAGACAAAGCTAGCGTCTTGTCGGGCAGCATCTTATAGAAAAGTCCAGTCTCGTCACAATTAAAGACGCTTTTCTGGTGGATACTGGCGCAGCAGTGCGCACAGCTTGTCGGCGCGGTAGTTGGTCACGAGCGTTTCGTCGACGGAACCACTCTCGCCGCACATTCGCTTGAAGGCCAGGTCGTACCTTTTCTTAAAGTTGCGCAACCACCCGTCACTGAACTTGCAGCCGGTAATACCCATGCGCAGGGCGAGCGTCTCTGCTTTCTGTCTCAGCAGATCGCCAGACATGGGTATTTTCCTAGCCACCGTGGCACTCAACCACATGTTCAGCGCTTCTTCAAGCTGCGGGTGGCTGCCGTCCCGGAAATTTTTCTGCGTACCCGCAGACACTTTCTCAGCTGCCTCCAGGATCTTAGCCTTCTGCTTGAGGTAGTCCGAGACGGTTTGCTTGGAAATCGAAAATTCCCGAGCAACTTCAGACTGAGGTCGGCCGCCTTCTACCTGGCGAATTATCTCCGCTTTCTTCGCCATCGTGAGCGTCTTGTAGCTCCCACGTTGGCCGCGTTTCTTCACTCCCGACGGCGCAGCAACGGGTGGCGTCGGAGCCATTTCAGCACGCCACGGAACACACAAGAGAGCAACAAGACGAACCAGGCCTACCCGCAGAAGCAACTGACTGACACCACTGACACGCTGACACAAACGCCAAACCACGCCAAAAGCCACAGCGAACAGACTCCGTAAGTGGTTTGGCTTGGCCGCTCGACTGGCTAAAACCGAAAAAAAAAAAACGTGTCGCCAAACATAGCCTTCGAGATCGGCAATGGCGATTTCTGCGTGCATTTTGACACTGGCCCGACGTCCATCCATAGCTAGTGCAGCATATCAGTGCTGGCAACCTAGCAAACGTATTGTTAACGTTCACGGAGGAAGGAAAAAGGTGTTAACGTCCCTGTCAGCGTGTCATGGCGTACGGCGACGCATCCGGTCAGTCAAACGGAGTCCGAATAATCGAACGGCGCACAGCGGGGCGTCCGAATTTTCGGTCGTGAGTTTACATTAGGTTCAATGGGGCGAGTGGCGGTGCCACGAAGATGTTCGAATAAACGGGCATGTCCGAATTTTCGGCATCCGAATAAACGGTCGGCGACTGTATTTGTAAATAAACCTGGCTAAATATTAGGGGTGCATACATGATGGTGCAAATTATGCAAGCAAATATGGTATCTTTTATTACGCCGTTAGTCAAACAAAGAAACCCAATGGAATTGAAAAAGAAATGGTACAATTTTATTCGGAAAAAAAAAAGCTCTGCAAAGTGAGCAAAAGAGCTTTTCAATGACTTTGGCACTTTTTCTTTTTTGTTACCGTAGTGAAAGCATAAAAAATAGAAAACTATATAACAAAGGGGACTTATCCCTTCACTTACTATTTATATGCCTTTATAAGAGACACATATGGACATAAAAGATACCAGTATGCCTCCTTTAAAAAAAGATGTCGATTAAAAAATTTGTACTATGCAGTACTCTCTGTATAAGAGACACCTCTTGTAAAAGCCGAGCAATGGTCCCCGGCACATTTCACTTATAGAACGCTTAAACTGTTATAGAGATGTCCTAATGAAAAACTAAACCCTTAGCACACGCAATATGCACCATTAATTGCCTCGGCCTTCCTATGAAGTAGAGAATTCGTTGCTGGGACATTACACAGGGAGTTCTGGCATGAGCCTAAAAAAAGTTCAACACCTGATTACGTCCAAGGTTAGACAGTGCCAAATACAACGACCCCTTACCCAGCATGTAAAACTAAACTGCCACTTGTTCCGAGATGCCACAGACCTCACAGTAAATACATCCATTGACTAATAGAAAAGGTAAAACTAAACTGCCACTTGTTCCGAGATGCCACAGACCTCACAGTAAATACATCCGTTGACTAACTGAAAGAGACGACGAATTCCCAGCGAGTGCAATCGAAAGATTCGATTGGGATGCTGTTTTTACAAGCAAGAACTTTTCAGCCAGCTGTCCAAAAAGGCAGTGCGAACGTGCAGGGAAAAAAAATTGAAACTCACTTGGTTTTCGCCATTTGCTGGCTTCCGCTGTAGTTCACCTCCAGCCTCCGGCGAGCCTCGACGAGCTGCGTCATCGTGTCCAGTGGCTGCTGCGTCAATGGCAAGCCGCCAGACTCTTGAGATCCCCAGCCGGAGCCCGGGACGGAGCCGCAGCCGGGAGCCACCCCGCACGACCGGCTCCGGGCAGTGTTGACGGAGTTCTGCTTGGAACGCGACGAGGTGCCAGAAGTGGTGGACTTCTTGTGGCTCCTCGAAGAGTCCCTCTCCGGATCCGGAGGCCCGAGCGGATAGCCGGGAACCTTGTGGTTCAGAATCCAGTTGTTCACCCTGTGACAAGGGGGGCGTGCAGTTTTAAAGCCGCATTATTACGCAAACCACGCTGGGAAGCGCAACTTGTGGCAGGAGGGAAGACTCGTAGAGGAATCAAAGTCTTTTTAGCCCTTTATGGTACGCTGTCGAGCACCACACATTGCACAAATACTGTTGACAGACATGGGCATAATATTAAGGGGGCAGACTGGTCTTAGACATTTTTTGTTTATTTTTTCAGTGATCTTGATCGAACTGCACAGTACTATGCAGTTTTTTCTGTTGATTTTAAATGTTTAATTAGTTTTTCTGTAACTCATCTTGTTCCTGAGATAACTTAAGTTGATCCCCTATTGTTTAAGGCCACCATAGAAAAAAAGTGCTTAATTAAAAGTGATATTTAGGATATGCCAATATAGACTAATGACTATAGAGTGAAAGTATGGAAGACGTTTTTGTTTTTAGGCCTTTATTGGTATTTCGCAGCAAAATGAACTATACATTTTCAAAAGCAGTTGGAATTGTGTTACAATTTTGATGAGTAATTAATTAAAAAGGCATGTGCTCTAAATTGTGCTCCCATACTTGCGTTCTACACACATACAGGTTTCCACTACAAAGAGAATTATTGTTGTACCTGCCCTAGCTGCAGAGATATTGAGGCCTCAAAATTGAATAGTCACAAATTTACTTTTTGAGAAAAATGGAAAAAACTGAAAACACACAGTTTCTTCAAAAAGCAACAATCATGATGCGCATGTTTTGCAATCCTCATGAAGGTGCTCATAAATTGGTAGTAAAGCTTTAGACAAAGGTGCTGGCAAATTATAAAGAAGCCTCAAAGTCGTTTCCCCATTTTTTTGCAGGTTCTGCATGTTAACAGCACCAAGAATCTGGACAGTTAAAATGACATTACAAAAAAATTACTGCTTCCTGGTGTGTGAAAATTTGTAGAGATAAAAAAATTCTTGCAGAAACCAAATATGTCAATTTTAAAAAATGAATTTTTTTGTCACTTTTTGGTCCCAAAAAGCAGTCTGCCCCCTTAACATCGAAACTAAATATCGAACGCGTTTTTTTTTACTCGCAGTTGTTGCTTTTCTTTTTCAACGGTGCTCAAAACTAGTGAAACATTTTCGCACCAAACAACCTGAGAGTAGCTAATACAGTACACACTTGTGATAATTTAAGCTCTGATAATTCATACTTTCGGTTAATGCAAACAGAATGCGATTATTTGAGTTTGAATTAACGAGAGTCAACTGTAGTTTTGAATCGCATATGATTAACCCATGAAGATTCATTGTGAAGCAGGATAACTGAAAAGCTGTGTCAACACATTTTTAGCACACATTAAATTTCTGTCAGATTTTGCTTCACAGACTGCTGTGACATACATAACACTGACTGGCCAACTTATTTGACACCACCCAATGTACCATCATCTGTAATTTTGAATACGTTTAAGGTAAAAAAGTAGGTCCAGCTATTTCTTGATGACATCCTCCTTTTGATAGACTCAAACGTCCTTATAACAAAGTTGCATCATACAGGAAAATAGGTTTGTTATATCCAAAAATTCGTTACAGGTTATTCCTAACACTGGCTATATATTGCAAGACTACATTCATTTTGTTATAAGTAATATTTCTTTATATCCGTTTTCATTACAGTAAAAGCTCGTTAACTCGGATCTCACAGGACCGGAGAAAATGTCCGAGTTAACCGAATTCTGAATTATCGAACGGACCATGAAAACAAAAGGAAAACGTACACGGCACAGACAAACCTTTATTTCTTAAAAAAGTGTGTTATTTTTGCCTGCCTCGCTGTCGGAATTTCTGACAGAACGATCTTATTTAATCCCATCAGGTGGTGGTGCGCACGCTCACTGTCGCGAGAACAAACGCAGAACTCCTCGAGGACAGCGAGGGCTTCCGCGGCCTCCTGCACGGTATGGTGACGTCGCGTCGGCTTATCACGTCTTTCAACATCATAACCTTTCACGATCATTTGCTGGCTGCTGTGGCCGCTTAACTCCTGTGACGGTCGCCATGAAGTGCGACGGCGGCGGCATAGCATGGGCGTAGCGAGAAGCTGTTAGTAGACACTGGATGCGCCGAAGGCCTAAGCGCTTCAGCCGGGTGGTGCCTAGCGCCACCTAGCCACTTCCCCTCATTCACTATCATCATTGTCAATATCTGCTGCAGTTCGCACGGTTTCGATTTCTCCCAAACTACGGTACTGCCGTCGTTGAGCCTCCAAGCCGCTGAGATCGCGCGACTCTGGATTCCCGATAGCCCTCTTCGGAGTTGTCAGAGATAACCGGTGGGCGGCTAAATCCTTCCGAATTAATGAGCATTTGACCTCATTGCCGAGACCGCGCCGCGAGTCCAAATTTCCGAGTTAACGAGGTCCGGATAAACGAGCTTTTACTGTACATGGAGGATTGAGTGTGCTTCTTTTCAACATCCTTTTCATGCACATGTGCTCCACGTCCTTTTCCCATTTCATTGTGATGCCTCTAACAGGGAGGACTTCTGTCAAACCCCCAACATTAGTTCCAACTCACCGCTCCGTCGCGCCCTGATTGACCGGCAGCTGCTCGCACACAGCACTGGCCCCGCTGTCGACACCACTGTCCGACGGCTGCGGGCCACTCCGAAATGTCCGCCTGGAAGTAGCACTGCTGCTGGATGCTGTGCAGCCTCCCTGGGCTCTCCTCCGGCTGCCATGGACTGCATCGTCATCGGGTGAAAAGTCCCGCACCGCACCACTGTCGCTGGAGCAGGCGTCTCGTTCCTGTAAGGCAAACAATAGAAAAAGAAGACAAACTTCAATACAACTTAAAACAGTCTCACAGTGAACAGCTGATAGCGAATAAGCCTAATAAGCAGCAACTTTCTCGAATGTGACTGGCTATAGGAGGTATACACTTGATGTCATCCGCGAGGAACGCTAGCGCTGAGGTTGTCATTTTGGAGGTTTGTGTGCTCCCTGCAAGTCCCGAAATCCGTACAGCAACTTCAATGTCTACAGTCGAACTCCACTACAACGAACGTTGCTTCAACAAAATTCCCGCTACAACGAAAAATTCATGATTCCCCGTCAGCAGCTCAAAAGAGTCAATGCATAAATATTGTCGCCACAACGAACACTTTTTCTTCGATCGTCCGGCTTCAACGAAATTTTATGAAGCAATTCCAGGCTCAGACACTTAATGCTATGCAGTAAACCCAATCTTTAACATTTCGGTGCTTTTTCAGAGACTGAAAATGTGCTAACGAAGTCTAGAGCATGCGTTGGCACCACCATAAAGTGCCGCCATTGCTCGATAGCGATGGCAATGAGACTGCCCTGCTTTTGTTTTGCCAATGGCTTGCTTTTGAGCCGCAGATGACCCGAAGCCGAAGCTCAGTCACTCAGTTCATGGTTTCTTTCTCGCAGCTGCTGGGTGCAACCGTGGCTTGATGCCTCTTCCGATGCTCATCATTATGTTTGCGCTTGGCCAGTGTGGTAACTGATCAGAGCGGCTATTCATCCGCATTATCAAGAAAATCAGCTAGCTGCGAGTAATGGATGGCAAGAATGGCACAGAATAATGCAAAAGTCGCTGCTCTACGATACCCTGCCTGCATCTCGGCGTTGTCGGATACACTTTGATGGCGGACAGCTGCTGGTGTTTCCATGTTAATGCAATTGTTAAGTTTGTTAATGAAAGCCGTTGTGGCCATTGTTTCAGCGTGCTTTTCACCATGGCGTCGCAGTGCATGGGTGAGAATCGCATCGTGACGCTCCTGGGAAAGAATAGGAAGCAGCCAAATACTTTTTGAGTTTTGGGAATAAAGGTTCATTTGTTTGGCTAGCTCAGGTCAGCTATAATTTTTACGATTTTACTACAACAAAATTTTTTTCCCTGCCCCGTCAGTTTTGTTGTAGAAGGGTTCGACTGTACTGAACTCCGGAACACCTCCCGCACGCCAAAGCACAGACAGCAGAACAGCGCGTATGAACGGACCTTCGAAATGGTGCTACGATTACGGATTAAGGCTTAGTGCATACCCCCTACACTTTCTGCAGCTCGCGCCAGAGAGTCAATCAGAATCAAGATATTAGATCCGGATAAAACCGGAATCATGATCAAGTAACCATGTGACACCGATATCATTTTATCAGTATCTGCTGATGCTTTACACGAGGGCGTTCCAACAAAAACTCGCTTGAACATTACTTTGCGAGACGCACCCGTACACACCTTCACTCCTATCACCACATCGACATTATCTCCAGCCCACTCCGATCCACTGCAGGAAGACCTCTCCTAATTATCTCCACTTTAACCTACGCATGTGTCAGCAGATTCCATTTTATTCCAGCAACTTCATAATTCTATTCCTCTATCCAACTCTCTGCCCACTTCTACCATGTTTCCCATCTCTTGGTAACCATTATTATTGTCTGTGATTTTTGTTCTCAAAGCCATCTTACGATTATGAGATGTTGTAGTGGAGGGCTCCGGAAATTTTGGGCATTTGGTGTTCTTTAACGAGCGCTGACATAGCACCGTACACGGGCCTCTGCCATTTAGCCCCCATAGAAATGCCACCAACGCAGCTGATATTTAACCTGCGACCTTTGCGTCAGCAACAGAGCATCGTAGCCACTGTTCCCCCGAAGCGGACTCCCTTGGTAACCATTCTGTGACCACTCTTACTGTCCACCTGTCCTACGCATAGCCTGTCAAGCCCTGGTCCATTTCTTTACACCGATGCCAACTAGAATATAAACTACTGCTGTTTGTTCGACACCTCGGAACTATGCTTTTCAAAAATCTATCGCTTTCATGCTGTGCCACATTTTGCTCAGCTTAGCATCAACACTGTTAGAACTAGCCTCCTCAATATGTTCACTGTATTTTGCTCAATTAACACTCAGTCACAAATTCGTTATGTAACTAACCAATTATGTAGTTGTTTTTTTGTTAAAACTAGCCTCCTCAATATGTTCACTGTATTTTGCTCAATTAAAACTCATTCACAAATTGGTTATGTAACTAACAAATCATGCGCTTGTTTTTTTTTATAAACTGTCTATTTTCGTTTGTTTAGTTATGACTTCTACTGCTACTCGTTTAATTATGTAATTATGTTATTTCACAAACTGCCCGATTTTAGCTTGTCTAGTTATGATGAACTGTTATTTTTTAGCTCACACTGTATTTGCAGAATGTTTGTACTGTATTCTTAAAATGTACCACTTCCCTTTTTAATGCTTCTGGACAAAAGGGTAATTCCAAAAAATAAATTTGCTCAGCACAAAAAAAAATTACCCAGAGTTGCACAAAAGCAGGTAATAAATTTTTATACAGCGTGCCCACTTTTCGCATGCTGCTCACACATACCTTCTTGTGCCAGTGCTGGTGACCCAGGACTGCGTAGGGCGACGGTACGGCTGGCCCGAAGCGGTGCCGTGGCGAGGGTGCCCTTGGAGGCGTGTGGGAGAGGGGCGAGTCGAAGACTCGCGACACGTGCTCGTCCAGAATGCTCTGCGAGCTGACCTCGTCTGCCGGAATGCCCAGCAGACGCTCGCAGAAGCCCGGGTTGGCGGGTGCAGGTCCCAGGGGTACACCGGAGCCCTGAACCAGAGCGCCTCCGCCGGCCTGCCGAACAATGTTGATCGTAGCATTAGTGAACAGTGACACCCTGTGACGCAGAGCTAGAATGTAATAAGCTTAAGCCTCATAGCGAAGTTGCATCTTAGACAAGAAAAAAAAGTAAGTTCATTATATTCAAAAATCCATTATAAATATATTGAAAGAGTATTCTTCATTTACTTCGTTATAGCCAATATTTCGTTATATCCTAGTTCTCTATATCGAGTTTGAGTGTACTCCCGTCGTATAGGCTGTCATGGCTACGAGCGGTGCTAACACAGATATACCCAATAAAGCACACGGAAGGATGACCTCCCTGTCATAGTGCTATTAGTAGAGTGTAGGAAAAGTTATTTGAAGGTTGCAGATTCGCTTCCTGCCACAACAAGTGGTCTTTTCGTCTGCTCTAATCCTTTCAAGTGTTCTTGCAGCTTTCCGTCCTGCAGTATCTTAGCCGTGCGGGCACGTTTGCGAACCTCCACTCGAAATTTCGTGCCGCAATGACGGTGCGTACTCAACAAAAACATATTTCACACGAAAATAATTTCCTTACACCCAAAAATTTGTTATAAAGATATATTTTTCACGCTATTTCTACTGCAAGATTTTATTGACTTCGTTGTAACCAATATTTCGTTATGTCCGGATTTATTACGTCGAGGTTTGAGCGTACACATTCATTCGCCTTTGAGGAGGTAATGCCATCGACTTCCAAAGTTGTACCTGACTGTGACGAGAACCGACTAAGCGTTTCGGAGCCTATCACCAGTCACTCACCGAGGCAGAGGGCACCGCCACGGCGGCACCGGCCAGGGGAGGTCCCCGAGGGGGCGCCGCGGGGAAGTCCTCGGCCTGCGCCCGGTGGAAGCGCTCCAGCCGTTCTCCGCAGTCCAGCTGCTTCTTCACCGCGTGCAGCTTCTCGATGATGGAAGTGGCAAACTTCTCCGGGTTCTTCTCCGCCAGGCTGTACGGGTGCTCCATCTGCGTGCGCTGCAACGTCGACAGGGGGGGAGGAGAACAAATGTTAACGGGACAGTTTGCACAAAGAATAATAGTAAAATTTCACGAGTTTTTTCACTGTCGGGAATATTGAGTGTCGAGCAAAGCATGGCTTGTGCCCCACAGCGCAACGCTCCCCTCATTCTTCCAAGGACCCAACGCCCAATAAGCAGCGCTCACTCACCGGAATGAGGACGTTCTCGCCCAGTGAGTCTCGGTTGATGTTGGCGTTTTTGCGGATCGACATGCGGTGCGTGGCGCGTTGGATGAGGCTCTCCTTGACGGCGGATGCAGAGCACGGGACAGTGGCCGGAGGCACGCTGTCCACGTCGGTGCCAGTGTCGTCTGTGTAAGCGCCGGACGACAGGCTGTGCAACTCGCTGTCCTGTGCCGAGGGCGGCACGAAGGAAGAATTGTTCACGTGGTATGGGTGCGGCACGCCCAGTGACGACGAGGTTCCCCCGGCTGCTCCGCTTGACTTGGGCCGGCTAGAATGAGTATGGTGAAATGACCACGAAGCTAAAACTTAATTAAGCACAAATGTTCACTAAGTGCTGCAACAGACTTGAATAGTTTTTTGTTGCCTTCAGTTCTTTGTTGCCTTCAGTCACGTGGTGATTTTTTCAAACTGTTTCAAGCATAGCCTGCTCATAATGCAAGTTGTGGGAGTTGCAAATATCCATACTATAAACAAAACAACGCTTTTCAAAAGCCGAAGTTGTGCAAAATGTGCCGAGCATGCTGCGAAGCTAACAAATGAAAGCACCATCACGGAAATTCGCCAACTACATTTCAAACAGGCTCAATTATGTGCATTACACAGAAAATATGCCGAATCGCGGCTGAAATTTCACACACTGAGTACCAATACTTTGATTTCACAGGCACAGACCTAGTTGTCAAGGCCTTGTAATCAAATTAAAAAATATCATCTGAGTGTTACATGTGCCACCCACGGCCTTGCTTTTGTTAATGATATGCATCACTTCCATTCAAGCGCAGCCACTTTGTCCCCAAGAACAACCAGAGATCTTCAATACATTTACTGAGTCATGCTTCCACAAATGTTTTTAAGCAGCTGCTAGGGCATCCTCGCCCGTGTGTGGGCAGGTACCAGCACTGCAGTTCTACAGCCCACATCGGGAACTGCAAACCGTGACTAAATGTACCTGTGAACATTTATTATAAAGAGTGATGCTACCTTCACGGCAACTAGGGGAAGCTGTAATACAGTGCAGCAGAGTGTCAAATGAAGCCTTGGAGCTAGAAACTCGATGGCAACAAACGCATGCTGGTTCCGCCGTGCAGTGTACTACTCCTTCTTCAGCATGTTTCTTCAGTTTCCTTAACGCATCTAGTCACGAACCGTGGATCACTCAGAGTGCCTCGGGGACTGAATTCGACCGAAGAATTCGACGAATTCATATATCACCGAGATTCACCATAGGTTTACATTAAGGTTACATAACCAAATCGATTCGTAAAGGCCTGGATCGAATTGAGTTGGATATTTGTCAACGCAGACAGATCATACACAAAAATTTCAATTCCTGGGATATTTTCATGTGCACCATAGGAACATAATAAATGGTCGAAATGTGGAAGTCTCCTGGAAAATCCAAGAGACTTGGCAGGTATGCATTAGTTTAACAATGTGCCACACCTGTGCACAGTCTGGAGCAGCACAGGGGCACGAAGGAAGCTCGCTATATGAATACTCCCACAACAAATGCATGTACAGTACAGCAAGTGTCATAGTAGAGACTGTATCAGCTTGGAAGGAATGATGGAATGCTACTTTTTTCTCAGTAGCAGATTGTGACAGCACGTCTGCTTGGTCTCGCTGATGTTTTGCGGCCTAGTCTACCACGCGTGCTCAAGACGAACTTACCCAAATTTGCAAATGGCACAATTTCCTGCACTGCCTCGGCATGCTAAATGTGTACGGTGACGAACGTTAGCACCACTCTGTTGAAAATGTCAATGCAGACTTACATTGCCGACGTTGCTTCCGACGCCAGGCGAGTGACGAGTCGAGGAAGCTGCTCGCCGTACCGGTAAAGCTTGCGCACGTTGCGCCGCGTCAGTGGTGCCGGCGACGCACCCGTCGAAAGCTCTTCGTCCTCCTTCACCGTCGGCAAGATCTCGAGGCCCAACGGAGGCAGCACTGGCGGCGGCGAACTGTCATCCTCGCCGGACCCCGAATCTGCCGCCGCCGCACCAGGGGCATCGGCTGCCACACTCAACTCTTCGCTGCTGCCACCAGAATTCTGTGTGACAAAGCAAACATACGCAAAATAATTTTCAAAAAATATTCTGGAGTTTCAAAAGAGCCGCTATCAAAAACAAACGAACACTGTAAAATGTAGAATGAAAACGTCTGGATTCATTAACAGTTTTAAAGGGGTATTGACACAAAATTTTGCCGCAAATAGCCTGTGGGATCAATTATTGTGAACATGCGTATACAGTAAAAGCTCGTTAATTCGGATTTCACGGGACCGGAAAAACTGTCCGAATTAACCGAATGCCGAATTAACAAATGAACAGGGAAAACAACATTTAAAATCGAGCCGCAGAAGCATACCCTTATTTGTTGAAGTATTTTGTAATTGTCATCTGCATTTTCGTGCAGATTCCGGCTGACATCACAATTTTTCTTAACTGTTCCAAATGGCCAACAGCACGCAAGCTGTCAAGAGTGTTCAGGCAAGCGTCCTCTAATATTAACAGCGCCTCCGAGACTTCCTGTGAGGTGCGATGAGGTCGCGGCTGTATCTTCTCGCATGATTCTTCGTCGGAATCGTGGTCTTCATGGGCGCCCGTGACATCATTAATAATCTCTTGATCGGTCAGGAGACCACTCGTGGCGACACCATGATCAATCGCGATGTAGTTCTGAAAGGTCACACCTGTGGGAAGGACAGCATCGAAAGTCGGGCAGTCATCGTCGGTGGACTCAGTCGGTGGACTCTGCCGCTTTTTCGGTGTTGCCATCACTGTCGCGCACAATGGTGGTGGCATTCAAATACGGTTACAATGGAAGAAAAAGAGAACTCCGCAAGAAGAGATGGTTCCGACACGACAACACAAGGGAAAATGGCGTCGGAGGCGCTGAGTGGAGAAGAAAGAAGACGTCGACATTCGGTGACGCTGCGATCGCCCCCACTAATTGATGATGATGGCGATGCCACTCAGGTTTCGGTTTCACTCCAGTGGTGCCAGCGCTGCTTTATCACACTTCTGTGTAGCAGCAGCCGTCAGCATTTGTCCAAATTAAGCGGTGCGGAGCCGAATTTCGACGAAATAACAAAGGTTTGGTCCCATAGATTAATGTGCACTTTGGCCGGGACCAATAGAGCCGCCCGAATTTCCGAATTAACGGGTGCCAAATTAACGAGCTTTTACTGTATCATTTGCAAAATACCAACAGCGAATATACCTTGAAAGGTATTTTACATGAATTCAATGTTTCAATTCTGATGGCATTGACACATTCTGGAGTGACGCCATGGTGACCCCCTTGGTTTCCTCATGTCACCGCACTGCAGTCATTGCCGTCATTCTTTTTTTCTTTTTTGCGCGTTAGTTCTAGCAGTCTACTTCTTGGCTGTTGCATGCAAGTACCTGGTCACGGCGCACATGTTGAAAGTTCTATTTGGCAAAACTGCAGTCTCGTTTCCAGTTCAAAAGAACCTCTTGATGCTACCGTGCGGTAGTGCATCACAGTGCTGCACGCTGAAGCGGTCGAGCACTGCAAACGCTAGGTGGCGATAGTTACACCCAGCGGCTTGTTTTTTGAGCTCTCAAACCAAAACTGAAACTCGTCGGTAATGAGAAGTCTGCACTTACTTATCTGCCTTGTGCAGCGGCAAACTTTGCCATGCTGTGACCAACAGGAGCCCCCCCGCAACACATTGCAGCGAAAAAAACGCGAGGCCAAAATTTGTCTCGGCACCCCTTTAAAGGGCCAGTCGACAAGCTCGCCAAACAAGCCCCCAAACAAGCTCGCGCATCTTTTGTACGCCTTACCAGCCTCCTTTTACGCGCAGTGACGTCAACTCGGCGACGTTGACTTCATTACTGTTTGTTGAGACTTGGTTTAGACCAATCGACAAGCTGTGTGCTGCGTCACATCACCGAGTTGACGTCACTGTGCTTGGAAGGAGGTTGGTCAAGCGTACGAAAAATGCGGGAGCTAGTTTGGGGGGAGGGGGTGGGGGTGAGAAAAAAAATTCAGAGCCTGTTAACTGGCCTATAACGCCAACTCCAAAGTAGCAACAGCCCACCTGTCCGTCGTCTCCCCGAGACGATGTGCCCTCCGACACCACCACTGCAGAGGCCTCTTCGGAGGCGGCCCTCGTGAGCGCGTGGCACTTGTTGACGTGCTCGACGTAGAGGTCCGACTGGAGGAACTTGGGGTAGGCCGAGCGCTGCAGGAACTGCTCGAACTCCCGCTGTGCCTGGTCGAAGAGAGAGACGTCCACGACGAGCCGCTTGACGTGCTCGGTGATCTTGTCCTTGAGCGGGGGCGACACCTCCACCATGTTGTTGCGGATGTAGTGCTTGTAGATGCTCTTCATGTACTGCGATTTGCACGTGGGAGAGGGATGTCGCAACATTACATGATGAAACGAAACACTGCATCAATTTACAAACAAATCATACTTTGAGTGCAGTTTTGCTGTAAATTCATCACAGGTATCTCGTCAGAAGAGAAAATACAGGTTAGAACCATTCAGTAAAATTTGTGCTGGAACTTCAGCACCTTCATAGTTAACCTCTCAAAATTGCCTAAAACTGGCTGAATCAAAGGGGTGTGTTCTCAGAGTAATCAATCTCTTATAACAAGATTGAAGAAACTGCGATTTATGGTTTTCTTTGCAGATCCCCAATTATATTTACTTATGTCAATTAGTTCATAAGGTAATTAGGATTAATAACCACTGTTCCCAGAAACCACGGGGGCAAAAACAACTCTCTAAACTAAATAGCCTATGGTACCGGGAAACCAGCATTCTTCACATTGACATTGCACAGTACATAGGAATCCAGGATTTCACCTCCGTTGAAATGTAGAATGTAGCTGCTATGGAACCTACACGTTTCAAGTTAGCGGCTTAGCCCCGTAAACACTGAGCAACCACAATGCCTCTAAAACATACTTCTCGCACTTCCAAGATAATCTCATGCAGAATGACAACCAAATATGAAAAAAAATGCACAAAAGAAATGTATACTAAATGTGCTGCCCATCTAGCAATGATCACGATAAGGCTGACTGAAAAAGAAAAGGTGGCATGCCAATGGCCTCCGAAACTGGATGATCGTTAGTGCTTCCAATCTTAAAAGCTACACACTCGGCCCCTGAAACACAAGTCCGACCAACACAGTGCAAAATCCACTGTTGCGGCTTCCAAAACCGTGCAGCACGACTTGAAACAAGTAATTTAGTTCAAAATTTCGAACTCTAGGCCATAAATTCTTGCAAAAAACAGGCTCCAAAAATGTATTTGGTTTATGGGAACTTTGACAGAAAATTTATGAAGTGCTTCAAGGCAAGTTGTAGATAATATAAATGGCACAAATACGTTCACTTTTTTTTCTTTTTAGAACTACTCGAGAGTGGAATAGCCTAAAAGCCGATGCTGTAGAACAGTGGTTCTCAGCCATGGATGTGTCGGGGACCTCTTGTGGACTGGTGGAAATGATGGGGGACCCCTTGCAGCGGAGGGGAGGGAGCGGGGATACGTAGGTAAATTAACACAACTAGAGCGTGAAACAGGTGCCTTTTATTTCTACCAAAAACATGAAGCAAACATGCCACATCACTTCATTTTGGACAGTTCATCAATACGTGGCATAGTCACGCTTAAAGAAAAATGCGGGCAGGGGGGTTTCGCGGATTATAGAATGGCTTTGCGGACCCCCTAAGGTCCACGGACCCCCATGCGAGAACCACTGCTGTAAAATGTACCAACAGCCGATTTTTTTTTAAACGCATTCAACCACTTTTAACGAACTGTATTGCACTGTACTATTATTGACAGCATAATCACGCATTTATCAGAGATATACAATGCTTCCCTTTCTGTTCAAGGTCTCATTGGGTAAGATTACGCTACTCATTGCAATTTTCTTGCACTGTTTTTCGTAAATTGTTATAAAAATGTTCTAATGTATGCTGTTTGCTACAGCTGTTTTTTGTATGGTGTATTGGCGATTTTCCCGAATGTCCCCATGCCTGTGTGATTCTGTGTATTTATGTTGCTTTTGCAGCATAAAGTTCTGTCAGCCCATTCCTGTTTAAGGCCTGGTAAACAAGTCAGCCTAAACATGCTAAATAAATAAATAAAAAGTCTGAAATCTCCTTTGAATGTGAATATTCAGAGCAAGAAATTAGTTGGCAACTAATATATTTTCTTGCATCCCAAGTAGTATGAATAAAAGTTGTGCTATATGATCTTAGCGAGTCATTAAAACAATTCATTTGAAGCACTGAAAGCTAGAATTCGCGTCATCAGTGGTGCCTCAGCCATACTTGAAGGTAACTTCCTAAAATAAGTCCAGTTGCAAGTGAGCACTGTTTTTTTTTCCCACTCTCCATATTCAAACTGTTCGTAAGTTCTTAGTTATTCTATGATGAATGTCCCCATTTGTGGACACCCATTTCTACTCTTTAAAAAAATGTATGCCTGGTTTGCCATTGCAGGCAAACCAGAAGTGCTGTAATGCCTTTTCTTAATCCCTTTTAGAGGCATGTGAAAAAAAAAAAAACGATTTTGAAAACTGTACACGTTTCTTGCCTACACCTTTGTTTGGCAGTGAAGAGGGTAATGAAGGAAAAAAAAGACTGTAGAGTTGTGCGTCGCCCTCACCTGTAACTGGACAGATGGCTCGGGGCAGGAGCGAAGGCCATTGCAGGCAAACCAGAAGTACAGTCCGTGTTTCTCGGCCCCTTCCTGTTCGAGGAACTGCTCGAAGAGGTGCAGGCCCTCCAGGTCAACCAGCAGGCTTCGTAGGTCCTGTGCCCAACGGAGCGGTCCCCCAGTCGCCGTCGAGGACCCCGCCGCCGCCCGGCCGCTGTCGGACGCCGTAGAGGCCAATCCGCAGCTGGAACCGCGACCGACGGAGGAGGAGTAACCCATTTCCTCCGGAAACCCCTGTAAACAAGAAAAACAAAGAAAAGCATGCCTTCAATGGGGCTCCGCAGCACTTTTTGAACGTAGTCCGAAAATCCTGCAGATTAGTAGTCAGCTCTTACGAACTAGAGAGCTGCACTTTGTAGCACCGCAGGCAGTGTGGAACTGCAGTCCGCTAAAAATAATTTAGGTGTGGACACTCTCCTGCACCACAATAGAGAGCCGCATCCAAATAATGTTCCGCGACATGCACTGGTCGCAGTTGCGTGGGGGGCGCTGCGACATGCGGGGCGGAAAGGAGGCAAAAAAGCTGAACATTATCTGGATGCGCTGTTCAGTGGAGTGTCCGCACCTTAATTATACCCCTGTCATACGCAGCAACCTAAGTGCACTTCGAGCGAGTACACTTAGCCGCGAGTGTCACCCGAGAAAATTTAGTGTCACTCGCTGCAAAGTACACTTCCCAGCAAGTGCGTCCCCCATCCTCACTTCGCTGCTACGACGTACCAGTGGCTTTCACAGAAATACGCTGTTGCCTAAAGCCGCACTCATACTACTTTTAAACTATTGCTTTCGTTATAAAATAGGATTTTGCTATGTATTAAAACAAGTCTTAAATCGGCAAGAATTAGCACTACGCTCACCCTCAAGCAGTTTGCGGGCGCGTCCGCTAGGGGGATACAACAGCACATGCTGTGCAATGGCTGCGTCCCATCGTGTTGTTTATTTCCAAGCACACTTGCGAACTTGTAGGAGAGTCATTCTCTAGTCGTTTACGACAGCGTGTGCCACTGGTGCTACTTTCGCCAAGACAACGTGGTTCGACATAACAAATATATATTGCGCTACAAACCCAACAACTGCTACTGTTATCGTTTCCAAAGTACACTTTGCTTGCTCACGTAGCAGCTAACCGCCAAAATGACAGTTTGTAAGCGCGAGTACATTCACTCAAAGTGCACTTAAGTTGCCACGTGAGACAGGGGTATTATTTTTCTTACACCGTCGAGAAACATGCAAATAAAATTGAAAGCCAGCTAAAGATTGCTCCCTCTACCCTTGACAAATGATGCCACATACACTAACTAACAGTTTTAAGTCTTATTTCTGACAGTCACACTGAGCATCGATTTACACGTCTCGGACGCCGGCGCCACATCCGTTTTTCTCGGGGACCAACTGGAAGCTCCGCCAACTGGTCCGGGATCGCTCGGACGCATGTTCATTTTTCGCGTGCCTGGTGGCCTGCGGGCGGCCCGGGACCGTCCGAACAATTTCTTTCGGGCAGCTGGCAGACGACAACGCGGTGCGCATGCTGTGCGGCCATCTTAAGTTAGACACGGGAAATTTTCTATGTGCTTTTGCTATGTCTTTGCTTTTCTGTACGCTTCTCGCATGTTTCTGGAATTCGATTTGTTAGCGCACCCAGTTCTTGCCATCGGTGTTCTGAGCCACACCGAGCATGTGCGTATTCCCGAAGGTCGGGCAAACACCCGTTATACTCGCTGGTAGAAACAGCGGTGGAACGACCGTGCCTCTCTACGATGCGCACGCGCTCGAGTAGTTCACTTACAGTAAGTTGCATCACAACAGAAATAGGTATAATTCACTACCTAACTACTGTTTAGGTTGGAATTGGGTCAGCGTTGTGGCCTGTGTTTGAGCTATGGAGAGAGCAGACGGCTTATCCTGGCATAGCAGACGCCACAGTGGATGAAGTCGGCATCAAGCGCGCAGATGGCCCGAGGCCGCTCGGGCTGGCTCGGGACTTTTAGACCACGTGCATGTGACGTAGCCACCTGTGAGCCGAGGCGTCTGCGGGCCGTCCGCGAGTGATCCGGGCCTTGGTAAATCGATGAAGCTCACCGACTCTTGAATCGTTGCACTCCCTGTTTCACTCACCCCATAACTCATTTTTCTAATATATATCTATTGTGTGCAATGCCCCTTGTTGCAAGGAGCAGTAACAAGCTGAACTGATTAGCCTTTCTGGCTAAGATTTTCAAGTAGCGTCCCCGTCCCCCCCGACTGTTGCACTTTGCAACACTCGGAGTCATGCACAGCCCGTCGTTTGACAAGTTGCAAGGAGCAGTAACAAGCTGAACTGATTAGCCTTTCTGGCTAAGATTTTCAAGTACCGTCCCCGTCCCCCCCGACTGTTGCACTTTGCAACACTCGGAGTCATGCACAGCCCGTCGTTTGACAAACAAAGAATACGAGATTGCCCCCGCACGTGCCCCTGAACCTTGTTCTTGCTCTTCTGCATTTCTTTTTTTCTTCCGTTTTGAACTGTAGGGTCTTGAAAGGAGAATGCCGCTCTCGGTGAAAAGGTTCACTGCACCATTCCCCGCACGATTTCTCTTCTCTTCTGTCCATGCTTACTTTCTTTGACAGAAAAATAGCTGAAGCATATGCCTCCACACAGCCCTGCAAGAAGACAGGGGCAGCGGAACGGACAAAATGCCACCGTCGTCGTTCACCAGCCTTTCCAGCCACACGGGTGCAATGTCTCCGAGGGCAGGGAGGAGGGTGGCAGTAGACACACGCTCACCTTTCCGGGGTCCCATGGCGGCCGTGGCGAGCCCTCGCGGTGGTGCCGGCTGTCCGCGCCTTCCGCGGGGTGGCGACCTCCGGGGTCGCCATCCTCCATCCTTCCTCAGACGGGCGCCCCACTCCACCGCCAACGCCCGCTTCCCCGCCGCCTCTGAAGGAAGTCCGCCTGCCCCATGGTGCGGATCTGCACCAGGGCAGTCGTTCATATTCACGCTGCATACGTCTTTAACGACCTGATCGACTAATGGACTACAGCCCCTTTAACATACAGTATTTTCAATCCAAAATACAGGCTTTGCCGTAATAAAGCTGGGTATGGCAAAAAAAAAAAAAGGTTGATACAATCGGTACACATTACGTTTCTTCATAACAGTTTCCTCCTGCTTCCTACTGGGCTTTTAATGCAATCCCCATGGCGCTGAGGCTCTCTGAAAGTCGGCTGCTGCGACTTCTCCCGATTACTCTGCACCATCGTGAACTCCATCAAAATGGCAACTTCTCAAACTTCTGCTTCGCAAACAAAAAAAAGTCTTCTAGGCTCCTACTAGTGCTAAATGAGCCCTGATACAGCCACTGATGAGAGGCAGGCATATCTTCTCCCAGAGCTCAAGAAGAGCCTGAAAGGTCACCGTCCATTTCGACGTTTGCGCCTTCCAACAAGCTGTCACAGTCTCTATGAAAGAATCTGCGGCAGCCGACATTCAGGGAGCCTCAGCAGTGCAAGAATCGCGTTGGAAGCAGTGTATTAAAATCCGAGGAAACTATTTTGAAGAATTTTAAGACAGCACTGACACGATCGTAAATATTTCTTGGATTGTTACTGCATATGAAACACTGGTTTTGAGAACTGTAAAAGAATTATTGCAATGCGTTGCAATGCATCAAATATATTTTTGATAACGCTACCTAAAAAAACACACTTGTTTTCACTGATGAGAGCTGAGGTTTGTAGTGACGTCTCATTGCAGTGTGATGTGACGATAAGACTGCAACACACGATGTACTAGCACCACATGCCATATTTACATCACTGTAAGCCAGCTCGTAGCTTGGTCAACTCTCCCGAAATCACAAAACAAAAAAGGGAGCACCAGCACATTTTAATGAATTTTTTTTAGCAAACCGTGAAGCCATTGCTGTGCCAAGGTGACTTCACGACAGTGCTTCAAAGCTGTGCAGAAAAGCTAGCTCTGCAGAAATGTGCAAGGATCATTTTGAGAGAGACTAGAGTTGTGGGTGGAGGGGGGGGGGTCGACCTGAAATTATCGACCCCCCCCCCCCACAAATTTCTAGTTAAGACGAAACAGGTCGACCTACAACCGTGTAAATACTATATGTCATCTGCTTGTGATGCACAAAAAGACGGTGAGTGAACTGTCATCCACTGACACCGTCAGTTATTTCGGCAATTTATGTTGCATTCAATGCGCAGAGTTCAGAAACTCAGTGAAATAATGTTAGCTCGTCAGAATAATGTCTATTGTGGTGGAGCTGGCTTGAGATGCTCAGCAATGAAATCTTTAAAAATCTAAATAAACTGTTTTATACGCACTGTCCGACTTTCACGTGTCAACATTAACAACACCGAATACCAAGCTCGAATACGCATCGTCCATTTGGAATCCATCCCAGGTATACCTCGTTAGCGAACTAGAAGCAGTTCAAAACCGCGCTCCCGCTTTATAACCTCACAGTACTCCAGAGAAATCAGCGTCACCGCCCTAAAACAATCAATTGAATTGCCATCACTCGCGTCGCGCCGCCTCATCTCGCGCCTATGCCGCCTCTACAGTTTCTTTTTCCGACCCCAATCAAGACACGAACTTTTACAGCCCCCAAACAGAACTTCTTCCCGCATTAACCATTCAAACCCCATTGCAAGAATCAACGGCCGTACATCCGCAATGAAGGACTCCTTTTTCCCCAAGCAATAACACTTTGGAATCGCCTTCCCGACACCATTGTTGCCACACCTGACCGCACATCATTCCGCGCAAAATTGGAATCCCACTTTGATTCCACCCATTAACCCGTGGCTGTAAATATATTCTACCAACGTACTGTATGTATAATTTGCTTGTGCCTAGTTGTTTGTACTCCAATTCCCAGCCAAAGCGTTTCTTTTGTGTGTTATTTGATTCATTTTTGTTGTCATTTTTGACCAAACTACCATATTATAACTGTACTGTTTATAATAATTTGTTCAACTTGAATTATACACACTCACAGCGTATTCTTTGCCCCTCCTTATGTGATGCCCTCGGGCCTTTAAGGATGCAATAAATGAAATGAAAACAAACGTCCCTCCCACAATGTCTCAAACTCATGTCAGTACTCCTCTAATATTTAAATCGATTGAACCCTGTGCTTAGCTATTAATATGCTTCATCAAATCAGTACCTGCCTTGTTTGAATATGGACTTCCATATTATTCCCCATTCAATATATTTTTTATTAATTCTGTGTGTCTTGGAATAGGCGAAGCAAGTATCAACTTCAACTAATTTACAATTACTGCAACAGGAGATCTGCACCAAGCGGAGTCCCAGCAGCCTTCCGTCCCTCAAGTGGAAAATTGACCTACAGAAGTCCAGAAACTAGTACAACCATCGGCACTTCAATTTCAGACACAACCTCAGAAAGGAATCGCGAATAATATGAAATAGACACACCACTACTAACGAATGATGGTTTATTGCGTACAACTACAGGGCAAGCACCATCATACAAGAGAAAAGGAGGGACTCAAAATCACCGTTGCAACCTCAAATTGTGCAACAGTATCACCTACAACCACAATTGCAACTGGCATCGTGCCTTCTTTTTGGCTCACACAATCCGATGTTCACAGAACTGTTGCTTCTGTACATTTTGAATGCATCTAGTTACTTTATAAGAATTACTTGTACAACCATAGGCACGCGCATGAGAAAGGGGGGTCCTAATCGCCTGAGAGGGAGGAAAGGGCAAAGTCAGCCATATACATTGACATAATAGAGAAGGGGGCACTGCAAAGTACCTTTGCCCTCCACCCCAAAGGTGGACCACGTGAACCATGAACTATGTGATCAGAATACACTGCAGCAACGCCCAACAAACCCAAGCTACCAGTTGTTACTAGTGTTGTGTCATGGTGTTTATTTGCACAGGACCTAGAGATGTGCAGTAGTACCAAATAGCCCACCAGCATATTATTCTGTTGACTTACATATTTTGTATTTAAAAGTTAATTACACTGCATTCCAAGCGAGCAAGAGATAGAACATGGCAAATTTCAGGGAACATCATAAGCCCAATGTCGCTGCAACATGAACAAATATTTTGAAATCCACAAAAATGGACTAATGTTTGGATGCCAGGACCTTACTGCAAAATTTTAAAAAAATGAAGCTTCAAAAGGGCCCTGTAACAATTTTTAAGCATGGTCAGAAAGCACTGCCAATCGGTAATAGAGGCTCCCGAGAATGCGCGAGCCAAATGTTATAGCGCAGCACACAGCCGCCAATTCAAAACAAATTATCACAATTAGCTAAAAATTGCTTTCTCTTCTCTCAACAAATGAGGAAGGAAGCTAAAATTCACTCTTAAAGGGCCTACTATCAGCCATTGGCTGGTTTAAACATCGCATGCTCAGTCGTTACAGGCATCGCAGCAAGAGGTCCTGTCTTGTCCCAACGTGCGCGGGCGATCACACTGAAAAAGCCGCATATTCGATAAAAAAGAAAGAAAAAGTGCTAAAGCTTACGAGGCGCGTGTGATGTATTTTCTTTGCCCAAGCCATCCGCCCCCTGCTTAGCTTCCAGCGCTTTTGACGGGACAAGAGACGAGAGAATGCGATTGCAGCATGCGCTAAATCTTTATAACTCCACTTGTACCGGACAAATTCTTAAAATTTTTGTGCCGTTGAATTCGTGAGGCATTAAGCTTTCCTAGCGTATCCATTCCATGGTTACTTGAAAAAGTGTTTCAGGGCCTCTTTAAGCTTCTTTGCTTTCTCTTCTCATGACGAGCCCATGATCACAAATAGACTTTTTCTGCAGTATAATATGTCAAGTTTAAGCCAAATCAGTGTCTCAAGATGGTGAAGCATTACAAGAAACTGACACATTAGAAGAACACAGGTCGTTCAGACAAGAAGAGTCTCCATTCCTAATAGCACTTCACGATCAGGAATGTACACCAAGAGGCACATGCGACAATCTGTGCTTTAACTCTAGCACCCCTTTGATGTGCATTCATGTATCCGTAAAGTGAACAATTAAAATTTCTTCTCGTCTGTGACGTGGCCACCAAAGATGAACCAAACATGCAAACTAGCAGTCTTGAGTGGCAGAGTGCTGTGGGAATTTGGCTGCCCCTGAGAGCATGAGAAATTACGTGTACGAAAAGGAGAAGGTAGCCCCTGATATCTCTTATTTTGTTCAGTAACAGGTGACAAGTGGAGGCAGTAAATCTCTCTGCCTGAAAAGATACCAGGAAGCCTTTTTTGAGGGGGAGCGAACTGCACCATAACTGCTAAAACGAAACAACGGGACACGCCACTACCTACAAAAATGAACCACTTACACCTAGAAGCCAGAGCAGAATCCCCCAATAAGCGGAGGGCAAGAAGCGAGAAACACCAAAGCCCAGCAACATCGCTTCTCCCTTTCACCACTTTTCAGAGCCACCACAGCGTGGTCAAACTGCAGAAACGTGGTAAGCTAGGCCATTCAGGGGTGGCTAATAGTTCAATAGCGCAAAAATAGGAACCAGAACACAAAAGCTAAGGAATACTAACAGGCGCCGACTATCAACTGGAGCTTTATCCTAAGGCGCCGACTATCAACTGGAGCTTTATCCTAAACACCAAGCTAATAAATGTAAAGGACAAGTTAAGATTACATAGGACAGGCATTACCACGCAACAGCATTATTATAAGTAGTAATGTATGAGTTCTACGTTGCAAAACCATGGCATAGTTACGAGACCCATAACGGAGGTCTTCGAAATTTTGGCATCAGGTGTTGGTTACATGCACTGACACCGTGCAGTACACACATGGAAATGAGACCAGCTTAGGCCACCATAATTACAACTATCATTACATTATTAATATTACATTATTAGAAGTATCACTATGATTACAAGCATTATTGCCCCTTCTCCTGTCATGAAATCTATGCAAGTTATCTCAACTTGCCCTTTAATTGGCCTGTATTTTGTATTAAACCTCCATGTGATAGCCTGCGCCTGCTTGTATTGCTTCCCCTCTTTTGTGTTTCCACTCGTTTTCTGGCACTGTTTGAACCACGGTAAAAACCTGCTTTCGTTCCTGTGCACTGTTCAGCAGAAACACGTGCCTCAACCCAGCCTAAGGGCAATGAAAAGAGTACAGCGAGACTCGCACTGCATGCCCTGCTTGTATAACGTACGGATAGCTCACGATAATGGTGCGTCGACGAAAGCAACTGCGAGCAGGAGAGCTTCACTCTGCAGGGGGGTTCCCAAGTTGTGCCGTTTAACCTTTTGCCCAAAATTCCGTTGCCGGCAGAGCTCAAATGGGTGGATTAAAAACGGGGCTGCTCCGTCATTACTACGGAAAGCTTCCCCATGCTCCTTGTAAATAAAATGAGTGTTACATCTCACTAACTCCCCTGGTGTTCACACTGAAATTTGACCCTTCGAAGTCCAAAACCAATATCCACCTTCCATCTGTTCAGGTACAGAACCAGCAAAAGCAAAGCTTAAGGAGAGGAAAAAAACATTACTTGTCCTTTGAGAGATGGTGCATAATGCCGTGAAAAAATGCACGTGAATCAACCATAAACGTTTGTCCGACAAGCTGTAATCAACAATGAACCACTCTGGCCATAGTTTCCTACAATATTTACTAGAGGCAAGCCCCGTGATTTGCATAATCTTTATGCACGCAGCTTTGAACTAACTAGTGGCTTCGTTTATCTGCCTTGACGTTTGCCTTGGATAAAAGAGTGCATCGACGAGTAGTTCATCACCCGATTTGAAGTAGTGAGCCTAAGCAGGTAAAGGTGGCGAGGTAAAACCACAGAATGTTTGCAGAACTTTGTCTTGCAGCAAAGCCACCGCAGGTGGCAGGCAGTCAAAACAATGAAGCTTGGACAAATACCTAAGCTACCCCTCATTCTCTTGCTGGCCAAATTGCCATGCATTGCAGCTCCCACAGACACTAACGCCAGATTTCTCTTTAGCGTATTTAAAACGCTATGACTTTAACCATATGGGATTGTTGGTAGGGGCGAGACCACAGATCACGAAGGAATTAATTTCTTCTTTGACGCAATGAACTCTTAGGGAAATTGCTGTAATTGAGATACTAAGACAATGAGGCCAGTCCGCTTGTTTCCACTAGTATCATGCAGCACAAAGAGACTCACCTTAAAATTCGCTCACCTCTAAATGTTCACATAGATGAGCTTCATCAACAAATTCAGGATTACCCTGCCACGGTCTACCAGATAGCCAGAACTGGATTTCAATCTAAGCGCGCACGCGGACGCACTTTCGACACCTCCTCCTCTGCCGCATATGCATCCGCACGGCCAATCAGAACAAAGCATCCGACGCGACAACGCAGGTTCCGCCCCTTCAGCGATCGCAGCGCCACCGGTGGAGAAAAAATAAATAGGAAAACGCCCCGTTCCCTGTCCACACAAAGTTACACGCTAGAGCGACCATTCGAGTACCGATCCCCGAACGGCGACATCCGGGTATGCACAAATAATTGTTATAGAAGGAAAGGGGAAAAAATGTTACAATAAATGACCGATTCCAAGTACGAGCGCGGCGGAGCTATGCACCGTCGCAAACGGAGGTGACGTGCACGAATCCGCACCGCGATAAAATTTTAGTCGTTAAACCTCTGTTTCATTAACTGCTAGTCAGTTCACACGATCTTAGAAAATCTGAATTTTTTTTTATTTTTCGAGAAAAGCAGCCTTCTTTTGCGGTATGTCAGCGCCCTTATTGGCTGTTATAAAGCATCCGAATGCTTTTGAAATCGCGCCCGAGACGCTTGACGACAACCCATTCAATATGATGACTCTGAAGCCGATGAAGTCAGCGCAGCACACAAAAAGGAATCAACAGCTGCGGCTCAAAAGCGGGATGCCTCGCAGAACAGTTCCAGAGCGCGCGAACGGAAGTCGGACTCGCGAATGCAGCTAATAAAAGCCGAACTATACTGAAAAGCCGAACACTTGTGTTAGTTAAACTTGACAACTCGCTCATAAGTTAAATTCGGACTGCTTCGATAAGCTCGACTAATGGGTGCAACAATACATTTCGCGAAAGGGAGGAGGGATGAAACGAAGACAAAGTTGGCGCTTCATTGTATTTTCCTGTACCCTTTTCACTTTTAACAAAATTTATTTTGCGCCTTAATACAGTGAGCTAAGTTTTCTGAGCCCCAACAGGCTTAAAAAGAAATCCTTTTAAGTGAAATTCAACAATTTCGGGCGTCAAAAACTAAATGCGATTGTGACAGAAACACGCCTTGGTGGAGAAGTCTGGAATTAGATTTCGACCAGACGAAGGTTCTTTCAAACAGACGAATCTTGCTACAGGGGCGGTCTAAGGTCCTTTTGAAAGGCGGCCTGGAGCCGAACCCACGACCTCAGGCTTAACAAGCACACCGCCCGCTAGGCTACACCAGCGGGTGCCCACAATATGCGATCCTCGCGAAATTCGACGGCTGTGAAAACGATATTAGTCTATCCACTAATCAACCAAATAGCATGCAAACTTATCCGCATTTGGCTCACCCGAGATAGCGGTACTGCCGCGCCGCTATAGCGAGTACATCCTCAAAAATAGAGAGCCCTCGGCGCCAACGCGTGTCGTTTCGTAACTGCGACAAAAAATTCGATTTTATCGCGACGCGAAGACGACCCGGTAGAGGGACACCCCACGCTGTATATATTTTATTATTCATATTTTTCGCGTCGTCTGCTACGCGCCGACGCGATTTGCCCGCCCCTCGGGGCCACCGCAATACCCGAAAACAAGAGATCAATCCACCAATAGGAAAATCCTCGTACCGTCAACGAACGGCTCAAAGCGGCATGGCAGCACACGCGTTTCGAATGCGCGTTTTTCACATAAACCGAACTCGGGAACTTTTATATCAAAAACATCGCGCGGTGACCACAATGCGCGAAAATTAAAAATCAATCTGCCTCAATACACACACACAGCATGTTCCATAAACCGAACTACAAAGACTTTTTATATCAAAATCATCGCGCTATGCGGTTCGTGGTAGGTTAAAGCAACAACAAAAAAAATATCGACAAAGCGTGCTCGGGAATTTCGATCTCGTTACAGCACACCCTCCGGGCATGGAGTTCGCGGTTTTTTTCGAGGATGCGGTTTCGGAAGCTCGAGAGGGCACTCAAAATGTATCCATCATCCTTCCCCGCTTGTCTCCGAAACGCTAAAACCATTGTTAGGCGCGCGCGCACCCCACAATCCGAGCGCCGCTTTCAGTGCTCTCCAAAAAGATCAGGGATGTGCATTGTTTCGAGTGTGCTTAGACCTTCCGATAGAAAATTTAAAAAAAAAACGCTCACGTAAGCACTTACACGGCTGTATTAACCGAAACGAGGTGGCACTTCAATCACTGCTGGCTTCTACGAAGCTATCTCGGAAGCTGCTCTTTGGTCCCCGTGTTATTTCTGGTTTCCTTAGCCACACCACAGTGTACTAGTACACTGTAGTCACACCGTGAACGAAAAGTCACGCGGGTGCTTACGATACGAGATTAGATATTCGTCCCCTGACACGATAGTTTGCCTTTAACACCAGACTATCGGTAAAAGAAGCGATATGTCATCAGATGTGTTTAAGAGTGCAGTTATGACCACGCTGTGTTAATCTACCAGGAGTGTTGAGAAAGTTCAAGGCGTTGAACGCAACAGGTAACACAGTTTAGCCATTACGTTCGACATTAGACGCCTTGCCCATCAAACATGGGTAACAAAGTTACTGGCGTAAGATGCGATGAACTACACTCAGCGTACGCTAGATTAAGTCGACACGTTTTATCTTTGCAGGGATACCAGTACTCGCTCGATGAATTCACGCAGTTTTGAACATCGTAACCACCTAAAAGCGCATACAGACAAGTTCAATAACATTGTAGGGGCGGCGTTTGCTCCAGCTACTCGAGTGCCACAGACTTAATTACGTTTGTGTTTCGAACTGGTGTAAAGCTTTATGCGTTAATTGCCAACGGGGAGGTGGTATCGCTGCTCAAAAACAATGTGCGAAAATCTCTTGCAAGACAGCAAATACACCATTGGCACGTTTGCCCGAGAAGAGACAGCACCTTCGGGGACGAGTCGGTGAACAAAAAAAGCAACCAATGCGTGGCGCACCCAGGTAAGACCACCAGAAAGTTGCGAACTGCCGTTTCGACTCGGGCAGTTTGAAACCGAATCGCAGTAGCCGGAATAAACGATAAGTACTCAGCACAATAGGCCTAGCCTTAGAGTTGATACACGAAAGCTGCTCGCGTGCTCAGAGTGCCAACTTTTGCTTTCGACTTTTACTTCCAGTAGCGACGCAGCAAAACTTTGAGAACTTGGAGCGTAGGACACCGCAAAAGTTTCGGCACGAAGTTCTCTAGTTAGGCTTTATCGGAACTGCTGCGAAAGTAGGAGCAGCGTTTGGTGCACACACCTAACTTGGACACAGCGCAATCCTCAGGCATTCTACTCACCGGTGTTCGTTGCTCAAGCTCTCGCTAGACGGGCCGAAGAGATGAAAAAAAAAACAGAAGCGAAAACGAGTGCTAGGCCTAGCGCTTGCGCATGCCAGCACGGGCACGGTGCGTCGTGACGATCCCAACCGCTTGCGTAGTCGTCTTCGGCAAATACCGCCCGAACCCCGAGAACGAGCCGTAACCACAATCACTAAACTTCAACGTCAAATCCCGCACTGCGAATTCCGTCCCCCACCATCGCCGCACATGTCCACGACGGCGCCATACTCCACCAACACCGCCGCCAACGTCACGCAAAAAACGGCCCAATCACGACACCCGCTAGTTGAACGTCATCGTTCTGGCGGACCAATCGGAAACTTTGAATGGAACAAATACCGCCGGTATCCGCGGTTCAAATTTTCTTAATGAGCGCCGTACGGCCCCGCGCTTTTGTTTTGCGTGGCAGTGAGTTTAATTGACCGTTTCGTTTCAGCGCGCGAATTGAAAGGATTTGGCCGCTTCTATTGGAGAGGCGGTTGGACTTCCTTCGCTGTCCGAGAATTCTTGGTACGCTTCAAGTGTGTTTTTGTAAAAGCAGCCGCGGGCTCGCGCGGAATGCCTTCTAAGAACCGCATTTTGTACTAGCCGACGGCTTTTCAAATAGTGAAGCCCTGTCAAGCAACCCCAAAGACTTACCGCTCTCTGTTTGTCC
The DNA here is from genome assembly GCA_013436015.1 of Rhipicephalus annulatus. NCBI lineage: Eukaryota > Metazoa > Arthropoda > Arachnida > Ixodida > Ixodidae > Rhipicephalus > Rhipicephalus annulatus. The sequence continues at coordinate 359,386 of WOVY01010148.1, read as the reverse complement.
CCCCTAAACCCGCTTTCTATTTTTTTTTCCAAACTAGTCCGTCGGTTCAGCCGAAGAACTCTCCTTCCTACTTCAGTAGCACGTGTTTTGGCCAGAAGCGTGAAAGAAGCCCGCACGTGCTCAACAGGCGTCAAAAATTGAGCAGTCCAAGCAAGCGAGAAAGTGTAGGGGGGAGCCTTGCTGCCGGGGCCGGCGAATCTGATTACGATTAAAGCTCTGCCCTTTGCTTGCAGCGAAGAACAGGCTTGGCGAGCGGCGGCGAAGCGACCGACCCTCTCTACATTTTTTCCTTGTACACTTTGTTGACTGCCTGCGGCAAGGAAGGGCGGCTACGCTTTGAAGATCAAAGGCAAGTCGCCGCCAACGTTTCACACGCACGACGGCAACCCCCCCCCCCCCCCCCCGAGGGAACCAACACGTTGAAAAACAAAAATAATAAAACACGAAATGTCCCGACCGCTCTTAGCGACGCCTTGTGGCGACGAATGTGGCTCCATGTTCGCTAGTTCAACATCTTTATTGAATTTTTGTCGGCACGCCCGCTTGACGTGAACTTCCGTTTGCAACGAAGTTATGCACGCTCGAATTGCGATGCAGGCGAGAAAACGTTAGCCTACCATTCGACAGTCAGTGGCGTAACTAGATAGGACGGCGCCCAGGGCAAATATATTTCCGCGCCCCTCATTATCCCCCCCCCCCCCCCATTAAAAGCGCTAATGTAGGCTTCCGCGATTGCCTACTGGTAGAGTGTACTAGAACAAGGGGAGTGCCCGGACCGGCCGCAGCACCAATGCATTAAAAGTGAAGCCCAAACGGGGTCAAATCCGCTAGTGGCGCTGCGATCGGTAGTCTGTGACCTGTCGTCGTTTTAAGAGCCGTGCGCAGCTCCGCCGAAGTGGTCGAGGGGTAGAATGCTCGCATACCACTAAAAAGACCCAGGTTCGAATCACCGCTGTGACCATAGATTTTTTTTTTAATTTCACGTGTACAACTGTATTGTTTGGCTTTTTTTTTAAATATGCCTTCAGTTTCTACATATTGCTACAAAACATTACGCGAGATATGAAGTAAAGGAGAAAAAAACTTGACAGCAAGCGCATTTATTTGCAGCGCCACCGCACGGGATTCAACGAAAACTTAAAAGCATAGCTTGCGAGATTTTAGCGAATAAAAGAGAGACGGTGTGCTTTCACTCGCCTGCGGTCGCCGCCCACTGGCTCGCTTAAAAAAAGAAAAAGAAAAACTGAAAGTAAACGATTTTCAGTCGGCGGGAAGTCGCGAAGGTTTGAATACTGGTAAAGCAGCGATGTTCTGTCTGCTCGAGTAAAGCGATCACGAGGTGTGCGGAAAGAGGTGAACGTGTTGATATTTTGGATACATATGTAGTATTCCTGTACAACTGATATTGCGAACATATATCTTATAATTATGGCCGCCCTCAGCGAAAATAAATGATGCAAACCAATGCTTGTGTTTTGCGGGCGCATCTATATGTGATCGGCGCGCTTTTTGTTGTATTTAGCTTTTGCGTCATTGGCGCCTGCATCGTTTTCAACTCTCTCAGCGGCAGCTAAACGGCAAAACTAAAGCGCGCCGGTTGCCTGTGCTTTTGATGAAGTAGTATTGAAATACAAATGTACTTTTCTTGTACAACTATTTTTTGTCAACGTATACATTTTGTCTTTTGAAAGCATATTTAGTGGTGCACACTTTGTGCATACGGCCGATGGTCACTAGCGTTTATTGTAGGGATGGGGTGGCACGGAACAGTGCTTAAGACGCGTGACACAAGGTAAGAATGACAGATACGTCATGACCATTCCAGTAGTGTACCAACCAGGCCTGCCCATTACAGTTGTAAAGGAATCGGTTTTGATGTCAATGGCACAGTGGTGATTGATGTGCACGAGGCTGCTGACCCGCAGATAAGGATCGCATCCCGATCTCGACAGTTGCATTTCGATGGCGTGGAAATGATAGAGGCCTGCGTTCTTAGATGTAGGCGCTAAGAACCACAGGTGGTCGTAATTGGGAGAGTGCTACACTGAATACGGCGAGCCTCACGCGGTATATAGTTTTATCACGCAAAACCATTGTCGTCGTCGTCGTTGTTGTTTTGTTTTGTTGAAAGTGCGTTGGTTCTATTCAGACGTGATGCCAAAAATGTAGACATGAAATGATCCGCGGTTGCATGGTAGCTACGGGAGTTTTCGCAGTCAGGCTTAAATGTGAGGTCTCCTAATCCTAAGTATAGCGTGCTATGCCGAAGGCAAGCAAGTGGTCGTGGTTTGTTTTGTCTTGTTAGTGACGTACATAAAAAACACGCTAGCACATAGTACAAAATCATTCGTTGAACGCGTATCCGCATAAGTTGTGTTCAACTGGCGAAGAAGTCATAGGTGTACAGCAAACAATGAATGAAATTTCTCTGTATTTGCGTTGAGATTTCGAAAGGAGACGACTTGCATACGCAATTGCACGGTCGTTGCCCCGCTGAGTTTGCGCCAAAACTGCACCAATGCCGTGACTACACGTGTCTGTGCGCGCTTCTGTAGGAGCATCGGGGTCGAAATGCGCAAGAATAGGGTTGTCGTGAGAGTGGTAATTAGTTGAGAGAAGGCGTCAGTTTGAAGAGGGCCCCAATGAAATGGGGCATCTTGTTTGAGAAGGTCGGTAAGTGGCCGTGCGAGTGCCGCAAAGTTTTCACGAACCGCCGAAAGTAGGAGCAGAGGCCCACGAAACTGAGAACATCATGGACAGAGCGGAATATTATAGAATGGTAGAAAGGCGTTCAAGGTGTGTGGCGAAGGTGGGTGAGAAGTTATCACGTCATCCAAGTAGCACAAGCACGTCGCCCATTTAAATCCTTGAAGTAGCGTATCTGTCATTCTCTCGAAGGTTGCCGGGGCATTGCAGAGGCCAAACGGCATGACCTTGAATTGGTAAATGCCGTCAGGGGGTAACGAATGCAGTTGTCTCACGATCCATTTCGTCTACAGCAATTTGCCAGTAGCCAGATCGGAGGTCGGGAGATGAAAAGAAGGTGGCGCCATGCAGACAGTCAAGTGCGTCGTCAATACGGAGAAGAGGGTACACGTTTTTTTTTTCGTAATTTTTTTGAGGTGCCGATAACTAGCGCAGAAACGCCAGGAGCCGCTTTTCTTCTTTACCAAGACCACTGGGAAGGCCCAAGGGCTCGACGATGGCTCGATGGTGTCTTTCGTTGGCATTTTGGCCACTTCCTTTTGAATCACTGCTCGTTCTGATGCGGACACGCGGCAAGGCCGACAGTGGATAAGCGCAGAGTCACCATTGTTAATTAGGTGCTTGACAATATTAGTCTGGCCCAAGGGATGACCACGGATACCAAAAATGTCACCGTGATCGAGTCCGAAACCTGACAGAGAGCATCGGCCTGATCAGGCGAAAGGTCTGATCCAATCATACTTCGAAAATGGCTTCGTCAGAACTGGGTAACCGTGAGACGTCTACCGATTCGGTAGACGCCTATACCCGAGTAGCCGACTGATTTAGTGCAGTCGTCTGCCGTGCAGCAGTGTCGCCGAAAAGGTCACGGATCGTCTCCTTGAAAGTGTCCCAGCTGGCAATGTCGACTTCGTGCGTCTCGAACCACAACAAACGCAGTAAATGTCACACTATATATTCTACGTAGAGGAAATTTGGTTTAGCCTTGTGAGCTTGACATTTCAGTAACGTGTTCGAATAACCTACAGGAACCACATCTGCAGTGGGCCATCAAGGTAAAGAAACACGTTGGCGAGCATGAGTGTCGGGCCCACCTATAGCCGGCGCTGATCTGTTCGTACACGTTAAGGCACTTGTCAACGTCAAAGCGTGCCCCGCCATGGTGGTCCAGTAGCTAAAGTACTCGGCTGCTGACCCACAGGTCGCGAGATCGAATCCCGGCTGCTGCGGCTGCATTTCCCATGCGGTCTGAAATGATGTAGGCCCGTGTGCTAAGATTTGGGTGCACGTTAAAGGACCCCAGGTGGTCGAAATTTCCGGAGCCCTCCACTACGGCGTCTCTCATAATCATATCGTGGTTTTGGGACGTTAAACCCCCCATATATATCTAACGTCAAAGCGATCTATATATCCTGGAAATATGCCAGGATCACGAGCAGGAGGTATACGACAACGTAGGTAGGAGTCACAGAAGAGGCGGGTGGTGAAGACGATGTTCCTTGAACCTGTGACATGGTTGGACCCGTGATGATACGTCCGAAGTGGAGCTTCGTGATGGGTACAGGGAAGAGCCAGCAGCTCCACCACAAATATGTCACGTAAAATGACTATTCGCGAGTGTAATAACACCGAACCACACAGAGCACAGCAAGCACGGCGGGCAAGTCAGTCCATTCTTTCGTTGTCATCTTCTGATCGCTGATATGTCAGCTACGTAGCACTGCACGAGTACTCCCAATGCACATCGAAACCGAACTTTCAATGAATTTGTTTTGATGGCCACTTCTTCATTTATAAACAACCCTGGCTCCTTACGAGCACCTGCTCTGTTTTCTTTGTTGTGCAGACTTCCGCCTAGATGGCTGTGCACGATTCAAGGCTTTGACAAAGAATCTCAGTCTTGTCAGCACATAAAAACCTACCACTCGTGCCGTGACATGTTCACGGTGCTCCTCGCATCCAATTAGTTTTGCTTTTTTCACCTTCAGAAGCTCTATCACATCCATGATGCTGTCATGGTGCACGCGGCGAGTGCTAAAACATTCAGTGAAAGTGTCTTCGAGAAAACCAATAAAGTTGGACAAGGTCGAAGATGGGTACAAAAGGCCCCCGTAATCACACTGTTGTGTGAACTGTGCGATAGCACTTTCAGATTCTCGTGAAGTCAACAAGTCGTTTTCGCAAGCAGAACAGTGCAACGGCACGATGCATTTCCTTGCAACATACCCGCTTATGTAGTGGACCAGTCTGCGGTCACTTCTGACAGACACGTATGCCTCATGGTCACTCTCATGTGTCACCACATCATCCAACATGTCGTTTTCATTGCTTTCAAAGTGAATTTCATCTAGTGCATGAGTGAAGCCGGAGGTCTGCGGTGGCGGTGACGGAGGCGAGCACAGTATAGGGGACAAAAGAGAGTCAAGTGTGCCAGGAGTCACATTGCCCTTGTCCGGCGAGCGCACAAGGTTGCAAAAGCTGATGCATGCCATTGTGTCGAGGAACTGCTGCGGCGTAGGATGATCATTATTCCCGCTGCACTGCCGCACTATACCAAAAGTGTTCTCCAGGGGGTCTTGGTTGAGCCGGGCTGTCATCAGGTAGGCATAGCCTACTTCCGTCGTCAGGTATTCCAGCAATAGCAAGGTGCTTTTGATGGTTACTCGAAACCCTGCTGCTGTGGACTGACTAAGGAAGCCCCGCGTGCCTTTTACGTGCGACTCCCATTCAGTCAAGTACGCAAGAAAGGTGTAGAGGCAGTCGACCGCACTTGAGTTCAACCGCAGCGCTACTCTCGCGTACCGAGAGGACATGATGTTGATGATGCTGTTTATCATCCTGCATAAAATAAAAGAAAATAAGAAGAACGTTACTCTCTGCACGCCGTTTTATGTATTTGTACGTGTGCAAGATAATTTTACCAAGACCGCGCAATGCACATCACACTGCATGCCATCGTGGGGATTCGTGCCTCACTATTTCAGGTGCATGAAGGTGTCGCCAAATTAATAGTATGATATAATTATGCTGTTTGGTTTACGGACAGATGTACACTGAGTACAACTTAGCACAGGTAACGTTGCGAAATTTACTACTAAGTTTGAAAGAAACGCTGGGGGTTTGGGCGACAAGAAACGCAGTAAATGCCACATGTTATAATCTGCGTAGAGAAAATTTGTTTTATCCCTGTGAGCTTAACATTCTAGTAAGATGTTCGAATAACCTATAAGAGCGTTTTATGTGGTTTCGGAACATGCCACAGGCTTCCCTTGCAGCATGTTCGAAGTGTCCTGCAATATATCACAAGGAGAACAAAACGCCGTAGTAATGAGGTGTCCGTTGACGACAGTTCCTAGGCTTGCCGTTTCAGGTGACTCTGATATATACACACACTCAGCACGGTACACATCGCTCTAGTGTATATTGCATGCTCAAGTGCCCAGCTGTGCAAACATATATGTCCTTCTACTTCCCTCTTCAAACATATCGTAAGCTTTGCTGTTAATACCAACACAATTAGGATGTCGGACACACTTACTCAAAGAACCGCAAAGTCGCCTGTATGCAGCTGCGTCTCGACGGTTCGACATCTTGTTGGTAGAACCGCAGACCACGGGTCACTTGTGGACCGAACAATTGGTAGGCGTAGGGGACGCGCATCTTCTCAAAGTTGTTCGGATTGAGGTGGGCCTCCCGTATGCCATGCATCACGCGAAGTGTCACGATGCTCCCATCCATTGCGTAGACGTCTTTGACAGCGTCCAAGGAGACCTGAACATAAATCATATGTAATTGAAAACTAGTTCTAACAATTGATGGGGAAGTTCGAATTATGTTGTAAAACCCGGAAACTCTTCAACTAGAGGAAGTAATTTTATGGCTCTTCAAGGGCTCAAATATTTAACGAGGCAACGAATAAAAAATATCAGGTTCATCGTTAATGCCACCAATCTAATCCTGCGTATGTGAAAATCTGCTAGGGGGTTCTGACATGAAGCCTCCTCTAATGTCACCCGGACAAAAATGGAACCGTTTCCGGGCGAGGTTTCCATAACAAGTGAATTCATGATATGTAAAGACGCGGTAAACGAAGGAAGTTACCGTGTGAGACACGGGCGGATCTAGCCACTTATTTGCGATGGGAGGTTCACATTAAGTAACACAGGAGGGGGGGGGGGGGCGTGGTAATGAATTTTTCTTTTTACTAGCAGAAAAACCTCTCGTTGTGCCAACACTGTTACTATGTGCTCACAGGGGTTCCACTCATTTCGTCCTAATTGGTGATAGGAGGTGGACTGCGAGCATTGAATGAGGGGGAGGAGCGCTGACAGAAATTTAGGGAAGGAAGGCGATCGCCCCTGTTTCCCCCCCCCCCCCCTTCCCCTGGATCCGCCACTAAGGCCGATGCACAAGCTTGGAAGGAGACGGTTACTGCCATGAAATCATGAAACGAAACATCGCCGCACGCTTCATACGGTACGTAAAGGTCGACTACCGAGTCCAATGCTCAATGCCGGTAGGTGGCGTGCGGCTTCGTCAAACGAAAGCTAACGTCGTAAGAAGTATAGACTTTTCCACTGAAGGCTGCCGGAGCGCCGCCATAGTCCTCTTTGTGGGCTGTTGTTACCATGAGTGACACTCCCCCCCCCCCCCTCCAAGAAAAAAAGGAAAAAAAAAAATGTCTGCTGAACTTGAGATGTCGGATTTAGGGCTCCCATGCAACAGCCCAGAAGGGACGGGGTCCTTCGATCCTCTCCATTACAAAAACAATAAAAGAAAAGAAAAGGTTTGTAGACGTTTTAGTGCGACAACGTTAGAACTGTATCTACAAAATAAAAAAGAATCCTGTGTTCGAGTGGGTTTGGCGGACAAATTCGTACAGTTTACGAATCTCGGATCATTCCCGACTCTTCCTCCTCTGCTGAGCAAAGGCCTTTCCTTAGCATATAGCAATAGTTTATTGTAAAGTGTCAAAATAATGTTATATATATATATATATATATATATTATATATATATATATATATATATATATATATATATATATATATATATATATATATATATAACCATATATAACCACCGTGCACCATATATATGGTGCACGGTGTGTCCAAAGTAGTGAGAAAGAGCCTCGAGTCGTTGATAGTGCTATCGGTCCGATTTCTGTGTGTTGCTCATTGTTCTCGTTAGCGAGTGAGCAGAGAGTGTTCCGATAGACCGTTTTAGGCAGATATTTTGTGCACGTGGCAAGGTTTATTTGCGAGACACCATGGATCTCGAGAAGTTAGTAGGTCTCGGTGAAAAGATGGGTGGCCTCGTGGCAAATATATAGTATATAGTATATAGATATATATATATATATATATATATAGATATATATAGATATATATATATAATATATATATATATATATATATAGATATATATATATATATATATATATACGTGTGTGTGTGTGTGGTGTGTGTGTATACTTGATTTGGCGATGTTCCAGAAATTAGCGAACGAATTTGTCCGCCAAACCCACTCGAACACAGGATTCTTTTTTATTTTGTAGATACAGTTCTAACGTTGTCGCACTAAAACGTCTACAAACCTTTTCTTTTCTTTTATGTTTTTTGAATGGAGAGGATCGAGGACCCCATCCCTTCTGGGCTGTTGCATGGGAGCCCTAAATCCGACATCTCAAGTTCAGCAGACATTTTTTTTTTTTCTTTTTTTTTTCTTGGAGGGAGGGGAGGGGAGTGTCACTCATGGTAACAACAGCCCACAAGAGGACTATGGCGGCGCTCCGGCAGCCTTCCCAGTTTGTTTTCCTCAACTGTAGTGAGTGAGTGCTATCTTACATTGACATTTACCCAATGAACCAACTGGACGCGAAGCATACATTTCTCAACGAAGTGTATCTCCATAACATAAACGCAAAAATTATCGGAAAGCATTCGTTCAAGTTCTATAACAAACACACAAAATAAAACAACAGAAGAAAAAGGAATAAATGGGAGCTTGAAAACCTACCAGCCCATCTGGAGTGTTGAAGTCGTGGAGGAGCAAGTTGTGCGAGACACTTTATGAGATGCGGAAAGTCCCGAAAGGAAGTGGACGTAGCGACTGCTGTCTTTGGGATGCCTCATTCTGCATTGAATGTTCTCAGACGTGCTTCGATTCCAAGTACCTTCCACACTCTTCCTGTTCCATGTCGCACCGTCGCAAGTGACAAAGTCCACGAAAAGACCGGCATCTTCTGCAAGCAATACAGCCTCCACTAGAATTTTCGCGAGGAGCTCTCCTTAACGTTCCCGTGTGTTGCGAATACTGCTAATACTTGTGTCCACTTGCCGGTGAAAGGTGCAAACATAATCACCATGCCATGGTCGCATGGCTCACATTTATCTTTTTTTGATGTAAAATGGCCTAAATCAACCAAACCTTCAATAGTGGCGGCGGATGTGACTGACAAGTGTTCAGATAGTTTCATTTCATCAATTAGCAGCCCTCCGTGTCGCTTAAAGGCGTCCATAGATCTCGTCTTTTTTTTTTAGAGCACTCAGGACCCTTGTGCAGAAACCGAACCCTGTCTTGTACGAGCTCAAATATTTCCTCAAGGTGTCTTCACTTGGTAGGACTAAGATCTTGTTGCTTCTCATGTATTTGTAAAGCTTTGGACTTTTCATCTTCATGAGCAGACACTCTAAGATCCAATTCTGAGTGAATTTTAATCCCCTGGTACTCGCTCGTTTGGAAGCGCGGAAAAATGAAGTGCTGCTTCTCTTTGTTTTGGAGGCATGTCAGCAATACTTTCTTCAAAAGTGCCTTCCTTTATAGCTTTGTTCTGCTTCACCATTTCTCTCAGTTTGATTTCAAGTTTGACACCCGTCCAAGCAGTCGGCGATTTTGCTGTCTCAAGGTTTTCGTTTGGCGACAAATGGCTCGCTTTGCAGAAGTGGCACCAGTAGCAGCAGTGGTACGCATCACCTTACATTTTTTCCTAATCAGGGACAGCCTTGCCTTGGCGCATGGACGGCATTTTACACCTGCACAGTTAAAAAAAAAAGGTCTGATTACATGTTTACGCCCCCACAGACAGACACACACAGACGCCTACCCACAAACAGTCGCATTAACGCACACAAACATATGCACGCACGCACCGTCAACCATCAAGCTTTCTCGATTTGAGAGGAGTAATGGGAAGAACATTAACTCACAGTAGTGTTAAACAGTGATAAATTTCACTCGAGTTCTTTTTCTTTTATTTTCGTGATAATAATTGCACACATGAAATGTAAACTTGTGCGATCTTTTTTTTTATACCTCTGTAAGAGAAACACCCCTGCCCGTTAGCAATTAAAACATGCAAATGGAAATAAGATGTGCATATTAATGTCGTTTCCTTGCATATATTTTGACAACTCGTTCAAAATCACCATAAATTTTATCAAAACGTCCCTCTCCTATACGCTTTAATTTAAGCTCTGTCCGTATCGGTGAAGTACATAGACCTACTTACCTCCGTTAGGTACAACACCTTCACAGCTTCTGCTGTAAAACGCTCCTCCATGGCATCTGAAGTTCCGTCCAGAGGCAATGTCTCAAGTGGGCCATCATTAGGTTCATTTTTCCTTATGGAGCCAGGGCATACAGAAGCTGCGTCGATTTTTTGCATATGTTCCTCTGCCTGTGCGAAAGATAGAGCCCGTTTTTCGTCGTAAGGACTGCCGTTTATATGTGTTCGGCAGAGAAGTCCGTCTTCTTCTTCTTTCAGGAATATAACTTTGTCATGGGATATTTCTGAAGGCGGTATTAGTGTGGAGGTGACATAGAAGACACCATCAACATGCGGGAACTGAAGGGCTGTCCATCTGGAGGTTGACGGCATCGTCAGTGTAAGAAGGGAACGTCTTCCTTCATTCGTGGTACCGCCTTGTGTCTCCGAATTGCAGTCCATCACGGGATGCGCTGCCGACTTCACACACTTTGCATGCCTCTCTGTCAAGCTCGCAGCGCTAGAGGACCTTTTTTTCTCTTCGCACTTGGTCATTGATGGCCCGGGGGCATCTTGTTTGGCATGCTGACGACTTGTCGAATTATTAGTCACCTGGTCACCCCCGTCGGAACGTTGTTGTCCACTCAGTATAACAGGCACTGCTCCGACTGCAAGCTTTGGCCGGTCACGGGGCAACCTGACCTCTCTACCGCCTATAATGTGCACGAAGTCTCGAAGCAGATGATGCGGCTCGAAATGTGCCTCGCAGACCACACTTGAACTTTTCATGTGCCCTCTTGGCAAGCGTAAGCTGTACTCCCATTTCTCCCTCAGGGTCGGAGATGTTGGAACGGCGAATAGCGAACACTTACTGCCTTCAGTAGATCCTATGTAGGTAACCCCGCAGCCGGGCACACAGCAGTTGCCCTGCCGCTTTGGTTTCATTTGCGAAAGGTGTAACAGGACGTGAGACTCTCACTTGTACAGAGGGGTCCACATCTGAAGGGGAACACGCGTGTCGTCTGCTCGGCTACACCGCCAGCCCGCTGCGGCAACTATGAGGTTTCGCGCACGAGCACTGCGGACAGCGCTTTTTTATCGTCTGCCACAAAAATATGAACACGTTCACCTGTCTGTTTCCGCACACCTCGTGATAGCTTTATTAATGTTACACGCCAATATCTTACGCATTTAGTGTGAGGAGGAACACTGAAAACTCGAGCAGACAGAACATCGCTGCTTTACCAGTATTCAAACCTTCGCGACTTCCCGCCGACTGAAAATCGTTTACTTTCAGTTTTTCTTTTTCTTTTTTTAAGCGAGCCAGTGGGCGGCGACCGCAGGCGAGTGAAAGCACACCGTCTCTCTTTATTCGCTAAAATCTCGCAAGCTATGCTTTTAAGTTTTCGTTGAATCCCGTGCGGTGGCGCTGCAAATAAATGCGCTTGCTGTCAAGTTTTTTCTCCTTTACTTCATATCTCGCGTAATGTTTGTAGCAATATGTAGAAACTGAAGGCATATTTAAAAAAAAAGCCAAACAATACAGTTGTACACGTGAAATTTAAAAAAAAATCTATGGTCACAGCGGTGATTCGAACCTGGGTCTTTTTAGTGGGATGCGAGCATTCTACCCCCTCGACCACTTCGGCGGAGCTGCGCACGGCTCTTAAAACGACGACAGGTCACAGACTACCGATCGCAGCGCCACTAGCGGATTTGACCCCGTTTGGGCCTCACTTTTTGGATCTCGGTCCGGGCACTCCCCTTGTTCTAGTACACTCTAGCACGTGTATTTGTTGATCCTTGCTTTCGGATCTCCGGAATGGCTTCGAGTGTCACCCATTCTTTATGACGATCACTACACTCGGTTGCCCAACTATGACTGAAAAAACGTTGAGATCTATTTCGACGTTATTCCTCGCCTGCGTTCCGGTCGCCGAACTGAGGAAATTGCTGGTAAGTCGGTGGCGATCGACTTCTTCAAGGATTCAAACTTCGCCATATGCGTGATAGCCGGCAAGTTCATATTTAAGAAAGGATGCACAGATCGATGATGGAGTTCGTTGGTACAACTCGCACAAACGATCGCTTACGAATCCTCGTAACATTCACGCATGCAGGACACAGTGCCGAGGGAACTACTGACGCAGGAATTTCAGGAAGCGTTGATCGACCGCACAGTTCTCCACCCTACTGCGTCAGCTTACCCGCCGAGGCCGGCGTACATAACCAATTTCCTCAAGTGTCTCATCAACAAGGTACGACGGCTCGCCGATGACTGACATCGCGGTCTCCGGCGACTCCTGGCTAACCGCAGAATCACCCTCGCTTTCGCAGCTAGAAGAAAAAAATGTCGAGATCACGGACAGCCTGTACGTCCACTTTGCCGAGAAACTCGGAGGTGTGAACAGCGACGAAGACATCCCCGGCTTCGTCACGTACACCATCGTGAGTTTTTTTCCCGCTGCGTTTGATTATTCCAGTTCATCTTTTTTTTTTCGGCCGAGTGATGGCGTAATTATACGTGGAGGCTCGATTGTATTCGTTCTAGGACGCTCGCACGACAGTCACGTTAAAAGAACATACTGCTTTTGTGGTTGGTGGGACGACAGGCCTCACAACATGGCAGGTGAGACCCCTTGCTTACGAAGCCGTGTATTCCGCGCAAGGTGCGAGAATGTGGCGATACGTGATTGCGTGGGAACCATCAGGAACGGCACGGATTTTGGCACCGAGATCGGCCGTTACCAATCTCGGTGCCAAATCGATCTCGTTTACAGGTACACTTGAGAACTAAGACGCGACAGTAGCGTGCGCTATCTTAAACGGCCCCCGCACTAGCATCTTTTCAGGTTTTGTCAGCATAGAGAAAGGTCAAGTGAAAAGCGGGGAGGCCAGCTAGGCGAAAGCTTTCTGGATTGCTAGCGAAGAAGGATACCCGCGGCACCATCAATCAATACCAATAAATTTCCTTTAGGTGTCTGTAGCAACATTTAAAGTACATGTCACCAAGCACAAAGGTTAAGGCCCATGTCACCGAACACTAAGATTAAAGCACCCATCTCTTGGTTGTAGTGATAGAGAAATCAAAAGCTACAACCGAAGGTCCTTCAATAGGTCCCAGCTCGTGATAAACAACGGGGCCGCACATTTAAACTTCGCTGGTTAACCGTCTGTACGAAGCGCTTAAGCGGTGCTTTTTATTTTATTTTTCTTTATTGATTTTGCACTGATGGGCCTCAATTTAATTAACTTGTTTCTATTCCAATTTTTTTTGTGGGACATTCACGTAATCACATGGACGTCTTTATACCAAATGCATAGGTTGGACTTTTATATTCCTGCTTAAAACTTTGCACAGTTCATTAGCTTATCTGACGATCCCAAAAGCTTGTCAGCCATGGGCTTGTTGCACATTTTACTGCAGGTATGGCCTTTGAGGGGCTACTGCTTACTAGGATTTACCATTTTAACTTTGCTTTAGGTGATGATTATGATGACCTTACGTTTTTCCTTGTAGGCATCAAAGTTTCTGTCTGAATGGTGCCTCGAAAACGGGCATCTCTTGCGTGGCAAGTAAGTTTGAAAACTTCTAGACAGTTAGTTTGCTCGATCCGAGTGCAGATTTCGGTAACCGCAGCAAATCGTTTCACCGCAGGCGCATTCTAGAACTGGGGTGCGGCGTCGGACTGACTGGCATCGTCGTGTGCAAGACCTGTTGCCCTTTGTCATACACATTCACTGATGGCCACGGCGCCGTTCTTCGCTCACTAGTGGACAACCTCAAGTGGAACGGCGTAACGGAGTGCCATGCAAGGGTTGAAACGCTTCATTGGGGCGAACATGAAAACTTCGAGGAACGTTGCACAGCAGACGTAATCCTCGGAGCTGGTATGTTGCAGATTTTCGGTGAAATTCCCGAAAACTAAAGCATGCTATAATACCAGAATGACTGTTCAGGAGCATCACAGTCCGCGAATTATGTTTAAAAAAATTAGGTTTAAAAAAGTCCAAACCGGACAAAGAGAAAAAGGCACATAAGAAGCATCTATGCATGTGTTACATTTCATTTTCTACAGTCCAGTTCATGCATTTTAAACGTATTAAAGTGATCAAAACCAAGCGGGGCAGTGAAAAAGGACGGTGCGGTATATTCTTTGCGACAATTCACTGGCAGAGGCCCTGGGAAACTTTCAGTTCTTTGTAATCCTTTATTTTGACAAGTGGCTGCAAAAAATTTTACAAGACATGACAAAGACACGCCAGAAATTGTGCAGTCTACGTTTTGGGCGTTACATTGATAGTAGATACACAAAACACACTGTGAATGCAATGAGGTGTAAACTGATTATGAATATGGCTTTTTGTTGTGAAAAGGCCATCTGCATTAAGAAATAGTTACGTATGTCTGTTCATTATTGAGTACATCTGTACATGTGCAAATTGTTTGTGTACAGTTAGTAGTTTACCAGCCCGTTTGTATATGCCATCTTTCCCCACAGAAGCATTCGAAGTTTGGTCATGAGAAAAAGTGGTGACAGTATACTAGCAAAAGGCCACACATTTCTCAGTCTATGCTTGTAGTTAATTACATTTTACAAAACTATTTTTGCCATACTAAACATTTGCATACTAATGCATATTATATGTATTTTCTCATTTGAAAAAAAAAAATGTGCAGAATAACATCCTGTACGTTGACTGTGTGAGAAACCTCTTGTTTCTTTGCAGTGTGCACTGTATAGGCCCGATGCTAGAAACCTGTTGAGGTCACACAATTACCAGTATTACAAGTTTGCCCGCATGGGCACGCAAAATATCTGTCGGTTTCCACTGTATTTACAACGACGCTTCAGTAATTAATATTTTTCGTGTGTATCACATACTTCGTGCACACTAGTGACATGTGCATGGACAGGTTCACAAAGTGCTTCACAGGCTCGTGTTGCAGTTTCGCCGTAATTGGCTCATATTATTCATACTCCTTCTGCTCTTGCTATTTGCAAATTCCTTCAGACCTGGTGTACGACCCGGAAGTCGTGCCAGCCCTCGTCACGACCCTGGCGGCTGTGCTGGCGCACGGCGGCACAGCGTACATCGCGTCGACCGTCCGCAATCCTGAAACTCGTGCGTTGTTCCTCAGTAAACTAGGTACGCTTTTTTCGTGGTCGAGTGTGAACAGCTGGCGTGCTGATTTTGCCAGTGGGCAATGATTGTTACACTGCTGGGGCACACGTATTTCTTTTACCCTGCTCACTTTGTTATACAGTTGGACCTACATATATTGAAGCAACGTGAAAGAATTAGGTATTGGGCACAAAGGACAGCTGTTAAATCTCCTTGAGTCTAGTATTTTAGATACGTAAAAATATTTTATGCATCAAATTACCTCTGTTACAAATTCTTTTGTTATCCCCTTCAGATTACATACATATAGATTTGACTGTACCGTGGGAAAATATAAACAGCTGACGGCTCTTAGCGGTGCTGCCCCACTGGTAATGATTATCGGGCAGATAGCTAGGCACTGTATTTTGTGCTTTAAATTGGTCTTAAAATTTTGAGGGTCTTTTTGAGACTTAATGTTTTGGCAGAAATTCAGTATCTATCAGAGTTTAGTTCCCCAAAGTCTCTGAATGAATCCCCAATTATTTGAAATCTGAAGTTTAATTTTGCATTATTCTCTTAGATAAAATGTTACATAGTCATAAAACATCCTACCACGCGAAAAATGTTTTAATTGCCTGGAAGATTTGAACATACAAATACGCATACTTTTCCACACAAGCACAGATACATCAATGCATAACAACCAAGTTGGTGCATGTTACAACTTTGAAGCTTGTTGTACTAAACGTAAGCATACTTTACAGGGTCAATTCATTAAGTGTCATGTTTTAATGCGATGTCACAATGGAGTTGAGTGAATTAGTATGTCTCTTGTCTTACATTCCTGAAGGCCCTGCATACATTGACGTCCCTCGCTCCATGCTCATTAAGCGCTTTGCGATGCATGCAGTCTGTTTGACATAAGGTAAAATTTATATCGGCCAAACCGGCTGATGCATCAATGACTGCCCAAAACATACCCTTTCGATGAAGAGCGGGACAGGGTCGTATCTGACATTGAAAACGCAAGTCAATGGAGTAAATTGGATCTGTCAACAGCTTTATTAGCGAGTGTTCATTGTTTCTTTTTTTATTTATTCAAAACACGGAGCTTTATTCATAGCCAATCAGAACTAGAAAGTCCATACACAAAATAAATGTCAAACCTTGCATGCCACATGGTATGCCGTATCCCCCAGTACACTACACTCTGTTGCAAGTTTGCACTTATTTATTTTTCTCACTACAGGGCCCAAAGGCATTTACAGAGAAGAGTGAAATATAGCTATTAACTAATGACAACTTGTTTTAATGTTCACCACATCACAGGAGACAGAGGGTAGGCTTTATATTTCAGTTATTAGCAGTTCTTGCAAGGAAAGGGTTCAAAGGCACATTCGTGCACTTCTTCGAAATTACTTTCAAGTTGTTTCATGGCAGTTGCATAGAATTAATGACAGGACATTCGATTTCTAGGAATAGGATTAGCGCGACATGCATTGTGACAAGGGATTTGCGGCAAGAAAGTGAAAAGACTCCAGAACACTGTCAAGTTTCAGCTTTAAAGCCACGAGATTACTGTTTTGTGGTGGTCAGAGCAAAATCGTTAGGTCTTATGGAAGTCACCACTTCTCCCCGTTCATTATAATCTGAAGGACCAATAGATTAAAAATTATAAAAGAAATATCGAAGAAGTAATGCTTAACTCCTTTGTTACTGCACAAAAATGGTTGTTTTTAATATGTTTCAGGAACATCGTTTTGCCAATAGAAAAAGCACTCTAGCACACATCACAGCATACCAAACTTTGCACAATGAAATGCTCTTTCCAAAAAATATATGTTGTAGAGCAACAAAAGTATTTTAGTATTAAGAAAAGTGTGCAATTTTTGGTTGCCAGATGGTAAACAGTGCAATAAAAGATATTATATATGCAAAAATATTCAAAACTAAGAGAATTCAGAATATACATTTTGTAGAAATATTACCCAGGAACAATGTAAAAAATAATTAATGTTGTACGAAATGTTCCTCTTCACATAGATAAAGAAAATCAGAACCGAGATGCTGCTCCATTGCTCGTGCCATGCGGTGAAGCATTGCATAGTTTTTCGTGAGACACAAGTGTGCTCGTACTCTTTTCGCAGTAAATTTTTGTTGTTTTGTGAAAAGAGTCTTCAGGTGTATCCCGTGACATGAATAATTCCTCTGTAAATGAAGTGTCCAATGAACTTCTATATTTCATCTGTAGTGGAGCATACGCACCAACGCGTATGCGCCTTCGAAAGATAACGAAAAGCCCGTGCTCTGCTTGCGCGAGAGTTTGTGCCGCCTTTGCCAGACTTGCCGTACGCCCATTTTCCGTCGCGACCTCGTTGCGACTTCTCTGCTCCAATAAACGTCATCACATTTGGTGGAGGCTGCTGAGATCCCCAAGCAGACCTGGAGCTCCGCTCTCGCAAGTTGCCCGAGAGACTACCGCGAAACATGACTGACGCAGTCACCAACTAGCCCGTCCCAGCCCAGCCAGCACCATCGGCTGCCCTGTCTACCTGCCCCGGCGCTACTCGCGAGCGGGACCCACCAATCTTCAGCGGCAGTGGTGAGCAAGACGTCAAAGACTGGCTCTCCTTGTACGAACGCGTAAGCGCCAGCAACAAGTGGGACGAGGACTCTAAGCTCGCCTACGTTATCTTTACTTGGCAGACGTAGCTAAGCTTTGGTTTACCAACCTCGAAACCGCCATCGCCAACTGGTCCTCCTTTAAGACCCTCGTAACTGAAGCGTTCGGCCGACCAGAGGTCCGCAAGCTCCGTGCTGACCAGCATCTGTGCCACAGAGCCCAGCAGCCTGGCGAGATGTTTACGAGTTACATTGAGGATGTGCTCGACCTCTGCAGGCGTGTTTACCCATCTATGCCCGAAGAAGAGAAAATTCGGCAGATTCTCAAGGGCATCGAGGATGGCGCATTCCAGATGTTGCTAGCGAAAAGCCCAACCGTCAGCGTTCCATCGCCCGACAGAGTGTCTCACCACCGGATTCCATCTCGACTGTCGTACTCGCAAATGCCAACGTTCGCCAAGAAAGTCTGTCCAACCAGATCAAAGACTTCATCAGGGAGGAAGTCGCCCGACAGCTCTCCCTGCTGCCGCATAGCGACGCGCCCACCGCAAGTCTGCCTTCGACACTGAAGCAGGCCATATGCACTGAAATTTGCAATGTCCTACCTACAGTGCAGGCCCCTTATGCATGCACTTCAGCAGCATCTAATTTATCAGCTGTCAGCTACGCACCACCTGCGCCATCTTCACCTCTCAGCTACGCAGCTGCGGTTGCATGGCCCCCACCGCATGCAGTATCCTTATCGGCTCCACCTCCTCCGGCAGCGCCTCCGGTTTACAGGCCCTCACCTCGCTTTTTCCGTCCATCTAATGAGTGGCGCACCCATGACAAACCGTCCTATCTGCTTCGCGGGTGGCATTGCTGGCCACATTGCACGCTACTGCCGCCGTCCCACACCTGCGTACGCCTCCTTTGGAACTCCTACCTATGCGTTGCAGCAGGCCACCACGTCTGCATACGAACAGAGGCACTCTGACTCGGATCGCCTTCCCATCAACTTCTCGTTTCCTATCTCCTCGTCACCGATCGCCATCTCCTATGCGTCGTAGACCACCTTCTGAGGAGGGAAACTAATCAGTGCAGTTCCAGAGACACGAACTGCAACTTCTGCGCAATTATCAAGGTCTCCATTTTCGCCGCAAAATGTTGTTGATGTCAATGTTGAAGGAGTCGTCACACAAGCGTTAATTGATACTGGGGCCGCCGTTTCTGTGATGAACGCAAAATTTTGTGGCAAACTGAAGAAAGTGACCACATCTCTCTGTGGCATCATGCTGTCCACGGCTAGCGCGCAACGCATTCATCCCTCGGCTGTGTGTACGGCGCAGCGTCGTCATGCAAGACGTTTTGTACATCGTCCAATTTTTTGTACTACCATCTTGCTCTCATGACCTCATCCTGGGTTGGGATTTCTTATCACGTCATGAAGCTATCATCGATTGTTGCCGTGCGGAAGTGTCCCTAGTGCCAAGTTGTGAATTTCCAGCACCTCCAACAAATATGATGACGTTTATTGGAGCAGAGAAGACGCAACGAGGTCGCGACGGAAAATGGGCGTACGGCAAGTCTGGCAAAGGCGGCACAAACTCTCGCGCAAGCAGAGCACGGGGCTTTTCGTTATCTTCCGAAGGCGCATACGCGTTGGTGCGTATGCTCCACTACACATCTAGCATCACCTCTTTTCATGAGCCACCTCGCTCCGCATAGGTTGGCATTTCCATATACGCATCCAAGCATATTTGTTTTTCGTTTTTGCACATATCCTATTAAAATAGGATAACATCGCGTGCAGTTCTAAAACGGTTTCGCACTGTTCCATAGTCAGAGCCAAGATGTGTTCTGGAAACCTTCTTGTAGTTAGGAGAAGCTCTGCAGCCAGCACCAGCACACTGCGCTCCAGCGAAGTGTGGACCACGCACGTAACCAGAGTAGCTATAAAATTGTGCACAAAGGTGAGAAGCTATACGCAGTTGTGGCGGAGGAGACAATTTGAGGATGTATAGTACAAAAGAAACCCATGAATGGCTTGGATGTTTTAGGGACGACATCATCGCCATAAAACTTGAAGCTGAGGTGCTGTCATCTTCGAACTCTAAGTTCGTCCTTACTCAATTCAGGTGGGGGTAACAAGAGAGTTTTGATAAGCACATGAGTTTGTAGCGCTGGTGCGCATCCATGCGCGCGTGACGACGACGTAATAGGCGCGACTAGTGACACTACATGCAACCCTGTGTCTGATATAACTATGAAAGCAAAAGAAAAGTTGCTGGAAATGGTCATAGAGGACCGCTTCGACACTTTAAACATGCGACGGACCTTGGCAAATATTTTTTGTAGAACAAATTTTCCCAGACTCCTAGCAAGAGCTCTCTATTGAATAGCTGGCATATTATTATGGCCATTATTACTCTTTAACACTGTCAAATAGCGAAGCTGACATTTTAATTTGATATTCGGCTTGCAAAGATTCTTTTCATTACAGAACTTCGATGTTACTGTACAATAATTACGAGGGACATGCACTTCTGTCAAGTTCCCCAGCCTAGTGCACTTTTCGAACAATACATGCACATTGGTTCGCGCAAAGGTCCATCAAAAGTCACTGTGTTGCCCAAATGGGCAAATTCAAATTGATTCTGAAAGTTGAGTGCCTGAACTAACTACTAGAAAGTGCTGGGTGCACAAAAAATAAATTTAACATGCCAAAATCGACGATCCGAAAGCGTCGATCACCGGTGATCAATTTGAATAGCCATGGCAATGATAAAGTTAGAACTTGAATCAAAGGAGATAGCTTAAAATAGTTCTCGTGTATGACAAAATACATTCGTATAATTTAAGCAACATATTTAAGAAAATACACTCCTTAAGCTTTGTTCTAACGTGCAACTCTTTTGTGATGCAGTAGGATGTAAATCTAATAATAAATGCAGTAGTAAATATTAATATATACTGATGTAAAACAAATGCTTAAGCAGCTACTTGTGCGTGTTCACCTTGCAAAAATACTTTTTGTTTTTGTCTTCTCTCTTTCTGCAGATGAGGCATCGCTGCAATACGAACCATGTGCAGGTCCACGAGAAAAGGTTTTCTTCTATGATCGCTCTTGCCCAGTTGCCATAGACAAGATCACAGCATGTTTTAGATGACACGAAAATTCACACTATATCACATTATGTAGGACAGGTAATTTATGTTTCCGGTGGCTGCATTTCGATAGGGTTAGAATGCAGACACAAATACGCCTCTGTATGCTTCGATTTAGGTGCACGCTAAAGAATTCCAGGTGGCCGAACTTATTCCGGAGGTTCCCCACTATGGCATGCCTCATATCCGTGTCACGCGGGTATATATCATCATCATCATCATTAGCCTGACTACGTCCACTGCAGGACAAGTGCCTCTCTCATGTTCCGCCAGTCAACTCAGACCTGTGCTTTCTGCTGCCATTTTTTACCCTCAAACTTCTTAATCTCATCTGCCCACTTAACTTTCTGTCTCCCCCCGACCCGCTTGCCTTATCTGGGAATCGCTCAGGTTTTTCTGCTTAAACTTTCTTCCTTCTTCTTCCTGGGAACCCAGTCAGTTATCATTAATGACCAGCGGCTGTCCTATCCACGTTCTACGTGCCCGGCCCATGCCCATTTCTTCTTGATTTCAACTATGACATCATTCACCCTGGGTCGTTCCCTGATCCACTCTGCTCTTTTCAGGACGACGCAGCAAGACCTGCATTGTCCTGAACTTAAGCTGAACGCTCTTTGTAAGTCTCCAGGTTTCTGCTTCATAGCTAAGTACCGGCAAGACGCAGCTTTTGTATACCTTTCTCTTGAGGGACAGTGGCAATCTAGCTGTCATGATTTGAGAGTGCTTGACAAATGTGCTCCACCTTTTTCTTATTCTTATAGTTACTTTAATCTCGTGGTTCGGCTCCGCAGAGTATACCTGTCCTAAGTAGACGTAATCTTTCACAACTTCAAGTGCACTATTACATATCTCGAAGCGCTCTTCTCTTCTGAGGTTGTTGTACATTACTTTCGTTTTCTGCAGATTAATTTTAAGACCTACCTTTCTGCTCTCCTTGACTAACTTTGCAATCATGAGTTGTAGTTCATCCCCTGAGTTACTCAGCAATGCAATGTCATCGGCGAATCTTATCAGTATAACACGGGTATATATACCCGTGTTATACCCATGTTGCATGTGTTATACCCGTGTTGCGCGGAACTTTTGAAAAACCATCGAAACAACACAACCCCTTCATTTCGATAGAGTTGTCGCGCTTCCACACAGCAGCTTTCAGCGGCCGTTGAGTGGTTCAGGTGCTTCGGACAAATAAGTGTAGGGCACTACAGATAATTATTTTCGTATTCAAGTAACCGAAAGTTAGATAATATAAATCTCCTTAAAAGCTCAAAAATGTCTGTTGTTTTTGTTTAAACATTTTAATATATTATTTGTCATAGCTAGTTAAAATCAAATATTTAGTTCTTAAACACTTCATTAAAGGGACTGTCTACCGCACAAAAAAATTTTTCTGGTCGTGATGCAAATGAGAACATCATTCGTCACATCAGTGGCAACGAGCATGTTTTCGTGCCAGAAAAAAGGAATTATAATTTTAACTTGATGTTGAAAGTCGACAGAAAATTACCGCTAGCATCACCCAACAGCGATGTGGCCAATCTACTGGTAGGACTATAAGTCCTTGCAGATGGACCTATTTCGATTAAGAACAAACGTCTATAACGTGAAATTATATTTTACCAACTTGATGCAGCTTTAGGTTGCGGCAGAGACTTTTTTTTTTTCACGCGCATTCAAAGAGGTGCCCAGTGACACTGCCGGCAGAGTGTTCACTTGCTTGCATGCCTAAATGCAAAAGGCGAAGAAACGCGAGCATGGCGTCCGCTCCAGTTCATAAGAACAACAATAAAAGTGTGTGCGTACCTTAAACGACCACTAAGGTATTTGTTTTATTAATAAAGAAAACTTGATGAAGCCCCCATAACCTGCGGACCGTTTCAGTTCGACTTTCACTGCCAGTACAATTGTCATCACCTCCAGCAACCAGTGTTGTGGGTATTCGGCCCACTTATGGAAGGAGACTGAACACTGATTTAAAAATTTGGTTTTAAAGATTTTTACCGATTTTCTGGAGAAACCGCTGCAAGGTTAGACACTTCAGATGGCACTCTTTCTATTGTGACACAAAACAGAAAAGCACTAGAAGAAGGTAGACAGTCCCTTTAAATAATTAATAATGATAGTATATGATGCTTCTAAATCATACTGTAAACGAAAAGGTATGTACGCGCCGTTTCCTCTTCCATTGCTCAATTGACATTGCTGTTTCGATGGAGTTGTGGGGTGCTTCGTTGACTCAATAAGACTATCGACTCGACGGCATTTCAATTGTCTCGTGTAGTCGCTCATGCTTGATCAATGAGTCAATAGACTACATGTCGGTTTGAAGGCCATCTTAACGCCCTTGTGACAGGATTACTATGATCACATCATGGCTCTTCCAGGCAAAACCACAGATTACACACGTGATTACTACTAAGCACTGCTAATCCCACCTTTTCACGATTGATTCGCCTTACGTGCTCAGTATCTTTAGTTATTATGGGAGTGATTATTAAATGTAGCAAGAGTGACAGAAATGTAGCCTAATTGTACATTAATCAAGAAACTTCCCTCCGGTCCCTCACTGGCAAAATGGCAAGACAGTCTGGCTAAAGTTCGTCAATTACCCCCGATTTCCAGTACGGTGGCTTGTTGGTATCGGGCAACACACAGTACGATTGATGGAGCCATAGAGGTTCCTACAGAATTTACTGGTGAGAACTGCGGTGCTGCGATCATTCAACCACCGTGGGAATGATGGTTAGTGCGAGTACTTGCCTAATCTTCGTGCTTGCAACTTCAGGCCCGCTCGTGGCTTTGTGTATTGTCGTGTGTTGGCGTTCGTGTCAGATAAAATTGATCGTTGCTAACTATGTGAGCCGATTTGGATTGGTGAGCCTAGAAGGTTAGGGTGGTCAACTAAAAACCGTCGAACATTTGCTAAACTTCTTCTTGTGACAGAGCGGCTCCAGTCCACATGGAGCTTAGCAGAGTTTAAAGTACAAAGCTTAGAGAAATCTGCGTACCACCCATCAATAATTCTCGTGCTTGCTGAAGCACCATGCGTTCCAGTTCTCGTAGACACTGGCACCATAATTCCCTGTAACGTATTATTAGTGAAACTCTATAGATGGAGCAAGTGGTATCTACATGTAGCAATTACTGCACAGCCAGAGTCAAAAGTTTAGGGACCGCTATACGCAAGAAAAACACTGAATATTACCACTGCCTCAGCGTGCATTGATTTGATTGATCGATATGTGGGGTTCAACGTCCCAAAACAACCATATTATTATGAGAGACACTGTGGTGCTGGGGCCCGGAAATTTTGACCACCCGAGGTTCTTTAACGTGCACCCGAACCTGAGCACACGGGCCCACAGAATTTTTCGCCTCCATTGAAAATGCAGCTGCCACAGCCGAGATTCAATCCCGTGACTTGCGAGTCAACAGCCGATTACCTTAGGCACTACACCACTCCCGCAGGGCGCCTCTGTGTGCAGTCTTGAATTCAGACCTGGTACAAAACGCACTAACATCTTCTACTGTGCGGAAGTCAAAAATGGCTGGGAAGTCCAAGATCTCCTCAAACCTTGTGGACTCTAAACTTTTGATGCTTGGCTGTATGTACAGTGTGCGTGTGGTGTGGAGTAGATGGAGCATGATATGGCAGTTTGTGGAGAGAAGCTATACTTTCAATAAGCAAAGATTAAGTAGGAGTTTGTGGGGAGGTGAGGAGTGACAGCGGAGCGCAGTCCCAGAGCACCTGCGACATGTCCAGTTATTCACCACGTTTCGTGAATTCCATGGTTGAAGGGGGTTGCTGGCAGGATCATGTATTGGATATAGAGCTATGGTGGTGTTGGTTAGCATGTTCGTTTGCATTTGGTTTAGTCTGGCATGTGTCACGGGAAAGCACCTTCAATCCTTTTATTCCATTACACTATAAAGAGTGGCCACATCACTGGCAACTGATATGTTTGTTGCAGTCTCACACGTTTCTGTTTGCTGAAAATCAGCACAACTTTCGGTCATTGTTCCGTGTGGGATAGTCACGTGACCTGAACAGAAACGTCACATATAACATGGCGATATTGGAGGTACTACGACGTCGTATGCTATGTTTCTTGTGCGATGCCATATGTGATCAACTCGCAACTGCCATCACATACGGGAAAGTCACGTGACTGTCGTGCATGTGACAGACTCGCACAAATTGCCATCTCATGCTTGAGAGTGCCACAACTCTCCCGTATGTAGCGGCAGCCGCAGATTATGCACTGCTGCTCCATTTAGCGTGTGGATGCATACTGGAGTTTTCACCATTTACAAGCTTGCGACTTTCCTACAACTCTCGGCTGTCTATTAGTAAACAACTGTACAGTTCGATGCCCGAAAATGCTTTTTGAACGTAGAAAGTCAGGGAACAATCTTCAAGTATGATAAAAAAAGTGCCTTTTTTAAGGATGGTGGTTCCTAGTAAAAAAAGAAGATTTCAAATAACGTGCAATATTTGACATGTATATAGAGTGAATGAAGGTGCCAGGATTCACATTGAAAATCTGCAGGAGAACCGTGTTGTACTTTGTATCGATCGTCATTTTAACAATCAATCAGCTTCTCGTGTCACCGTACGTACCAATATTATGACAAAATCTGTTTATTAGGTAGCTGTTAGATTGCTTTTGCCTTTCATCAGTTTTACTAGTGACATTTTCAAAGTGAAAGCCCCACTTTTTAGACC
This sequence comes from Rhipicephalus annulatus, assembly GCA_013436015.1. Classification (NCBI taxonomy): domain Eukaryota; kingdom Metazoa; phylum Arthropoda; class Arachnida; order Ixodida; family Ixodidae; genus Rhipicephalus; species Rhipicephalus annulatus. The sequence goes on along the minus strand of WOVY01010148.1, from coordinate 333,588 downwards.
AATGATCAATGATTTCTGGCGTATGTTCATGTGCAATGTACTGTTTCAATGAGAACACGTGAGATGTGCAATACAGTCGCAATTTACAGCATTGTGACAATTTTCTCTAGTTGCTCTTGGAAACAATGAGTGCATCAGACTTCATGACTCAAAATAAAGGCACGCACGGGTGGCAGATGTTTTAGAGGGTTCAAAAAGAAATAAAGTGTTACTTCTTGGTAGATGTGTGTGTAGCGTGCTAACGAATATTAGTGTGTAATGCACAATTACAGCATCAATAACATTTTTTTTCAGCAAGGCCTATCATTCTTGTATTTCTATTGTATTGCCAATTCTTGTATTGCTTATCACAGTTACTAACCATTGTTTATTTAAGAAGAGGCGGACACCAGACGTAGAACTTCAACCAGTTTAGATTGTGCCTTGGAGACTACATGTGGAAATCTTTTTTATAAAACACTTTTATGCAAAAGACTTCACCTCGCGGTGAATCGGAGTACCTTTTCACTCGACCCATTCTTTATCCACGACTGAGATGTTTCGATACCTCAGTCGACTTTATCACATGAGACAATCTTCAATGCTTGAACATATATTCCTACACATGAACATGAAGATACACGAATAAAAACGTGTGTTTTACTATGTGAAATGAAACAAGCACTAACAAACGATTTCTTTAAATGAGCCAAAGTGAACAACAAATGTTAGCAAGTATTGTGCAGTCCATTTTTAAAGGGAACATTTACTTTATAGTGCCATGGTGACAAATATGGCACAGAAGTTCACAAACAAGCTTTCTGTGGGTAAGCAGTACACTTCATTATAGTATCGGGTACTTCTTTCCAGCGATGAAGACGTGCCAAGTTATGCCACCTTATCACTCGCTAGACGTTCTCTTTGACAACGGACTATACTGAACATTTCAGATATTCATCAGTAATTTCTAGGGGTGTGCGAATAGTGAAATTTCATGTCAAGTCGGATGTCTAATATAATACAAAACTTTATTGAAAATTGAACGAAAGGACTAAAAAAAAAAGAAATCTGCTCAGGTCCTCAAGCACATAACGTGGTGAGTGCCTGCTACTGAAAGACTACAAGCCGTCATGAAGAAACATGAGCCTTTCCACGTGACTTGGCTTTGGGCTCTCTTGCTGTGATGTTACAGTGTTTTCTGTAGTTGAAAACATGTGCTAACTGGGAACCTCAGTAACAGGGATGGGAAGGTATTGGAAGAAAAGCAATTTCAGCAGTACTCGTTCAATATACAGCTCCATGCTGCGAAGTGTGGCAGCGGCGACAGCACGAAGTAGAGAAATCTTTACGTGTGAAGTGAATCGGGACGAAGTTGGGACGTTTTACAACACTTGAGCCACATGTAAGCCAACTACAGTGCAAGAAGTCTGTGCATTCATTTGGGAAGCTTAGTTGTGAAGAGCTTGACAGTACTATCACGTGTGTGTGTTTGTTTACGTGTGTAGAAGACATAATTTTGCTTTAAATAAACATGTGCTTGCTTTTAAATCAGTATGGAAGGTAAGTTTTGACTGTAATGACATTACTGTTAGTGTTAGTCAACATCGTACTATTGTCCTTGGCGGCATTTTAGACATTCGTCCTGTCGAATTATTCGAAACTTCAAATATTCAAAAGTCAAATTGAATTATTCGATTCGAATCCGAAACTCCAATATTTGTTCTCCCCAACTAACTTACCGATAGAGTGCAAGCACATACATATGTGACAAGTACTTCGCACTTTCTCCAAAAGGCAAGAAACGGCCGAACGAAAACCAGAAATACATTATAGCTGACAGGCGGAATTTAATAACTATGAATATGAAACAAAGACGGGCTGTGTCATCTCTGCATCATCCTGTTGGAAGCAACCTTGAATTTTGTTTTGAAAATACGCCAACCAAATAAGGTTAGCAAACTTCTGCATTCTGTTAATACTAAGGTGTCTAATTCTAAGTGACACTCTCACAAAAAGATGTGGCAATCATACGCAGCATCATTCGTGGGGATGCAGTAACACTTCTCATTGTCCGAGCCCAACACAGGCTGTTCAATTCTTCACGCGCTCGTACACTCGGAAATGGTACGTGATGTCGCCTTCCTGCTGCGGTTCCTCTGGCACGCCCTCCTCTTTGACGAGTCGGAACTTGCTGGTGTCGAATTCCGGGAAGAAAACATCGCACTCAAACTCCTTGTCGATTTCGGTGAGGTATATGCGGCTGCAGTGAGGACTGTCCATCAGCTCCCGATACAGCCGGGCCCCTCCGATCACAAACACCTTGTCAACCTGAAAGGATGGACGACAAAAGTGAAACAGAATTCAGGATTCGACAGAAACTCATGTGGTTAGGAAAATTCTTGGCGGAGAACAACAAACGTCGACCAATCGTAAGAACCAAAATGAAATTGACGTTTCAGCCCCATTACGGCGGCCTTGTTCACAAAAAATCTTTGTCAACAAGGCCCCTGTAGTGGGGCAGAAACATCTGTTTTGTTTTGATGGATGATTGCCTCCAGTTATTTTCTGCCAAAAGTGAAATGGTAAACTTGAAGGGACAAAGGTGAAAATGATGTAGGCCAGTGTGCCAAGATTTAGGTGCACGTTAAAGAACCCCAGGTGGCTGAAATTTCCGGAGCCCTCTGCTAGGACGTCTCTCACAATCATGTGGTGGTTTTGGGACGTCGAACCCCACATATCAATTTAACTTGAAGGGCTCATGAGCCATTTTTTCAAGTAATAATCAAGTGACTTCAGCATGAGAGTTTGTTGCCAGGCAAATCGATTGCCACAAAAACTTCACTGTAGAAAAGATCTTTTAGTCCCACAAAAATAATCATATCTTTGGCATTCCTTTCTTGCATTATCGCCACGTGCCCGGCCCTTTTAGGTCTCAAACGACATGCACCCTATCAGCGTGGCTCATCATTCTTGATAGGAAAGTGGTCAGTGTTGAGCTCTCAAGAAAAAAAGCGCAAGCAAGATGAGGATTATTGCTGTGAGACGAAAGGACGCCCATTTTATTATATATATATATATATATATATATATATATATATATATATATATATATATATTTCTAGTGTTTTTGAATATGTCAAGATCAAGAGGAGTTTGAAGGGTTTGTCACACACCTAAAGCACCTTCTTAGCTTGTACCGACGAGTGTGACCAGTAAACAGGGAAAGATGACACGAGGGAAAGAAGTCAAGTTGGCATACACTATGACCCTGAGCGCGCACATGATAAAATTCGATCACATTCTCCTGTTGCGATTCCTGGGAGTGCTAGTGTGGCTACTGTGGAAAACATATGGCACACTGCAATGCAAAAATACGCAACCAAAGGAAGGAACCCAAACAACGATGATTTTCAGCTATTGTTGTTGTTTGTGTTGCTTTCGTGTCTTGTTTATTTTTGCGCTGTAGTGTGCCATAAGTATGTACCAACAAGTACAACTCGCCCACTTTATTAGAGCGTGAAACTGGCATAGGGCCATAGCCTGTGCCAAGAAGCGCGACTGACCCAAACAGCGCTCTAGATTTATGTCGGCTATTGGCCAATGTCATGCCATATGTTGTTCGATGTGGAACAGCTGAGTCGCCAGTTTTGAAGAGTGGTAGTCTTTCACGTGGTAGTCCTTTTTGAACGTGGTAGTCCTTTCAGAAAAGTCGTCATATGTATCAGTATACTGCAAACAGGCCTCTGTACGAAAAGAAGGTGCTTGAAAAAGTATCAACTTTGCGCTGTGCTTTTAAGCTCTCCTTGCCACACACAACTGCAAGATTTGGCTGAGCTGTTCATAGCAGTGTCAGTGTTCTGAAGGATGTTTTCTTACAAGGTTAGGTGGGTAGTTCATCACCCCTATAAAGAAATTTTATTCCGTTGGTCAACATGAAACGGGGCTTCCTTGCTCTGTCGCATGTAATTCGTTTTTCTAACTTATGATCAGAGTGGCTGTGTGTTTCATGACTGCTTGGTTGGGAAGCAAAGACAAAAAAGCTTCCGCAAGATCCCCAAGCGAGTGCTAAAGAGCGGGCAATGTTCAGATACGAAACTATTTCATTACCTAATGTGCCAATACCCACTTATTGTCGTACTAGAGCATCAAGTCGAGCTCGTCAGCAGATGGTCATCTTGAAAGAGGCTTTCTGTGTTTTTAGCACAATAAACAAACTTTTTTCAGTACGAACTACATATGGTCACCTTTTGTTTTAACCTGTACATTTCAAACACTCGCTAGTTTATTTTTACGTAAGCTTTGCCAGAAGAGTCTGCAAGACAGGCAATCAACAACGTAATTCACGATTATGGATAAACAAATAACCGTATGGCTCGAAACTGGTCTCCTGACGAGCAATAATTTAACCCTTCAGGCGCCATCTGTGAAGAACTGTTTCTAAATGTGTCAAATCGCTACGTTACTGCAAGGCACTCAGTATGCTATTGCGACAAGAATAATGAGATAATTCTCAAATTTAGGGGTGTTATGGCAACTCATCCTAATTAGCTTTTAATTTAATATCTCTTTACCCTAAAGTCATAAATACATGAAACAAGCTCGCAGGCAAGGAAATTAGTACAAATTTATTTTCTGCTATGTTCATTTTGAGCTCAGAAAAATTCTTCTTTTCACATTGCTCGCAGGAAGTGGCACGTCGCACAACTTGCCGAACGTGGTAGTCCTTTCAGAAAAGTCATCATATGTATCAGTATACTGCAAAATGAGGTTAGATAAAGACTAATTTTTATTTAGGAGGTTCAATTCATCCAAAGTACAATATATCTTGCTCTTTCCTAGCACAAACTTGATGCAAATAGTGAAGACGAGTAATGTACACAATTGTGTACATAGCGTCTCAAAGGGTTAATGCAACTGGTTGTGCTTCAAGAAACTAGTAACGCTAATGAAAAGCAGCCACACAGCACTTGCCTTTCCGGCATCGACAAGATTCTGCAAAATCTGCACAGCGTCTGGAAAGCTTTGCGCCACGTGGTGTCCCTCTGGAATCTCGGTCAGTGTCTTGCTCACCACAACGTTTATCCTGTCATAAACAAGCGTAACATGTTGAGACATCGACCCGGTGCAAATCTAAAAATATGCCAATACTATTGAGCAGCTTCATAGGAAGCGGTTGATACTTTGCCTAAAAAGTCGAAATGGACACATTGCTTAAAGGGTCACTGAAGACAAATACCCACCTACTTCGGAGTGAAAAGCCAACACTTGAGAATACAAATATTATGCATAGCAGGGCTTTGGTAATCAAGAAATTAGAGGACCCCCCGACACCAAATTCGGAAACACGAGGTTCTTGTGTGGTTTGAGAGCCATGCGTGCAGGGGCATTTCTGACTGATTAATAGTGATGAGCGTTGCCTACGACATAGTTTTATTTGGTTTTGAATAATAGCGTTCATCTGAGTTATCAGCACCAATTGACATCTTCTCTAGTTTGACGTAGATGGAGGCTTCTTAAGACATTCCACGAGTAAGGTGAGCATGGTCAACGTCGGAGAACACTTGCAGGGCGCGCACAATAGTCCAACTGGCACCCGGCAAGGACTATCGTTCATCACCCCTCTTGCTCTGTTGTCGGGCTGCTCTTGAGGTGGTTTTGGCTGCTTAAGCCAGGAATGCTTTTTTTTTTCTGGAGGGGACATGCTCAAAGTGCCTACATAGTTTCGTTCCTAACTGCCCTTGGGTCCCACCCAATTTAAAAATGGTGCATTCATTGTCACCGAAGCTGGAGCGCACGTAATCTCAGGTGCTCCCCTGCTGTGAGGCGCTAGTTTCTCATGATAATCGCACGGGCTTTTCAAACTGATGCACGATCGTTCTAAATTAGCGATGCTGGCATTAATTATACGATGCATTAGAGCAGGGATCGCCAAACTGCAGGCCGCATGCGGCCCACATGGCAGTATATTGCGGCCCCTGGCACAACATAAGTACCTACCCCCCCCCCTCCCCAAATACTTACTAGCTGAGGGCGGACTTGACATTTTTTGCCTAAAATGATGTTTACACTTGTAACCTATGTTTGTAAATTGAAGCGTTGTCACATACCAGCAGAAAATAAGCATAATTGCTATTCCAGTTTTGTACATTATCGCTAATATTCCAACTCTTTTTTTCTTGTTGTCGACTCCCCTCCCCCCACTACCCTCGGTCTGCTGCCCTTCGCCTGAAAAGACTGTCGACCCCTGCGTTAGAGCATTTACGATTCGATTTTGGTATTACCAGACACAAAGCTATAGATTGCTGTAAAAAAAGTTGTGCATAAAATGTTCGCAGTGGGGTGTCTTGAAAAATACAGGTTGCATCGCTTGTGGAACATTCGTGTACTATCGCCCGATCGCGCAGAAGGGTCTCGGTAAAATTATGCGCTATTGTTCGTACTATCCACGAAAGAAAGCAGCACTGCATTGGATTAGAAGATGAAATAAAATGCAGCATGCACATTTCAGTTTGATTTATGGAAAATAGAAAAGAACCTTTCGACAATACTTTTGAGAATGATGCAAGTTTTCTTTTTTGCCCGGCTGTGCTCTGCTGCATCCAGTAATCCTAGAGAATATGAAAATCATCTTGGTGCTGCATAGAGCAAAATATATATTTGAAATATGGCATTAGTTTCTTTAAATATGGCATTAGTCTTCTTTAACTGGCTACTTATTTTGTGATGTCTCACTGTGATTTTGATAGAACGATAACGAGCATCCAGCTGTACAACGTCGTGTACTATTAGTGCGGTAGCTGGTTATTACCATTGTAAGTACACAACGGCTTTCAAACAAGCACTGCATTTAACGTTGTAACTTAGTGCTCCTACATTTGGTCATTTGTTACTGCATGCATGCACGGTACTGCCATAACTACCCAGCACAGGCACTACCATGCTGTGCCATGGTGCTACTACAGCAGGCTACTCTTTATCTATACACTTGGCAGGTGTACAAGAGGCCTGGGCTACTACCATGACTACTACTGGCACCGTGTGCTACAGCTATCCTCTGCAAAAACTCAAACTGCTCCTGACAACGCCAACAGCTCATTACTAAACCTTTAATACGTACAGTTCATTATTAATGTCGAAGTCCCATTTTCAGATTCGAAATATCGCAGTTAGATCCTTTGTATAAGCTGAAGACAGCAGCCAATCATGCCCAAGAGATTCTCTTTTGATAGAAAGTTCCCCATGCAGCTCCCAGTTAACTTGCTTTGTACAAGACGTACACCTACTTCCACCAATGGCTGATTGCTGTAGCTAATTAGCAAGAATAGTAGCTAGTACAGCTAATTAATGCCAATGGCACATGGTCATCTTCGAAAAATAATGATTGGTTTCTCTATGAAAGCTGAAGATGACAGCCAATCATGCTCAAGACATAAGATTTTAACTTAAAGTGCACCATGCAACTTGCAATGGATTTACACCATCATTTACAAGAACCACGCTCACTTCCAAAGATGGCAACAGCAAATTAACAGAAAGTTGATCATGCAGCTAATTAATGCCAAAGTCGCATGGCCACATCCGAAAAATTGCAGTTGGCCCCCCAGCGCATACTGAAGATGACAGCCAATCATTATCACGGTATTCTATCTCGACTCAAAGCGCACTATAGGACACTCATTTTTTAGCCCCGCCGCGGTGGTCTAGTGGCTAAGGTACTCGGCTGCTGACCCGCAGGTCGCGGGTTCGATTCCCGGCTACGGCGGCTGCATTTCCGATGGAGGCGGAAATGTTGTAGGCCCGTGTACTCAGATTTGGGTGCACGTTAAAGAACCCTAGGTGGTCAAAATTTCCGGAGCCCTCCACTACGGCGTCTCTCATAATCAAATGGTGGTTTGGGACGCCCCGCCGCGGTGGTCTAGTGGCTAAGGTACTCGGCTGCTGACTCGAAGGTCGCGGGTTCGATTCCCGGCTGCGGCGGCTGCATTTCCGATAGAGGCGGAAATGTTAGAGGCCCGTGTGCTCAGATTTGGGTGCACGTTAAAGAACCCCAGGTGGTCGAAATTCCCGAAGCCCTCCACTACGGCGTCTCTCATAATCATATGGTGGTTTTGGGACATTAAACCCCACATATCAATCAATGGTGGTTTTGGGACGTTAAACCCCACAAGTCAATCAACCAAATCAATCGACACTCATTTACTTTACAACTGATAGGAAAACTACAACTGTTTCCGACAATGCCAATGGCTAGTTAATGCAGCTGTAACACATATAGTTACTAGTGGAGACTGTGCAGCTAGTTAATGCCAGAGTAGCTGAAGATGTCAGCCCATCAAATTCAAGAAATTAGACTGACTAAAAGTGCACCATCTGGCTCCCAGTTATTTTACCATTATTAACATGCCTGCCTTTCCTTTCTCTCTCTTGTTTTCCTTCCTTCCTTGTACAAGAAATGCGTCTGCTTTCGACTGCTGCAAGGGCTACTTGTTACTATAGCTAATCAACACAAATAGATTGCTAGTGAAGCCAATTAATACCAAAGTCACATGGCCTCATTGGAAAAATTGGCTAGCAGGTGCGAAATGACTTCAGACATAGCGCAAACAAAAGAACACCAGACACGGTGAAGACGACAGCGCAGCATCTAGTCTGCTACCTTCACCTTTTTCGTTCTTTTATTTCTTTGCGCTAATTAGTCATGTCTGAAGGCAAAAGATTGCGATTGGCTCCTCTGCACTAGCTGTAGAAAACCGCCAATCATGTAGAAAGTATTTGATACCGCACTGTGCGACTCCCTTAATACGCTAGCTTCTGTGCAACTGGATCGAGCCCTGATCAAGTGGCGAAGGATGGATAGATTGATTAATATGGCTGTACCCTTTAGAACGGGCGGTGGCTAATGCCACCTAGCCGTAATACTTAGTGAACCAACAATTAGATTTATCTTTTTTTTTCCCTTTAATTAGTGAAGTTGAGGACTGGTACTTTGCAGTGAAGGATTTAATTTTCACTCCTGCCTTGATTTTAGCCACCAATCAGATAACCTCCATCTAGTTATTTCTACCCCTCTTAAAGTCTATTTTGCCCTCGCTGTCCCTAAACTCCAGTGCTTTGAAAAACTCTGCGCTATCATCATGAACTATAGGGTGAACCCTTTTACAAAACATTATCAGGTATTTGGCAGTTTCCTCCTCCTCTACACACGCACTGCATACTGTGAATACCTCTTCGTATTTGGTCCGATAAGTCTTGGTTCACAATACTCTCGTCCTGGCCTCAAACAGTAGAGAAGTACCCTGAGTATTATCATAGATCCTTTCCTTGGCAATTTCCTGCTTAAAGATTCGATAGATCTCTAGTGCATACTTCTTAATCATGCCGATTCTCTAGATATAAGTCTCCGTTTCCTTCGCCTTCTTCTTAAGTGATAGTTCCTTTTGGTTTGGCCGCCTGCTCTTTTCTAAGTACTTACTAGACAATTTTCTGGTTCGCTTCCTCCATTTTGTATCGTGATTCCTCATGTACAAGTAGCTGAACATCTTCCGAGCCCAACGCTCCTCCCCCCTTTCTCTCTATCGCTTCTCAAATTTGATCTTGCTGCTAGCTTCCCTGCCCTCGAATGATGTCCATCCCATATCACCTTGTACTCCCTGGTTTGGTGTATTCCTGTGAGCTCCTAAAGCAAGCCTACCGATTCCACGTTGCTTAATTTCTAGTCTTCCTTGAACCTCTGATCTCATGCACAAGATCGCACTGCCGAAAGTCAGACCAGGAACCATGACCTCTTTCTATATTCCTCTCACAATATCATACCCACTGCAATTCCACAGTGCCATATTTTTCATCACCGCTGCATTCCTGTTACCTTTAGATGTTACGTATATTTCGTGTTACCTTAATACTCGGTGTCATTGCTTATCTATGCACCCAGATATTTGTATTTATCTGTTGTTTCTAGCGTGACCTCCTGTATTCTAAGCTCACTACCTTCATTATCATTAAAAATCATGACTGCTGATTTTTCCTTACTGAATTTGAAATCTAACCTATCTCCTTTACTACCGCAGATGTCAATCAATCACTGCAAATCTTTGTTGTCGGCCATTAGCATTGTCATCTGCGTACATCAATGCTGGTAGTGCTTGTTCAATGAGTTTTCCTTGTTTGATGAAAGGGAGGTTGAAGCCAAGTCCACTCCCCTCTAATTTGGCCTCTAATCCTAGTACGTACATCATGAATAACAAGAGTGACAGAAGACACCAAAACCTAAGCCCCCGTTTTATCTCTGTGGGTTTGCATACCTGTTTTTTTTTTCCTTTTGTAACTACCTTGTTAATTTTATAGATATCTTTTAAAAGATTAGTGACTCCATCTTCCACACCTAGTGCGTCCGGTATTCCCCACAAGTCCTTTTGAACCCCGCTATCATACGCTCCCTTGATATCCAGAAATGCTAGCCACAGGGACCTGTGTTCCTTTTCTGCTATTTCGATGCAGTGCGTCAGTGAGAACATATTGTCTTCCAACCTCCTGTGCTTCCGAAACCCATTCTGGAGTTCTCCTAGCACCCCCTCATCTGGGTTGTCCTCATTGGCGCTACCTGTCGCTCAGGGGCCGGAACTTCGGCGGCAGTGATTCCCACGTGAGCCGGCCCATGACGACGGCGTTCTGCTTTCCCTCCGCCGCCTCCTTCGTGAGTCGCGAGAAGTAGGCCAGTTCTTTTTTGAGACGCCACGGTAGGCTGTTGTTGACACCGATCCCACGGTTGCGGCACATGGCGACGATGGCGAAGCACGACACCACGTTCTTCGCACTACTGCTTGGGCACATCGTATCGGGCGCTGACTGCCGGCAAACTCTGTTTAGAATGGCGCGCTTTGGGCGACTCTTCGGAGGCCTTCACCTTCCGCCGTAGACAGTTATCTCGAGCTGTCGTAAGCGACGACCTGCAATCAGTGGGTGCGATTATATACAAATTCTAACGTGCACTTGAAACCGCGAGAAAGTTTATGGCGGTGCGATACAAAAAGCGCGCGAAAACGTGGAACGTTCAAAGCCGCCAGCGACACTCCTTGCAAACATTTCCTTCTGGCTTTATTTGTGTGCAAACAAACTAACGACCGCATTTCTCACATGCAGTAATTTACGATGCCGTAATTAATGAGTTTCCACCACACAGAAACAGTAATAGTAATGGTAACGCAGGAACGTTTAACTCTCGGAGGCCATGCTAGTCCATTGCACGCGTGTTATTAGAGATAATTAGTACGGCGTTATGACCGTGGCTATAAACTTTCGTTATTGTTATAACAACCATATAATTAATATAACAGGCTCTGTTTTATTAACTCCACGACAACAACAGTGGTTATGCGGTGTGAATTTATGTTTCCATCACACCTCTTCGATACCGAAACTGATAAAGCGCTGTAACTTTAGGAAAGAAGTTTCTATAACTTCGCTTACGTAAAAAAATTATTAATTGCAATAAATTCAAAAAGTAAAATGGGATAAAAACATTTTTGCTTCTCTTTTATGTAAGCTGCGAAACTGAAGAATGGCATGTTAAACAGCACAGGCCAGTTTCAGTCGTCGGCGCCACTCGCGGTGCCATTTTGTTTTGGAAGTACGCGTGCAGTGTTGCTCGCTGTGTTGGCAATTTCGTGTTCCGCGGTCCCTTTTCTCGCCGCTGGCTTGAAGGAGTCTCTCGCTTCTGTAAGTCGCGACTCGGATCGCGCAACCGTGACGCCATGAGCTACGGCCGTGCCCCGCCGACCATCGACGGGATGACCTCCCTGAAGGTCGACAACCTGACGTACCGCACCACGCCGGAGGATTTGAAACGCGTCTTCGAGAGGTACGGCGATGTCGGGGACGTGTACATCCCGCGTCACCCGTACACCAGGGAGAGCCGCGGTTTCGCCTTCGTTCGCTTCTACGACAAGCGCGACTGCGAAGACGCGATGGACGCGCTGGACGGCTACATGATGGACGGCCGCGAACTGCGCGTGCAAATGGCGCGCTACGGTAGGCCTACCGACCCGTACCGCCAGTCCGCGTCTTCTTCTCGCCGCGGCCCGTCAAGTCGCCGGTCACGCTCGCGGAGCCGCAGCCGCCGCAGGTCGAGGTGAGTGATCGTTACTTTTTTCTTATCGCGTTGTATTATGTTGCAATCGGGATCATTTCGCGAACCCAGAGTTCACGCGTTGCGCTAAGCGTCGCTTTATGGCGTCGCTATCGCAAGTGATGTTTTTTGTTGTTGAGGGGGCAAGGTTCCTTTTGGCGTTGCATAAGTCAGTTGCCAGACTTTGGGGTGGTTGTTGCCAGACTGCTGCTAAATTTGGCTAAGCAATTTTTTCCTGTAGTTGTGGCTTCTCCTTAAGAGTTTGGTGCCACCCGGTAGCGTCGTAGCGCGCGGTCGACGTCACACGATCAGCTGAGAAAAAAAAAAAAAAGTAAGCGGGGAGGGGGGCAGCGCATCACCTCCTGCGACTCTATTCAGTTTTTCCCGTCATCCCCAATACTGAGACGCGATGTCTTATTCGCACAGCTGTGCACACAGCAAGAGAACGCGCCTCGACTTCTGCTAGGCACGGTTCATTCCGTTGATTAAATTGGCCTCTTAATTGCGTAGCAGCGCTGCGCTCGACTTCTGTTATGTGCGGTTCATTCCATTAATTAAAACTGCCTCGTAATTGCACAGCAGCGCCACGCTCGACTACTGCTAGGCGCGGTTCATTCCGTTAATTAAAACGGCCAGCGTCGCTCGTTCACGAAATGCACCGCGGATGGCACCAAACTCTCGCGAAAAAGCCACAACTACAGAAAAAAACTTTTGCGGTCAAATTTAGCGGCAATTTGGCAACACTGACCCTTCCAGTCTAGCAACCACTTATGCAACGCCAAAAGGAACCTTGCCCGCAAGTGATGTTTTTTGTTGTTGAGTGCACCGTGTTTGCAGAAAGGAAAGGCAGGGGTTAATGGTAGACGCCTAAATTTTAAATAGTTTAAACACATGCTCCAAATCTTGTTTTTCAGGAGCCGCAGGCGATCAAGGTCTAGGTCACGTCGACGATCGCGGAGCCGTTCTAGGTCGCGGCGACGCCGGTCAAGATCCCGATCTAGGAGGTGAGAGAGATTTGCTTCGTCACGTGATGGAAAAATTATTGAAACAGAAGGAAACCGTTTTATTTATTTTTTTAAAATAAAGCTGCGCACGAATTTTCAAAGTTCCCGCCTTCGTAAGCCAGTGTTTACGGTCCGATTTTTCCTGATCGCTTTCGTGCCCTCTTATACCCGTGCCACACGGGCATAGAAAATGACATTTGGTGGCGAAGGCCTTCAGTTCCCGAATGACATTCGTTTCGCCGGCGCTGCTACACGTCCAAGGCGAATGACATTTGACTTGATGATGTCGATCACAGCACCTTCCAAGTGAGCATTGAGTGAATTGCAATAAAAAAATTAAGAAGCATTTACAAGTTTCTTACACAACAGATAATCATCAAATGTAGAAATAAGCGTATTACGCTGTCCTAAGTTTTAGTTTCTTGCTTTGTTTTACAACGTTGCAGCCGACCGTAGCAACCTAAGCCAACACTAGTCAAATCCACAGCGTAAATAGACACTAAAATTGACAAGCGTTTCATTATCAATACTTTATTTTCTTCGTATAACGTTCAAAGCATCCTTTTAAGACTTTAGTGCAAATAAAAGACGGGAAATTTCATTTTAGCTCAATATGATTTGTTTTATATACTTTCAGGTAAATCGCACTTTGCGAGCTGTGTCGTCGAGAGTAGGCATTTCTCAGTCAACTGAGTTCTGGCGAAGGCAGTTGGTGGCGAATGGCATTCGAATGGCATTCGGATGAATGCCATTTTGTTCGCCCGTGTGGCACCGCGCTAATGGTAATAAATCTGAAGGCATTCGGGGGTAAATGCCATTTTTTCTGCCCGTGTGGCACGGGTATTATTGTTTAATACACCACCCATCTTCATTAGTCAATCTTATATTTTGCTTTTGCACAGCGTACAATTTTCTATGCTGATAACGCAGGTTGAGGGTTCCGTAACTGTAAGAAAAGTCGGAGATAAAATGAAGGTTGGTTCAATTTCCAAGCTGAGGAGGTCTTGTAAACGGTGTGCGTGGCATCTGGCCAATGTAAAATGTGCTCCGTTTAAAAATCGAAAGAAGAAAAAAAGATTTTGTAGTAGTCTTCTCGTATACAGTGTTGAAGTGTTTGTGCAGTTTGCCCAGCCTTCAGTGTTGCTGTTTGTATAATTCACTGAAAAGCTAAGCGAGTATGTCGGATTGTTCTATGCCGAAAGTTCTAGAACTGAGAGGTGTTGCAGTCGGTATGAAAAACACATTTTTCATCATCGCATCTCAATAGAAGGTATTCATGTGACGTTGCCTGCTAGGGGCGCTAGCGTGGCAGTTGCCAAATTTGTTGTCTCCTACATGGATGTCATCGTTAGGCTACAACCGAAGGCTATTTTTTTAAACAAAGTGTCGTGGTGTGGTGCAGCGAGACCAAACGTGCCAGAACGCTGAATGACCACGGCTATGGTGGCGCACTCGTTGGCGCTGCCAAGTGGGAGTCGCTCAGTGAATACATTCAATGGTAGATGGTTCGCACTAAAACAGCCACATAGGTGAACGAACATGGTGTGATGCAAAAAGTTGTGATGTTATATTTGCATTATCAGTAGATTTCTTGCTGGTTCCCTTGTTGTTCATGCACACTGGCCCAATAACGTTTCAGTGATGTCGTTATCACACTGACATTGATGGCCGCGTGATTGTCACCTTTGCAAATTAAATATAAAAAAGAGGGTGACCTTAATTCGGACCCCAACAGTGGCTACGTGGTTAGAGAGTCCGCTTCCAATGCGGGAGGTGCCAGGTTCTATCTCCAGTGCGGACCGGGAACCCACTGGTTTTTCCCTATGGGTAAAGGAGTGCACCAACTTGGTGCTCAGGATTGTTTCTGGATACTCATCTCAAAAGGTAGCCCCGTAAGGTTCTGCGAAGGCTCCTGGGCGTACCTTAACCCACCAGAGCCTTGGTGAAATAGTTGAGTATTCGCTGCTGCTTATAAATATATTCCTGCCAGCTATTCATCAGAGAGTGGTTGTGAAGAGTCAGGGAAAGTTTATTCTACAAAAAAATTGGCCCCGTATCTGCATGTTTCTGTTATGTCGTTGAAAGACGATAGTCTTGTGTGTGGAGAGAGTGAACAAGACATTTGTTTGTTGTTCTGCTCAAGAAAATCGGTGAGTGGTATTCTGGAGGCACTGCGTTAAGAGTGCCTCGAGCGTGCAGCGGAGGCGAACGAGCGCATCAAGTCATGTCACACGTGAGACATGAGCGCCATCTGGATGTTTTCTTAGAAAACAAAGTGCGTGGCTCTGAGACTGGTGTGTGCACCCATCTCACAAGTGATAATGTGTAGAACGCTAGGCGACGGTGGGTGCCACCGCCGTCTTGTTTTAGCAAAGCGTTGGAAACACTCCCTGTTCCGTGCAAGCGTTGCATGGTCAGCGCAGCGTGAGAAGCGCTACGGTCCTTAGAATTGCTTATGTATGCCTTTTCTAGTAAAAGACGCACATACAGAATATTGACGTGTTGGTATGGTGCCCCAGACATGCGAACTAATAGCTTTTCAATTGACGATTGCACAAGCATGAACGCTCAACCTTGAGCAACATTGGTGGACGCTGTGGATGGGATCGGCCGTTTCTAGTACCAGATGCCGTTAAGAGAGTAGACAAATGTACAGACCAAACTTTTTGTGTCCAAGGTCCCCAAGAAAGACTACCCTCTTTAAAAATATTACTGAAGGTTGTGGGGTCTCCGCGAGGCGAACGAGCGCATCACCCATGCCACGCTCTTGGAGTGAACGGACACAGCAGACGCGGTCGGTACAAAGCACACAACATACATACATTTATTAACTAATTTAGACAATATCGTCCGCCGAATGATACATCAATTTCAATTAACACGCTATCATACAAACAACATTACGCAATGACACACTAAACACACAATAACATGATAAACACACACTAACACATACCCAAGGCGGCGTCGCCAACGCCTGACTTTCCACGTGGGACTTCGGCGTAAAGCCCGTGGTGCCGAGCACCGGGGACCCCCGCTACAGACAACCGTTCGCGGCAGCCGCCACGTGCAGAAAAGGCTCGCTCAACTCTCGGCCACCACCAAGGCCTGCCTTCCGCCAGGGGCCACCGCCGGCGCTACCACTCTACCAACAGTGGTACTCAAAGCGAACACAACGCCATCTATCGCCCGGCGGTGGTCACCACCGAAATAAAGCCTTGGGGCGAGACACGTGCGCCTTGCGGCGCAGACAACTTCACAGGGGGGGGTGTCAGCACCCCCACAAGGTCCGCCGCTTGTTGAAAGTGTCAAGGTGGCCTTCTCAGTCAGTTTCCAGCAGCCTTGGTTTTGCTTGTATTGTTATATCAGACACAAGGTCGCATCCAGTGTCACTAGTCACTCCTATGGTGTCATCAGCATGCGCATATGGATGTGCAGTAGTGCTGAAAAACACACGTGCCACTCGAAACTGTTTTGCAACAGCACCTGAATTGAGTGAGGATGAGCTCATAGTTCGTGGATGATAGCACGTCAGCTTCAGATTTTATGGCAACGATGTTTTGCGTCAGCCTGAGACATCCGCAGCCATCCATGGGTTTGTTTTCTTTACGACCTCAACTTGTCTCCTCTGCTGCAAGTGTGTAGCTGCTGACCTTTGTGTGCAATGTTATAGCTACTCCGGTTACCTATGAGGTCCACACTTCACTGGCGAGCGGTGTGCTGGCGTCGGCTGCAGAGCTTCTAAGTACAACATAAGGCTACCGGAGCACGTCCTGGCTCTGACTACGGAGCAGCGCGAAACGTTTTCGAACTGCGCACAATATTGTTCATTTTTTAAGAGTATGAGCAAACTGCTAAGAAATGTGCTTGGATGCATATGCCAACCTATGTGGAGTGAACTGGCTCTTGGAAAGGGGTGATCCTACACAAAATAGCGAAGTTCATTAGATATTTGATTTGTAGAGGGATTATTCATGTCACGGGCATCCATCTATTTAAAAAGACCTGGAGGCTCTTATCACAAATAAAAAGAAAAGCAAACATTCACTGAGAAAAGTGTACGAGTTCACTTGTGTCTTATGAAAAATCAAGCAATGCTTCACCACATGGCACTAGCTATGTAGCAGCACCTCAGTTATGATTTTCTTTGTCTATTAGGATGGGCACATTTTATACTGTTCCTGGGTCATTTATCTTCCATATGTATATTTTGAATTTTCATTGTTATGAATATTTTTGCATTTGTAGTTTATCATACCCTTTACCAGATAGCAACCAAAAATCGCACGTCACATTTTTGATTCATTCCAAAATATATTTGTTACTGTAGAACATACATCTTTTTTGGAAAGAGCCTTTCATTGCGCAAACGATGTGTGCTTTAGTTCTTTTCAAACTGGCAAAGGCGATCTTTCTGAGACGCATGAAAAATAACCATTTTCGCGCGGTAATGAAAGAGTCAATATGCAGCAGAGAGAAATCGTAAGTGCACTGAAAAATGGTCCTTATATCCGGGATGCTTAGTAGGGGGTTCAGCTGTTCAGTGTCTTGTTTTTTCGACAAGAGCAGCGATGCTATTGGAAAAACTGGAAGAAGAAATTATTGTAGTTAGACAAAATGCCACAAGGTATCAATACAGACTCTCTGTGGCTGCTGCTGCAGCGTCAATAGCTCCGGTAACCATGTGTCCGCAGACAATAGGAAGTGGGCAGATAAGCTCTAGCTCTCTACTGCCGGAATCGTATTACGTAGCAGGCGCATAACTGCCTCGATGCACATACGTGGTATTCATATGCCTTGAGAATGCAGCATTGCCCTAACAAGTAAAACTCTGTAAAGTGTACAGCACGTCACTTACACTCAAACCTCGTTATAACAAAGTTGCATCTTACACGAAAATGAGTTCTTTATATCCGGTAATTTGTTATAAAGGTTTATTTCTTACAGACTATCTATTTCAGGACTTTTATTTACTTGCTTGTTGAAAGTGTCAAGGTGGCCTTCTCAGTCAGTTTCCAGCAGCCTTGGTTTTGCTTGTATTGTTATATCAGACACAAGGTCGCATCCAGTGTCACTAGTCACTCCTATGGTGTCATCAGCATGCGCATATGGATGTGCAGTAGTGCTGAAAAACACACGTGCCACTCGAAACTGTTTTGCAACAGCACCTGAATTGAGTGAGGATGAGCTCATAGTTCGTGGATGATAGCACGTCAGCTTCAGATTTTATGGCAACGATGTTTTGCGTCAGCCTGAGACATCATTACAACTGATGTTTCGTTATATCGAGCTTTGAGTTCATATGTTACAAATTAACATTGTGACAGCACCAATGTGCTACTTCTCAAGTGATTGGTGTGACAGTGTTTCAGAACACCTATTGGTGTGGCTGCTCCAGGCCTCACAGTAACTTCGTTTCAGTTGGATGGTGGCAAGAACAAAATCACAGCCACCGGCCAGATTTGCGAAGTAAATCAGGCTTTTTTGGCTGATTTCTACACTCCACCCAGCTCCTCTGTCCATCGCCGTGCTAAATAAGCAACATAGTTTTTAGGATTGAGGAAATAAGCACTCTCAAAGCTACACACAGCAGACGAAACAGCAGTGCTGACAACATTGATGAAGCTGGTCAGTGACGTTATTGGCTCCTGCAGTCACCTGGTAGTACTTGTTAAACGGACACTAATGAGAAACAATGACTTCGTTTAAATTGATAAATTGCACTCTGAGTATACTAATGCCATAAGTTTCAGTGTCATGCGTTATATATTAGCGGTTGAAATCAAGGTTGCGGTTTACTTTTCAAACTTCACGTCGAAATATCCACGCACAACGTATAAAATTTTAAGATGTATTTTTTTTTTTTTCGCGACATTGGCTCGAGGCAACGGTTTTAAAACTTGGTATGCTAGGTCTATGGCGTGTGCAGATTACAATTTGCTTAGTTTCTATCACGTGGAAGTTATGTAGGGCCCATAAACTCTTTCAAAATTTATTACATCACGGTGCTTGATGCGGTAATCTCACGGTGGTATCTCTTCAGTGTCCCTTTAAAAGTAGACTGATCACATCACGGGGCTACTGAGGAGCTCTTGGAAAATCGAAACTGCCTCCGGGCATAACATTGAAGCATATCATTAACATTTGTCTCTCGTTCTGGGACAAAGAGTTTTGTTGCCGTTATGGTCGCTTTTCATAATTTACAAGTGCACTTCTCTGCACTGCATATTGAACAGGTAATGGCGGCACCTGTAGTGCTTCAAGCAGAGACACGGTCCTAGTTAAACGTGTTGGGGCTTGTTTATTATGAGTGTTTATATTGAAAGAGCAGACTCAACGTTTTGCACGTCATTGTGTAAGCAAGCCGCACTAAACGGCAAGCCGGCATTACTTCTTCAAACTGCATAGCAGGAAAGCTAACTTTGCAATTTTGAAAAGTGTCTATTAACGAGTTGGTAGCCATTAAGTAAAAACAAAAAAAAAACTGTTTACAAAGTTTGTCACCACTTGGAGAGCAGGAAAGATGCCTCTAGGAGAAAGTATGGCAATGGAATGTCTCCTTTTAAGAAAATTGTTCAGCCCGTACTCCGCGGTGTTCTCGGATGGTGGAGTTGTTGACCATCGGGCTTGATTATACCAGGTTCGCGCTGTGACTGCAAGCTTTGAGTGCAGCTGCTTTATAAAGTGGAACCCAACTGCTAAGCTAATGGGGCAGTAAATTGACGAGGGGCATGTTCCATGTACATGGGTAGTCAACCATATAAATAACACCATCTGGCCCTAAAACGTATTTCGGTTTATCTATGTGGTGGGCTCACTAAAGGAACTTATCGCCTCGTTGTGAATTCACCGCAGCAAATATTTGTCCCACGCTGCAGTCGCATTCTCTCGTATTGACAAGAGTGCTCGAAGCTGAGCTGGAAGGGGTGGCACGAGGGAACAAAATGGGTCACAAGCGCTTGCGTACTTCGAGCTCTTTCGCTTTCTCTTTTCATTAAATACGTGGCTTTTCAGTGGGATTGTACGCACACACCTGGGCCGGTCGCGGCCTCCCGTGGCGATCCCAGTAACCACCGAGCGTGCCATGCTCAAATCAACCACTGGCTAATACCAGGCCTGGGACGTAGTGATTATGAGCCAGTAGGGTCATTCGTAGAGAGAAGAGAGAGTGCCAAAACTCCAGGCTGCTTGCTGTGCTATGTTTTCGGAAGCCTCTACTACCGGTCCGCAGTGTTTTTTCACCATGCTCAAAAAAGCCAAACTCTGGTGATATTTCGGGTTCGATAGATCTTAATGAAATTCACCGAGTACATTCATTTGCACGTTTGCGCCATTCATGCAAAATTGAAGGCTTGAGAGTTTTGCAGACTCTTTTTTCAAATGAATTTTATAGCTTGTCTCGAAACCCTCACCTCTTTTGCCAGAATTAATGGCAACATTGTGAATGTGACATGCGTTTCACCTGGTGGAGGTGACCGCAATGATGTGCCACGTTAGCGTCTGTGTCTGCTATTGTGTGGCTT
Source organism: Rhipicephalus annulatus (assembly GCA_013436015.1). NCBI lineage: Eukaryota > Metazoa > Arthropoda > Arachnida > Ixodida > Ixodidae > Rhipicephalus > Rhipicephalus annulatus. The sequence goes on along the minus strand of WOVY01010148.1, from coordinate 312,958 downwards.
TGGCAGGCGCTTCATTGGTTGAGCGTGAGATTTATTTTTCCTTGTTGGTGGGCGTGCGATAGGTGGCAAGTGGTGTCGCGTTGTGAGCCACACACGATTCGCCATATATACACCATAACAGCGTAAGCACTTTAGCCGATTCACCACAGACGGCAGGGACAGGTAGCGCCATCTGAGGCAATCAAGATGGTTCAGGCAAATTATTACGTCGCACGCATATGTGCACTTTGTTGGGCTTTGGTTTCGGTGTTGATTGCGGTTTTTCAATAATCAATCATGATTTTCGGATTCGTTGAGCATTCCAGCTATCGAGCACGTGACAAGAGTGTCTCGGGAACATAAAAGCATCATTATCCTGTAATGGTAAAAAAAGAAATCGTTGCAGTTGGTCTTTAAGGACAGCCGTAGCATTTCTTAGCCACACTCATATTTTTTTCTAGAAATAAAGGTGTGCATGGACACCAAATGTTCTCTTGGGTCTTATATCATATCCAGGTCCCGAAGCCGATCAAGGGATCGCCGGCGTTCTCGAAGCAAAGCCAGGAGAAGCCGCAGCAGAAGCCGCCGAAAGAGCCGCAGTCGTAGCAGGCGCAAGAGCCGCAGCAAGTCCAGGGAGCGGAGCCGCTCTCGACGCCGCGAGACCAAAAGGAGCAGATCAAAATCCAGAGGCCACAGCCGCTCGAAGTCGAGGGAGCGCAGTCCCTCAAAGCATCGCGGCCGCTCCAAGTCCAAGGACCGCAGCCAGAGCAGGCACCGTAGCCGCTCGAAAGTCTGAGGAGCGAAGCCGAAGCAAGCACCGTAGTCGCTCCAAGTCCAAAGAACGCAGCCGAAGCAAGAAGCGCAGCGAGTCCAAGGAGCGGAGCCCCAGCAAGCACCGGAGCCGTTCTAGGTCCAAGGAGCGGAGCCGTTCTAGGTCCAAGGAGAGGAGCAGAAGCAAGTCTCACAGAAGCCGCAGCCGAAGTCGCAAAGAGAGCGAGCCACGGGATAGAAGCCACAGTCCGGCGGTGAACGGAGACTCCCGCATGCGCAGTGCATCCCGCAGCCCACGAGAGGAGGGACGAGAGGACTCGCGGTCCCGTTCACGGTCGCGCAGTCCGAGGCGGAGCGGCAGCCCAGCGCAGGGAGAGTCTGACGAGGCAGGCAGGGAGAAGTCCAGAAGCAGGGACCGGTCGCGGTCCAAGTCGCAGGATTCGAACTGAGGCACGTGAGAGTCCTTGCTGAAGGGTATTAACCCCAGGCTGGGTTGTATTATTGGAACGTTGTTTGTCATTGATGTGTGTGTTCTGTTAAGAGTTACACCTGCTCGATCCAGCCGCTTCATGCTTCGTCTTCACAAGAATGTCTACTGTCAAGTTTTAGTTTTCTGTTAATCCCCAAGCTTCCCTTTTTCGCACGTATTGTGAAGTGGCTTTTATATTTTCATAGCTAAAGCGTTGCCTGTCAAAGTGTCTGCTCCTAGTTTAGAATAGATAAAAAGTGAAGGTAGGGGAAATTCTTGACGAATTTCGTTTAGTTTCTGCCTTGTCATTTTTGACTGTAAATGAATTCATTTCTTTATTACCATTGCTTTCACATCAGTACTTACTACCTGTGTGTATCTCTCATTGACATTGTGACTATTACAAATCGTCATGAATGTATATTTTTCTGAGCAGTGCAAGCAAGCAAGCATCTGCGTCGTAATTGTACTTTTATCCCTTTTCACTGTAGTAGGGAATACTGGGCTTTCCTGAATAATGGGCTCAGTATTGACCTGGTATTTTGCACGTCACAATATCTTTGAATGTCGGATGTTGAGGCTTTGTCACAGCTGCATTGCCTCTACCTCTTGAAAGTGCTGCGTTGCTGGTAGTGCTTTAACATGCAAATGCATCAACTCATGTGTTGCATACAGCGTATCTTCACTGTCCAGAACTTGACCTAAGGGTTTGCAGGGCTCCAAGCATTACACTATGCCGGTTATGTTGATGGTGTTCGCACGCTACGGAAATCTTAATACGGGGAGGATTTTATTGTTGAGGGTCTGGTAAAAATAGTTCGAGAGGCCAAAACGGGATAAATTACATAGACTTCGGATGGTAGCTGGATGCACTAGTTCTCAAGTGCGTCCAGACAGAGGTGACATTCTTGTCCGACACATGCTGCTTGGCAGCTATCTTGGTTGGCAAATGCGATCGAGCTTGCCCAACACAGATTGTAAACTGGCATCTTCAGTGGAAAAAGTACATTTTTCTACATCTCATTCTTGCTAAGTATATCCACAAGCAAGCAGGATATGACATTAAATGTGCAAGGTAGAATGAAGTACAGCCGCCCCGCAATGAACATTTCCGTAGAGTTGACTTGTGAGGAGCTAACACATGTGACGTGAAAAGCTAGCACGGGCACAAAGCTCAATAAAGAGGAGGACACTGTGTGTCTGCATTGACAGCGCGCGGCAGTTACAGCCTCGTTTGCTGGATATAGTGTGGCGTGGTTATCTGAAAACGTGATTGTAGAAAGCTTCTGACATCAACATCCTTGAAGACAGCAAAGGTGCAGAAACTTTAGCACAAGCAGCAAAACACTTTGGCCTGAGAAACTAATTATGCCAGACTCTTCCTGTGAATGCAACACTGAATGAAATATTCGATTGAAAAGTATTTGTAATTGAAAGTTTGTGTAAGAATGGCTGCCACGGGCTGTTTTGCTCTTGTCGGATACGGGGGGTGGGATTGTTGGGTAGTTGTGATGTTGGGATCCTTTGCTGGGATTTCGAAAGAGCACTTCTCTGCTGACTTGTGCTGTGGTTGTGCCCCCTGTCATGCCTGCAGGCGCTGAGCTGTGAGGGTGTTGGTAAGGCGGTGCTTGATCGTATGCTGCGTTGCTGCTGCTGCCGTGACTGGTTGCAGCCTGTGCCGGGTTCGGGCGGAGATGTGCTGTCGGGCTGCACGCCGTGTTTGCGATCATTCCGGGTTTTTTCCTCCTTTTATTTTTTTAATTTTTTTGTCGCTCTCTTCCACCTTCTTTCCTCACCTGCAGGCACCACACCCTGCCTCCAATTCCTTGTTTCCCCATTTATGCTCCTCCTCCGCCCACTTGTTCAGAAATCGGCTTGCTTGGCCACGACAAGACTATGTAGGCGTAGGGGAGCACTGAACGAATTGTGCAGTAGCGCTGCTTCCAACCTATCAAACTCTCTAATATTGTGCAACTTGCGTGCAAAATTTGGCTGCTGCGTTTCATTAAATACCCTTAGTCTCACTATCAGAGTGCTGTGATTGCTCTTGGAAGTATAGTTGCACTTGACGAGTTGCAGAGCTGTATTCCTTTGATACAAATCTGATTGGCTGGTAATTTTGAGTAATATGAGCTAATATTGTGTTGGGTCTTAAATTTGTAGTTAAAAAGCACTTGTATAAAGTTTTGGATGAAAATGGCAGCATCTTAAAATAATTACAAGTACGAACTACAAAAAATGAGTTTATTAAAGGGGATGGCGAACCTTAAAAGCAGTGTTCCGTTTAGCCTTCTTAATCGTTAAATCCCAGTTTTCCTGATTAAGATTTGCTAGCGATAAGTGAGGTTACACACACGCTTTCTGGCTTTGAAGCATTCAAGCCGTAGCCAACAGGGAGGGGCGAGGTTATGGTGCCGCTTTTTTTTTTTCTGCGGTGGATGGGAGGCGTTCCAGTTTGCGGCCGGCAGAAGGCGGCATTTGCAGACCGTCGGTGCGGACGGAGCGGCCCGCGGTTGCTGTCCAGCCGGCGTAAGTACAGTGGTTGCAGAGGGGCCTAGCTTGTACTCCATAGAGTTTCCTACAATACTCAGTAGAGGGAACTGTGGCAATGGGATCACCCAGCCGTCGTGGGAATGACTGGTAGTAAGTGGACTTGCCTAGTCCACGTTTGCATCTTCACACACACCTGTGGCCTGATTGTGCATTAGGCTTTTGTTTCGGACAGAAAAACTACCTGTTGTGAACCTCATGACTAGACTGGAATTGGTGAACTCAGAAAGGTCACCTCCCCAAAGGGAATCGTGAGGAAATACACATGCATTTCTTGCACCGAGAGAGGGCACCGTTGCCGTCAGACATTCGCTTTCATTGTAGACTTGAATTGGTGAACTCGGAAGGCCCAGTGTGAAGTGAGACTTCTGAACTTTTGCCGAACTTTGTCTTGCGACTGAGTGGCAGCTGGCACCACGTTGCCAAAGAACGGAGCTTAGGCATACCTGTACAACCCATCATTTCCATGCTGGATGAAGTGCCCTGCATTGAAACTTGCATACATACAGCAGATTTCCCTCTGGTGCACTATTGCGAAACTCTATGGGGTACCCCTTTTGACTGGGAAATTGACAGAGTCTTGCCAACAGGCGGGGCTTGCCGTGATGCTGTGTGGGAGTGCCTGCTGCGTCGGGAGTTGCAGCTGCGGGGTTGCCTGCTGTGCAGTTCGTGCGAGTGTCTTGGGATGCAGGCCCGGTTTTGGTTTGTTCCATTCTCTTCTCGGTGAAGTGTGCGATTTCTCTTCAGGACACTACAAGGGCAGTGCTTCTGAAGGCTGTCTCAGCAATGTACTTCTCATGTGGCACCACACGAGGCATCTGCAGTGGTAGCAGTTTGTGCCAGTGGTTCTTGGTGTTCAATAAAGCCTTGCTGAACCAAATTGTGTGTGATTAGTGTGTATGTACACAATACAGCATTTCTTTAATCTTAGTTGCACACTGGTAGCTATCTTGAACTTGTTCAACTTGAGTGGCAAGTATATGTAGATTATAAATGGTATTGCTGTAGTGTTGGTTGCAAATATATTTAAGATCTGTGCAAGTAGTTCATCTGAAGATTATGGAAGTCCATAGGTATTATATGCTTGGAATGTATACGGTTTGCCTTAGGTTAAATGGCAGTGTGGAAATTGTGTAGTCGCACGGTGCGTACCGGTCCTTGAAAATGAATTAAAAAATGCATTTTCTAGGCCCTTTAAAATCCTGGAATTTTTTGCCGTCCTTGAAAATCGATTAATTTCGTGAGCAGTGCACACTTGTATAGTCATCGCGACTTCCCAGGTGTTGTGCATAATTGTGTCAACCTGTCGGAACTCCCCATTTCCGGAGCAGTAATGCGGCGTGGGCACACATAGTCCCATTTTGCGAAAATGCATGTGAAGAAAAAGTTTCGTAGCAAAGCAGTGAATGCAAACGCATGGAATTAGTATGTGGCACAAAGAAGGGCAAGCAACTTTATACATTGCACACGCCGCAGAACAGGGGCGTAGCCAGAAATGTTTTCCCGGGTGGTTCACACCGACACGACTTGGGGGGGGGGGGGGGGGGGGCGAGAGACAGGCAACAGTTTTCTTTGACGATCGGCGGTAGTTTGAGCAGGTTGTGTACATGTATATTAGTCATATGAGCCTTCCCCCCTTGCCCATGTGTGTGCTTGTGAATAAAGTAAGTAAAGTAATTGCAGTAAAATAATGTAAACGATAGACAAATGCAGTCTTCGAAAACGCATCATTGGGATGACCCGCCCCATCGGAGAAGACATCATTCATCGTTCATCTCTGTTATGCGTGGATTGCGTAGTTCTCATCGGGTGAAGTGCGTTTCACAACCCAGTTAAAAAAAAAGTTGCCTAAACCTATTGAAAATTTCCAATTGGAAATTCCCAATTGTGTTCAATTGGTCTAGCCACTTGACCAATTGGAAGAAATGGGGGATTTTCCTTTGCATATAGGAAAATTAATTGCAAATTCAAATTTGACTACCCCATTGTGTTGAATGGGTCTAGCCAATTAACCAATTGGAATAAATGGGAAATTTCTAATGGCACTTAACGCCCATTGCAAAATCCAATGGGTCCAGACACCCAATTGTTCTGAATGCACGTGTTCTGAATGGGTCTGACCAACAAAGCCAATTGGTAATGTATGCCCTCCCAAAATCTCGGAGGGCGTACATTAAACGTTTGTTTGTTGTTGCTAATGCTAGATAGCTGGCGCCACTTGTCCACACGCCTGCTTTGGGGACGTCATTTTGAATTGCTCTGCGCTTTTTTATACACTGGACAGGCGAAAATGCTCTATTCGCTACTAAAACGTAGTCTGAGAACAACACGTACGACATATCAAAAAAAAAATGGCAGCATATCCACGGAGTGAATGATGGAGAGTGGGGCGAAGCATTCATCCGTCCATGCGTCCGTCTGTGTGACCATCCATGCGTCTGTTTGTGCGCCCGTCCCTGCGTTCTTTCATACATCCGCCCCTGCGTCCGTTCATGCGTCCATCCATGCATCTGTTTGTGTGTCCGTTCGTTCATCTATTCAACACTCCAAGTCCCACCATCTCGCATCTTTTCATCATATATTCCCCATATAGAAGCACCGCCATCCAGCGGACATTCCAAGGACTAAACGAGAGGTGGCACACGCACACTTTCTTACGGCCTGCGCTTTGGGTCCACTTCCCACCTTTAACCACCTCGAGTTCATGGTATATTCTAGTTCACTGTATTCATGGCACTGCGACCAAACGCTCGCTAAACCTTTCGAAAACCAAGGAGGTTACGCCCAGCGAGTATAACGTAGCAACCTATCCCTGTCAGATAGGGCTCAATTTACATGCCAATGGCTGCTAATGAGAAATGAGAGACAGGAGAATTCGGCTTTTACTTTCTTACGGCTTGCGCTTCGTATCTACTTCTCATTTTTAACCACCTTGAGTTCATTCATGGTATATACAAGTTCATTGTATTCATGGCACTGCGGCTCAACGCTCGCTAAACCTTTCTAAAGCTAAGGAGGTTACACCCAGCGAGTATAATGTAGCATCCCTTTCTTGTCCAACAGTGCTCAATGTACATGCCAATGGATGCTAATGGGGATCGCAGCGTGCGCGTTGACTAAAAGCCGAATGCTCATGTCTCTCATTCCCCATTAGCAGCCATTGGCATGTACATTGAGCACTATTTTTTATTGTTAAACAACGCACAGAAGAAATCTCTCACTGGCACCACCTTGGAGGTCAAGTGTTATACCTATTTCGGGTATGTGCCACTGGTGGTTACATACGAGGGACGCCCAAGTCACGCCATAAGGAGCTTCGCCCCTAAATACCGTGGAGCAAGAATCAAGCACGCAGACAATGCGAAGAGGCGAATGAAGACGACGCGGCTCAGCCATGTCACTTCTCCGTCACTGATTGGCTAAACCACTACCCGGCAACCGGCACAAAAATGGGTCTCGGGCTCATTTTTCGAACGGCGAAGAACGGCAGACATGCGCGAAGCAAACAGCCGCGCATGGCTGTCTGAGAACGTCAAACGGCGAGGCATGCTTGCCGCTAGAGTGAACCGGAACTCAGGGAACTGTTTCTGGTAGCGTGAACCGGCCCTAACGCTGCCTTGCGCAACACCGCACCCGAATGACTGGGGACCATCCAAATAATGCAAGAACCTTCCGATGCCCCGCCGCGGAACCTAATAAAACCTAATTGCCTAGCAATGGCGCGGTGAGCGCATCCGAATTTCCTCGTAGTTTTCATGTCGGCTGTGGCTCTTGGCCGGAACATAGGTTTGCTACATTAATTTTATAGAGCTTTGCGGGTTTAGTATGAAGATAACTTTTATCTTATATTAGCTCATCTGCAGTCTTTAGTTGCTGCTCATGTTGAATGCGGTGTTTTAATCACATTTTGAACATTGGAACTAATTTATTTTCATCCGTTTGAGGTGTAGCTGTCAGGAACGTCGCTAATGTTTTTTTTTTCTTCAAGTTCTGGCGCTTTTACCTTTGTTGTTGTAAGGTTTAATATATATAAATTTTGGGTAAGTCTGGTCGATTGATCAGAAATAAATGCTTAGTAGAAACCACTGAAACTTTTAGGGTTTACCAGATAGCAAATTTTCTAACGGTGATGTGTGGTCCGAAATATCTGCTTCAAAAGTAAATTTCGATGCTCCAAAACTTCCTTTTTACTGCTCCAAAGCCGCATTATTCCTGCTCTAAAAGCTGCTCCAAAAGATTGAAGTCTGCTTCCACCCCTTAAATTTTAATCTTCCACAAGGTTTGCCTGACTTTGGCAGATTTTGTTCTGCTACATAAATGATAGCATGATCATCATCATCATTAGCCTGACTACGTCCACTGCAGGACAAAGGCCTCTCCCATGTTCCGCCAGTCAACTCGGTCCTGTGCTTGCTGCGGCCAATTGATAACCGCAAACTTCTTAATCTCATCCGCCCACCTAACTTTCTCTCTACCCCTAACTCGCATGCCTTCTCTGGGAATCCAGTTAGTTACCCTTAATGATCAGCTATTATTTTGTCTACGCGCTACATGCCCGGCCCATGTCAATTTCCTATTCTTGATTTCAACTATGATATCCTTAACCCCCGTTTGTTCCCTAATCCACTCTGCTCTCTTCTTGTCTCTTAAGGTTACACCTTCCATTTTTCTTTCCCTTGCTCGCAGCGTCGTCCTCAATTCAAGCTAAACCCTCTTTGTAAGTCTCCAGGTTTCTGCTCCATAGCTAAGTACCGGCAAGATACAGCTGTTATATACCTCCCTCTTGAGAAATAGTGGCAATCTACCTTTTATGATTTGAGGGTGCTTGCCAAATGTGCTCCACCCATTCTTATTCACCTAGTTACTTGAATCTCGTGGTTCGGCTCCGCGGTTATTACCTGCCCTAAGTAGACATAGTCTTTTACAACTTGAAGTGCACTATTACCTATCTCGAAGCACTGCTCTCTTCCGAGGTGGTTGTACATTACTGTCGTTTTCTGCAGATTAATTTTAAGACCCACCTTTCTGCTCTCCTTGTCTAACTCCTCCGTAATCATGAGTTGCAATTCGCTCCTGAGTTACTCAGCAATGCAATGTCATCGGCAAAGCGCAGGACTAAGGTGCTCTCCATAAGCCCTTACAGCTAACTGTTCCCATTCTAGGCCTCTGAAAACCTCCTGTAAGAACGCGGTAAATAGCATTGTGGAGATTGTATCCCCCTGCCTTACACCCTTCTTAATTGGTATTCTGTTGCTTTCTTTATGAAGCAATATGGTAGCAGCTGATCCCCTGTAGATTTCTTCCAGAATGTTTACATACACTTCACCGACGCCCTGATTCCGCAGTGTCTGCGTGACTGCTGATATTTCTACTGAATCAAACGCCTTCTCATAATCTATGAAGGCTATGTATAGTGGTTGGCTATATTCTGAGTATTTCTCTATTACTTGATTGATAGTATGAATGTGGTCGATTGTTGAATAGCCTGTTCGATATTCTGCTTGTTCTTTTGGTTGATTGAATTTTAATGTTGTCTTAATTATGTTAGCAATTACCTTCTTAAAAAGCTTGTATACTACAGCTAGGCCGATCAGCTTGCTCTCCGTCGTATAGCATGATCAACTATGCTTAATTGTATTTGACTGTGCAGGTGCTTCTCTCGACCTATCTGGATGTATCGAAGCTCCATGTTTCGCAAAAACCTAACAAACTGGACTGGGCTTAATTACTTACGCCCGAATTTATTAGGTGATGCCGCGCTCAACTAGGATAGACTAGATCCGGCTACACTTCCGTTCACCTAACTAGGCTCATTCAAGGCCTAACGCGACAAAGACAAGCTGAGCCGAGAAATCTTAATTTTGTGCGCTTGACTACATTAGGTTTGGCGAGGCTGGCTACGCTTAGTTATGCTAATCACCCGTCATAAATAACGCCGTGAACCCGGCGCTGTCGCAGCCGCTACGAAAAAAAAAATCGAAAAAGGCACAAATTTTATGGAGCAAGGACAACGACACCCAGTAATCGTTTTGGCTACGAGCGCCTCGGAGAGAGCGACATGAGAGGCCAACACTGATACGACGAGAAGCGCATGCGCACCGCCGCAGGCATCTCCTCGCTAGATGGCGCGTCGCTGCCTACTGCCGCGTGATCATGTGGTCTGCATACTTATGCTCACACTTGTACGTCATAAAGATTGGAAATGAAATCGTGTCGATGGAAGTAGATTGTCAAGCTGCCAGCTCGATTATCAGTGTGAATGAATTTCGGAAGCTGCAAGTGGCGATCCGGATCAAAGTGGACAATAAGATCGACACACAACTGGTGACCTGGACAAAGGAAGGTCTGAACGTGCTGGGTAAAGCCTCTGTGCCCGTGAAGTTCCGTGACCGAGAATTGCAGCTGCCGCTACTAATGCTGAAGAACGACGGAAACACTCCACTGGGCGGAAATTCGTTCCAGCCATTGAAAATAAGCCTAGTATGTCTTCATAGCATAAATGTCGGGCCTCTACGATAGTGGAACATGTTCAGTGAAACATTTCCAGGCGCTAATCTGCACGCCACGCATCCACATCGATCTAAAGCAGGCTGCCCAAGCCCGGTTCCTGAAATGCCGCAGCATTCCGTTTGCCATGTAGGATGAAGTCGTTGCTGGGGTAAATTGCTTGCAGGAACTGGGAATTCTAAAGCCCACCGAATATTCAGACTGGGAAACGCTTGTCATCGTTGTGAAAGGACGACGGCTACCCACGAATATGCGGGAATTACAGAAGCACGGTGAACCAGGTCGTAAAAAGTAATGTATACCCGCCACCAACAAGCAAATAATTATTCGCCAGATTGGCAACGGGGTGTGTCTTTTCCGAACTCGACCTGACGCAGGCGTATCAGCAACTATTAGTGGATGAAGAAACGGTGGATTTGCTCACGATTAATACCGTGCAAGGGCTATACAAGGCTGCCGTATGGCATGTCCGTTGCCGCTGGGGTTTTCCAAAGAACGACAGACATGGTGCTGGTCGGAATGGCGCAAGTAGCGGTATACCTGGATGACACCCTGATTGTCAGCGAGTCTATCGAGCAACATGAACGGATGCTTGCCGAGACCCTCAGATGATTGTACAAAACCGAGCTCGGAGTTCAAGCCGGTAAGTATGAATTCTTCAAGGAGAGCTAGCCTCCAGTTTCTGGGGCATCGGATTGACGCTAAGGGCATCTACCCTTCGAAGGCAAAGGTCGAGGCCATCCGCCAGGCTCCTGCCTGGAAAAACGAAGAAAACTGCAAGCCTCTTTGGGTATAATCTATTTCTCCAATCCTTTTTGGAAGGGCAAAACACAAGTAGCTGAAAAATTGTATCGGTTATTGGATGACCACGTATACAGTCAACCAGAAAAGTATGCGCACTGCGCGAGCGCGTGCCAAAGCGCCATCTAGTTGCACGCCATTTTCTGTTGACCGCAGGGCTATGCAGGAAATGGGTCTTCTTCTTATTCACTGGCCTTTCAATTTTCTGCTGTCACTAAGCGCATTGTTCGCCGTTTTCACGCGGCGCACTTATCTGCAGACCACAACGTTTCTATTTCCATATCAAGATAAGGGCTATCGCGGCGTGCCACGAAAGGCGCTCGGTTGGTTAGGTATCATTTTGTGATAATGATTGCCACGGATAACACTTATGCTCATGAACTACTCTCGAGACATCCGCACGTAAGCACAGATGCCAGGAAGCGCGTCGCGTTAAAATGTGAAAAGTGCAATTTATTTGTACCAAGTCACGAAACAGACAGGCCGTAGATTAAGGGAGGGATGCGTTTCGGGCGCTGCGGTGCTCTCGGCTGCAGGTGTAGTGGAAGGGACGCGAAGGCGCTTTTGGCCACGTGCTCGCGTGGTCCGTAAACTTTTCTGGTCGACTGTACCATGCAACTGGGGTTCAGAGCGCATGGAAGCGTTCGGGAGCCTGAAGAAGTTACTGACCTCTAACTCGTTACTGCTGCACTTAAAACCAGATGCCCCGTTAGTGTTGTCATGCGACGCGTCATATCTGGAAAAGGGGCCAGTTTTGGCTCGCCGCGATAACGAAAGAAATGAGCAGCCTGTGGCGTATGCGCCCAGAACATTATCTAAGGCCAAGTGTAGTTATGCTCAGATTGACCGTGAAGCCCTTGCCGTGGTTTTTGGAGTGTGACATTTCCATAAATACCTTTGTGGGCAAAATTTTATTCTCACAGATCCCAAGCCCTTGCTAGGAATCTTTCAGAGTAAGAAGCAAATTCCGGCTGTTATTTCGCCTCGCGTGTTACGGTGGACTCTAAGGCTATCGAATACGTGCTTGATTACAGGAAAACCAAGGACCATGGAAAAGCAGATAACCTGCGTCTATAAGTTCCCGACAAGAGACTGAAGTACATAGTGACATACTCCCACTGGAAGCTGCAGAGTACCCCCACCCCCCCCCCCTCCCGGAAGGCGCACAAGTGCAGCGTACACCAGTAGTGATCCTCAACTGTTCCAAGCGAAGCAATGGATCCATGAGGCCTGGCCACGCGAGCGAGTAGCCCTGAGGTATTCTGCGTATAAGGTGAGACAAAACGAATTGTCTGTGCATCGCGACTGCGTGCTCTGGGGAAGCCGCGTAGTAATTGTTGAGGTATTGCAGAAAGAAGTGTTAAGTCTTATGCACGCTAACCATCTGGGAGTGACGGCCATGAAGGCCATTGCTAGGTCGTAAGTGTGGTGTCCTCGTATGAGCAGAAGGATGGAAGAGCTTCTGAGCTGTTGCAGGCCGTGCCAGGTAAACAGACCGAGGGAACCGAAGACACCAACACATTTATGGACTAAGCCAGAAAAACCTTGGAGTAGAATTCACGTGGATTTCGCAGGACCGATCCAAGGCGTGCATTTTCTGTAGTAGACGCCCTCTTAAACTGGGCTGAAGTAGAAGTTATGCTGCCTCTTCATTCAGCTATGCTCGTTGAAAAGTTCCGCAAGATGTTCGCAGCGTACGGATTACCTGACCTTGTCATGTCCTGTAATGGCACCGCCTTTGCCAGTAGGGAAATTCAGGATTTTGTTAAACAAAAAGGTATTCGCTATATGTGTACTGCGCCTTACCAGCCGTCAAGTAACGGAAGGGCAGAGCGGATGGTATACGAAAACTGAAATGCACATATCGAGAAACAGAGACAGGCCACCGTACAGTGCAACGTTTCACGTTCTTTTGTTCAAGCAGACCGGCAAATCACCTGCAGAAGTGATGCTGGGTCGGAACTTCAGGACCACCATATCGAACCTTCAACGACACGAGAGTGACGCACGATGCCTGCTGCCGCCTCCACAGCGTGATTGATTTGATTTGATTGATATGTGGGGTTTAACGTCCCAAAAACTACCATATGATTATGAGAGACGCTGTAGTGGAGGGCTCCGAAAATTTCGACCACCTGGGGTTCTTTAACGTGCACACAAATCTGAGCACACGGGCCTACAACATTTCCACCTCCATCGGAAATTCAGCCACCGCAGCCGGGATACGAGCCCACGACCTGCGGGTCAGCAGCCGAGTGCCTTAGCCACTAGACCACCGCGGTGGGGCCCTCCACAACGTGGCTTCCTGCCTGGTGATGCTGTGTAAACGAGAAACTTTCGTCCCCGCCCCGCCGCGGTGGTCTAGTGGCTAAGGTACTCGGCTGCTGACCCGCAGGTCACGGGCTTGAATCCCGGCTGCGGCGGCTGCATTTCCGATGGAGGCGGAAATGTTGTAGGCCCGTGTGCTCAGATTTGGGTGCACGTTAAAGAACCCCAGGTGGTCGAAGTTTCCGGAGCCCTCCACTACGGCGTCTCTCATAATCATATGGTGGTTTTGGGACGTTAAACCCCACATATCAATCAAAACTTTCGTCCTACGGCCCCTAGTGGTTTGCTGGTCATGTGCTGCGACGTTTGGGCCACGTCATGTACGAGCTTCAGACGGTACGGTGCACCGACGCCTTCGGGACCACGTGCGCCGAGCATGGCACTGTGAGCCCGGAGGTTTAAGCCATGAAACGACCCTCCAGTTTGCTATCCCGGCTACACCATGCAAGCCCCGCCCTGGGACTTGTTGAGTCTGAGACGCCGCCGTATCTCAGGCGTTACACTCGCTAACGCTGGCCAGTGCGGCGTTATGGCGTCGGTGACTATGGGGGAAGGGATGTGATAGTTGGTGAAATCACGTGATGTAATGTCAGTGCACAGTGAGAGAGCGTGCGCCATTTCTGTGCCTGTTTTCTGTTATGACCAACTGTGCTGATACCTATCACCGCCTTGGCTATATAAGCTGTACCTCGCCGCGGTGGTTTAGAGGCCAAGGCACTCGGCTACTGACCCGCAGGTCGCGGGCTTGAATCCCGGCTGCGGCGGCTGCATTTCTGATGGAGGCGTAAATGTTGTAGGCCCGTGTGCTGAGATTTGGATGCACGTTAAAGAACCACAGGTGGTCGAAATTTCCGGAGCCCTCCAATATACAGCGTCTCTCATAATCATATGGTGGTTTTGGGACGTTAAACCCCACATATCAATCAATTAGTTATTTATGCTGTGTCCTTCTTACAAGCAACACCTCTGTTCCGTGTTGTTGCGATGCACACGTCAGTTCATTACACGCACCAACTAGCTGAGCTCGTCATTATGCTATCTGGCTATTTCTTGTCCGTGTACCGGCAAAGCACCACTTGCGTCTGATTGTGCACGTTGAGCCTTAATGAGTTCAATGACTATGCGAGTTCTTTGAATGCATTCGCTAATGAGTTCATTTTCTTCTCCCTAAGAGCGCATGACTGTCTTCACACCGCAACCTGTGCCACATAGACAGTAGATCTTCCGGTGGATGATCCTCACGGCATTTCGTCGAGTAAGCACTCTTTCATATCTCCAAGAGTAGATTGAACAAAAGTGTTGCTTGTGGCAGGTTTAATCACAGCAGTCATTCCCTGAAAAGGTCACCACCGCCGTGTAGGAGTGCGCTCGTATACCTAACACCAACCATAATTATTAGGCAACTATAGCGTTGCGCTGATATGAGCTAAGACGCGGGGGCTATGGTTATGATTGCCAGCAATGGTAGGTGCAAATAGTTTATTATCGGAGAAGCACCTATGTGTTCACTTATAGGCAGCATATTAAGAAAATCTAGCTCTATGAAAACATTTAGTGAGTACTTGGCACATGTGTGAGTGCATCTAACTGGGATGTTCGGAGATCGTTAATATGTGAACAGACAGTACTGGGCAAGTGATAGTGATATATCGATAGACAAGGCGTTTACTGTCTGTAGTTCTCTGTCTTGTGTGCAGCGCTGCTAATTCCAGACTCGCTAAATGCAAGAATCTGATCTATTTAGTCAAGCAGGAGTTTGGCGTTTGTGTCTCTTCCTAGTATACACAAAGAAATACTACAGTTATTAACCAGGAATGCTCGTTCGGGCGTTGGCGCTTGTAGTCTGTCGTGAGCAACAGAACGAACACATGAAATACACAATGATCGACGTGGGAAGGATGGTGAAACGCTGGTGATAGCAAATGCGGCACGAGACTGCAATCTGCGATAGTACTTTTTTTCACTCTGGCCGTTGAAGCCATTCACTATTTCAAGGCCAAGGCTTATTGCCACCTTTATTTAAGGAACAGATTCACGGAGTATTGCGCTATAGAGCGTATCGTTCGTCATTTTTAACCAATTCTATGTGAAACGCTGCGTAGATTGCTTTTATTGACGTAAGCTTGCCGTCAATTATTTTTCTGCCTAGACAGCAGTAGAAAGCTTTAGAACTACAGAAAGTATCGTTGCAAGACAAATTTTTTTATTTAATGTCAGCTTGTATTATGTCCAATGCAGATTCCCGTGTTAGCAGCCTTGGTTTCGTGCTTGCAACATTAACATCGTCGCTCCACCTAACAGACTGGTTCCTGTTGACAGAACAGATGAAGAAATAACGATTTGTTAATTACTCTGCCTATAGCAACGAACTCCCTGCTTACAAATTTCAACACTTCTTCCCTCTCTCAACTGGCTACATCACGCTTATCAATGAGCAGCAGATTTTATTGTGCAACCATCGTGGAAGTCTCTTTTTGGCTTTCGCAATAAAGTGCCCGAGTAGTTGAACACATGCCTGTTGAAGGCTTTTGCAAACTTCGAGGTATTTTTTTCTCTTCAAAAACAAGAAAAGAGAGAACTTAAGCATGAAATTAGTGTTTGGTTATAAAGTTATTTCAGATTACCCTACAACTTTACTATTTACATGCTACTGATTCAAGCGAGAATTTGTGAATTAACCCATTGCATAATAATTAGTATTTAAAACATCATTCTTGTAGATATGCTCACCGCTGATGTGCAGTTTGTACAATTTTTCCATACCAGTTTTCGATCTTTTGTTCATCTTAACAGAGTAAACCGCAACACTTCGAATATATGGAATCCAGTGCAAACACGTCTCTCTTTAATTGCAGCTTGCTCATTTGGAACTATAACGAGATAGCAAATATTGCAGCGAACACTTGGGTTGTAGGTCAGATATTTCTTTCACATTTATTAATGCTAGTTTTATCAATTACTGTAAGACTTTTGAATTTGCCCCGAAGCTCTTGCGATAGAACACTAAATCTTTAACTGGTTACAGCGCAATACTGGACAAGAACAAAAGAAAAACCGACCCGGCGCTCAGAGCATGGTATCCCCCCCCCCCGCCCTTTATTATTCTTGTCTAAATTTGTGCTGTAAGCACGTTCAGCATGACTCCTACCTGCAGTTATGCTAGATCGAACTTGATATATAGCAATGAAAGCAGCACCTCTTTCAGTTCGCCAATCTTGGTAACCATACCACCAAAGTGGTACGATTATTAACATTAGTGAATTGCCGACAAAGTCGTTCTCTTCTTGAAAACTTTGTTAGGGACAGACTTACTATTTAGTTTCGAATTCGTTCGCTATCATTTATTGTCGTTATAAAGTTTACTGTTATATAGTAATAATTGCAAGGCACTTTACTAAAAGATTGAGTTAGTAGTGATGCGATGGAGGCGGAAACGTTGTAGGCCCGTGTGCTCAGATTTGGGTGCACGTTAGAGAAGCTCAGGTGGTCGAAATTTCCTAATCCCTCCACTACGACGTCTCTCATAACCATAAGGTGGTTTGAAACATTTAAATCACACGTATCAATCAATCATCATCCATTGGCTGATGCCTTATGGATATCATCTACCGTCAGCAGCAGTACGCACAGTGACAGCAGCACTGCATGTGGAAAGTCTTCTTGCCGTCGTCCAGGCATAGCAAAGACCCAACAAGGAGATAGCAAAGCCTGATACGTTCGATGGTGAAAGCTAACGACCGGACACCGGAACAAAGTTCTACGAGCACGCATATGAGGACAACTCGTGGCAAGAATCCGGAGAGCGCATCAGGAACATGCGCCCGTTTCTTACCGGGCTGCTTCGTAAGTCGTACTAGCTTCACTACGCTGGACACGAGACCGACGCATGGAACGAGTGGAAAAGGAGGTTTCAGGAAGCTTTCGACAAAAAACAAGTTGAAAGGCGGGACCGAACAATTTTTTTTTACAAATTTTGATCAGGAAAGCCCCTAGAGTATGTTTACAAGAAAAGGCGGCTTCTTCAAATGGCAAAGCCTGGAACTTCCGGACTCGGAGATAACACCACTCATTATTCAAGGCCTTCCTTCCTAAAGTATTTCTTTAAAGATGCACACATACATATCCTTATGGAACCAAACACGTAAAATTAGAATAAAAAGTATTTTAGTGACAAGGACTGGGTAATCAGCTTCGAAATGGTGTAACATTATCGATAGCTTCGCGACACATACATCCCCACCTCTTAGATATAGAACGCATCTTTTTTTTCCGCTCTGTTTTAGATGCGGAAGCATCTTATACTCGCGCCTTGTAGTGCGCCGTCCGCGCCGTCCGCACCGCTTCTCGAACATTCGACAGCTGACGCGCGTGCATGCGCCGTCGCGCCGTCGCCCACCATCTGTGCCGCGCGCGCTTCTTCTTCGAGAACATTCGACAGCTGACAGCGCATGCGCCGTCGCGCCGTCGCCATCTGTGCCGCGCGCGCGCTTCTCCTTCGAGAACATTCAACAGCTGACAGTGCATGCGCCGTCGCGCTGTATATATACTCAAGGTCGGCGCTCGCTCGCTCAGTTGCCGCTCGTCGGTTGGTTTGTACGGCGCGTCGACGTCCAAGGTCGCGGTTAAATGAATTCCAACGAATCCACAAACACAATGATCGACGTCCCTTCGACCAGTGCCGTCCTTTCGCATACGTGTGTACGTGTTCACTCATTTAACACCCCCTCCTACAACCACGTTAACCAATTTAGCCATCGACCCAAGTGAGTCGCAATTTAACACCCCATTTCACAACCACGTTAACCAATTTAGCCATCGACCCAAGTAAGTCGCACTTTAACACCCCGTTAACCAATTATATGCTCCGCATCCTCCTCAGTGTTCCCCCGAGGGAAGCTGCGGGCAATTTTTTCCCCTTAAATTCTGCTAGCACACTTGCTTCCGTCCATCTAGGCACGCAGCCGCAGTACCTGCAATGCAGCGGATATGGTGGTTTATTCGAAGAAACTCTGTGGTCGAATAATCTATTATTTAAGCAGTAAGTCCATCTGCGTGACGTAGCTCTTCCAACGTGATGGTGGTATGTTTGTAGACCACTCTCCTACCACAGTCAACTGGCTTTTCCCGATGCTTGAGGTCGTGGGTTTCCGAAGACCTACCTTCTGTTCTGTGTCCGCCCGTGCGCAAGAAGTTGCAGAAGCTAGCACCTGACACATGGAAGGAACGATTCCGCCAGTCCGTACTTTATCCGGCCCTTCCTCGGCAGGCAGTCCTTCTCCATGCTGGCGACCTTTGCGTTCTGATTGACGTTTCTTTGAAGATCCGCAATGACTCGCGTGGGCATATGTACTACACTGAGTAACAAGGGTAAAGCGCAACTGTCGTGGATTAAGCAATCTTGAGTTCATGCCATGTTGGCATAATTTTTATGCGACCAGTTGGGTAAATCGACACCCCTTTTAGCAGCGGGACTTGTATTTAAATGACATGGTTGTCTCTAATTGTCACGCATACTGCCATTTTTACTTTTGTCCACGCTGAAACTACAAAAAACTTTAACAGAACTATATATAACGAGCCATCTAATTGGTCACGTTTAGTCTGTTGACTGCATCACTCAAAACTGTACTCCCACCTTTGCAAGATTAAGATATCAGTAAAGTTCGCATATCACATCCATTATAGAGATTAGCCCAGCCTCTTGGCGAAAGTTTTGGCAAACTATAGTGCTACTAAGTGCACCAACATTGCTTTAATTTTGCAATAAATATAATACTATCGCTTCATTCGCGCCTGCCTTTCACTCACATTTTCAGTCTGTACTCCTCAGAATAACTGTAAACTTACTTCCTTGCAATGTGAGACTAGATCCATAATTCGTGCAAAGTGGCCGTGTTTTAACCTTGGTAAAACAGAGCACCATGTATCTCAGTGATGATAAGTGGCTTTTTCTTTCCAGCTTGGAAACCATTGTATATGGTGCATGCAACTACAAGCGCTCGGGTCCTTCGCGTACGTCGTCCAGCCTTTTGCTTCATCAACCTCCTCGGTCAAACATCTCTTATAGGAGTATTGGATCCCTCTGCTTGGTGGTCCGCAGTGACTTCGGCAAGTACTGCTTTTCTGATGACTGCTTTTGCAGGATCTGTTTGCATATGGCTAAGCATTGGTAAGCGTTCATGTAACGAAATATTCTACAGATATGGAGACTAATCTCCAGGAATTTGTTATTGTCGAGTATTGCTAAAAGGGAGCAGTGGAAGTTTTGTAATGTGCGTGAGCGCGAACTCTCAAGGCACTGGAGTGTAGATGGCTTCATAGTTGCCTAAATATACCCTAGAGGGAACTCTGGCGCTAGTGTCTCTGGGATCTTCAAAGCACGGTGCTTTAGCGAGCATGGGAATGATGGGTTGCACACGAATTTGTCTAATATTCGTTCTTCTGGCTCCGTGTTTACAGAGCCCTCCACTACGGCGTCTCTCATAATCAAATGGTGGTTTCGGGACATTAGACCCCACATATTAATCAATCAAGTTTTTTGAAAGGTTGGTACAACTTCACGGTCGGCAAGCTGTGTTTTATTAATTTCAAAAAGCGTGTCTGTCAGCAGAAAGTTCTACAGATGCTTATCTCTTTCTTAGACATGACCAAAACGAAAACATTTGCGCAATGAAAGCCTATAGGGATATTGTTGTGTTTAGCTTTTGTGTATATAATAATTGTGATATGAATTGAAGCGAAATAAAGTGAATGAAATCGGTGCAATTGAAACCCACAACCTTGCAGTATCACCCCACCGCGGTGGTCTAGTGGCTAAGGTACTCGGCTGCTGACCCGCAGGTTGCGGGATCGAACCCCGGCTGCGGCGGCTGCATTTCCGATGGAGGCGAAGGTGCTGTAGGCCCGTGTGCTCATATTTGGGTGCATGTTAAAGAATCCTAGGTGGTCGAAATTTCCGGAGCCCTCCACTACGGTGTTTCTCAAAATTATGTGGTGGTTTTGGGGCGTTACACCCGACATATCAATCAATCAGCCTTGAAGTATCGCTTCCGATGCAATACCATGCAGACAAATAAAAAGATCCCAATCTATCGTTTATTACTAGGCCAAGTATGGCATTCTCAAATAGTGTGTCCCCCCCCGTGAACTGTGTGTACCTCGTGTATCGACATGGCATGTAATCGTGAAATCTTCATGTCCTTGCAGTTCTGCGACCTTCGATCTCATCCATGGATGCTGCATATAAACCCGCGTTGCCTCTGATGTCCGGCCTGGGCTTCTTGGATGGGCAAGAGAATCTTCGAGACAATCTCTGTCCAGCTGCCGAATGGCGTACCTTTATGGACAAGGATTCACCGTCTCGTTCCTGCCTCTTGCTTGCCTTACGGGAATGCATCATGCAAGAAAGCCTAGTGACGTGACCTCCCTTCTGTCCTCACTTTTTGCGAGCACTTTCTGGCGTTGCTGTTAGCCGTCCCTCCACTGTGACCGTTAGTGAATGACTATTGGATGACGGACTGCATCTCGATTGCCCCCGCGACACATACCAGCGTTCTCTGGAGCCGTGCTGGGCTGCCAGCTGCCCATGAAGTGCTGCGTAACGCCTTCACGTCGGTGATGCATTGCCTACAGTCGCACAGAGCTGTTTGAAGGGTGGTCCCGAGGGTTGTAGAATCTATCGCACCTGAAAATGGTTTAGTCACCATTAAAGGAATCATAGCGTTTTTAGCGCCTATGTTAAAAATGTTGGACTCATATAATTAAGTTGTGCAAGTGCGTAATATTTGGCGCCACGTTCCACCCTGATGCCTGTATTTCACCACCATATACAACTGCAGCGAGATTAATTGGCCAAAGTGGGTGTTTTTTGTTTTTTTTGGTCATGGAGGCATTCATTCACTTGGTGTAAGTTAGTGGCATAGTGATGCTCTTTTCTTTTACACTGCATGAAAAGCTGGACAACTTTGCACATTCATCTATCAGTGAGTACAGCAGAGAGGCTTATTCATTGCTTGTGAGCATGCACTTGTGTTGGTTGCGCATCTTGGCCGACAGTCTCTTCCATTTCACTCCATTCAACTCGGTGCTCCCTTGGTACAGTCTCGAGGTTATTGTGCGGACGTGATCGACAGGTTATTGTTTGTCCAATCAAGCAGTTCAGCTAAGCATCGCCAGTTGCTGTGTGCTGGAGATTGAGTATTGGCTTCTTTGAAATCTGTTTGTCCTGTTTAAAGGGCGTCCGCAGCATCGGCATTCGGTCCAATGGCAACACTCGGCCACCTGCTTATGGTTCAAGATTTCATTTAAGTACCCGTTACGTCATTCAGTCTGTTTTTGCTGGTAGTATATTCTTTCCAACACGGCATTCAACTTTGCATACTTTGGTCTTGCTTCGCCCTGTAGGTGAACATCTAAGAGCATCTATATGCCAAAAGGTGTACAATGTGACTGGAGGGATATGTGGGGACGAGCCATAATCGGGGCAAACAAAAACTTGTGGTCTGATGGGAGTCCGCTTTGGCATGCATGACATGCAATTATTGTACATTTTTTGTTACTGCAAGGTTATTCTACATGCTTTTATAGAAAACTTATGCAGGGTGCAGTACACAACAACCAGTGTGACGAAGAGGTGGTCTGCTGTACTCCTCGAATGAAGGCTGCTTGTTTCTGTGAAGTTCTAGAATGTTAACTTGATAGATTGTTTATCAGCGAATAGCAAGTACATAATGCATTTTGAATGTTCTTCATTTTTTTGCCAGATTGGTTTCCTCCTAGCTGTATGTGTGCGCCATGCGTTCTTCTGAGAAAAACAAAAGTAATGAACGTATCCTTTAATTTCGTAAATCCATGGTAATCACTATAGCTAGGCAAATTTTATAAGTCCGGAGAGGCCCACCAGATAACTGAAGCATGGTAGCTGGTCACTTAATTCACTAAAGAACTGACTAAATATGTAGCTAAAGTCCTGCTCATGCATTCGACAATGTTTTCGAACGGATAGATCACTGGCCGTGAGGCTCTTGAAGCTTTCCTGGAGTGTATGTCCATTGGTGTAGGCTTGCGAGTCTGGCTTTAAAGAGAAAATGCCGCGGACTTTTAAAGTTTAGTGGGACAAAGCTTTATTTGAAGCCTTTCTCAGTACCACGTCATTCAGGGAAATTAAGATTTGAAATATTGATCATTTTGTAGAATTACTAGGTTGTTTGGTACTCTGCTGTACATAGTTTTTTTCTACTTGTATTGCTCCACATTTACAAAGTAGTTTTAGGCCTCCACAATATTTGTATTTTTTATTTGGCTAACAACTATTGTCACTACAAGGTTCGTTTGATTGAGAATATGTATTGGTATGCTACCATATGAACACACTATGGTGCTCACACTACATATGCTTGAAGATTCCAACTCACTGCGGCGTCATAGGGAACGAACATGCCGATACTGCCGCACGGCCAGCTCTTGAAGGTACACGAGAAGATGCCATACCACTTTCGCGTACCGATGCTGCCAGTAATCTTCGACGACTTGCGCGTGAAATGACGTTTTCGATATGGTTCCCAACAAGCAACCAGACCACCCAGACGAATCGTCAACACCACCTGTCCTTTTTGATAGCTCTCCGCACGCCCACTGTGCTCGACCGAAGAGAAGCCACCCTTCTTCATCGCTTATGGCTAGGGGTGGCATTTACAAAATCTTATTCATTTATCAAAGGAATGACCGACAACGCTCTCTGCGATGCCTGTCACGGCGAAGAGACGCTACACCACATCCTGTGTGACTGTCCGTTGTATGACATCCAGAGACAGTCACTGGCGTCCGTTCTTGTGCGCTTCGACAACAGCCGAATGTCTGTGGACACTATTCTTTCAAGTGCCGGAGATAATACATTGCATCAGAAGGCGACAAAAGCACTGAACTTCCTATGCGACACTGACTTGAACAAGCGGCTGTAACAGCAATGTCACACACCACGAAAGACAAGACTGGACTATGACTGAGTATGCGCGCGTGTGCTGCCTAACGTGCCGTGTTTATTTTTCTTCCCTCTCTGCTCTCTATCTTTCATCTCCTCCATCGCCCTCCCATGTGCAGGGTAGCAAACCGGCTGCCTGTAGGCAGGTTAACCTCCCTGTCGTTCTTTGCCTCCTGTCCGCCCCCCCCCCAACTGCTTTCTTTGTCGAACTCCTTGTGCTGGTGCTATGCATTGCATAGTTTTCGTCTCAAAAATTAATTTTGGTTGCTGCAATTCGTTCAAATAAAATATACATTGCGTGTTACGTTCTGTTTCTTAATTAGTGATTCCTGGTAATCAGCTGGTTGAGCATTTCTCTGCACAATAGCGGTTGTAGTACTAGTCAAGGTGGCAAACAGTTGCCCTCTATGAGAGTCGTCAATGAATAAGTCTGTTCGACATTAGAACGTCGCATTGCTAAAATGTAATTTCACATTCAACAGGTGTTAATCCAAACGAGTTCAGGATATGGAGTCTCCACGAGATGAATGTTCAACACTGCGTGTTGCTGGAGTCGTTTTCACATGCGGACTTGTCTTCATGGCCGTGGGCTTAGACAAGACTATTCGTCCACATGTGTTACTTGAATACCTAGCTATGCTTGGTATTCAAGTAACACTCCCTTGTGTGGAAGTGTCCATTTCTCTTCCTATCCGAAGTTCTGATTATAAATCTTCAAATACTGATGTTCAATGGGCAAGTGTGCAACTGAAGATTCAGATGCGATCTCCCTACTTTGAATTGACAGCAGAGTACCGCATTGACAGCAGTAAGTACTTTTACAAAGGTAAGTTTGGCCTCTCATAGTTAATGGCAATTGCTAAGAAGAAGAAAGGAGGGCAGCTGCCTGCCTAATATTACTGTCTGCCCCCTCTCCAACATCCCACTTCTCAAGAGCAATCATTCAAAGCTTACCGGATAAGTTCCCAGCCTACCTGACCCCACTCAATTAACCGTAATGGTTCCCTCTCGTAAATGTAAAAAAAGGACTTTCAGAAATAACGCTTCATTTGATTGCATATACGTGCACTGTGATCCTTCACCGATCTTCTAATAGAGGTATAAATATTTGCATAGAAATTCCATCAATCTTTGTGTACTGCTGTCAAATATCGATGCAAACAAGGCGCAGTTTGACACATTTACTTTTGTTCCCTTGCCTTGCTGTGGAGGGACAGTTGAATCTTTTTTTTTTCTTCTGTTTCCTTAGACAAACCAACGTGTCACAACGCGTCCGTGGCGTGTCGCTTCGGCGTCGCGGTCCTATGGAAGGAGAGGGCACGCATGGGTACAGCAGGTGACACGCGCTGACGGGTCGTTAGTCTAGGCGTGTAGGTCTCGGCCAGCTTGTGTCGTAGTATTCAGAGTCTGCCTAAAATTTCTAGCAAGTCCATTAGTTGAAAACAGTCGAAAAAGTTTAGCCCCTTATAGCCTCCGATTAGGTGCAACTTTTGTCTGACATCATACCTTGCATGATGCGCCATCTATGCGCACTTTCCGAGCTAAAAGTTTCCCTGGAACGTTGGCTTCACCGCAAGAATGGCCAAAAACGGTCGAAAAAGTTTAGCCCCTTATCACCCATGATAAGGCTCAACTTTTGTCTGACGCCACACCTTGAGGCGATGCGCCATCTATGCACTCTTTGCAAGTTGAAAGTTCTCTTGGTACGTTGGCTTCACCGCACGAAGAGCCAAAAACAGTCGAAAAGTTTAGCCCCTTATCACCCCCGATAAGGCTCAAGTTTTGTCTGACGTCACACCTTGCAGCGATGTACCATATATGCGCACTTTCCGAGTTAAATGCTCCCCTGGTACATTGGCTTCACCGCACGAAGAGCCAAAAACAGTCGAAAAAGTTTAGACCCTTATCACCCCCGATAAGGCTCAAGTTTTGTCTGACGTCACACCTTGCAGCGATGCACCATATATGCACATTTTGCGAGTTAAAGGTTCCCTTGGTACGTTGGCTTCACCGCGCCAAGAGCCAAAAACAGTCGAAAAAGTTTAGCGCCTTATCTCCACCGATAAGGCTCAAGTTTTGTCTGACTTCACACCTTGCAGCGATGCACCATATATGCGCACTTTGCGAGTTAAAAGTTCCCCTGGTACGTTGGCTTCACCGCACGAAGAGCCAAAAACAGTCGAAAAAGTTTAGCCCCTTATCACCCCCGATAAGGCTCAATTTTTGTCTGACGTCACACCTTGCAGAATGCACCATATAAGCGCACTTTCCGAGTTAAACGCTCCCCTGGTACTTTGTCTTCACCGCACGAAGAGCCAGAAATAGTCGAAAACGTTTAGCCATAGAGTAACATATAAAGTTAAACAGTACACTCCCATAGGCCCCTGCGAATGATTTAGGTTCGCAGCGCTCCAAATGGTCGTTGGGAACTTTTGGAGCCTCAGAGATCGGAGACCACAGAAAAGGATGTCTTGAAGGCCATTTTGTAGTTACTAGGAATACTATACAGCCTCCGAGAACACTTTAACGTGCGTGCTTGTCTCTGAGGCCATACTTCTATATATATATATATATATATATATATATATATATATATATATATATATATATATATATATATATATATATTGTTTAACATGTCGTTCGCATGCATCGATGAGCTTCGTGTAAGCTGCCCCACTAGAGCGCCAAGCACACGATGCCAATTCGTGTATAGGCACACATTTTAATTAAAACATGAGAATCATCGGAGGAGTGAAACCATTTATTTCCAAGTGATATTCTTGGTAAGCACATGCCCACTTTATTGATGTTTGATGAGCGCAGGTACAAAGCAAGGTTCATTGCACTGCGATACACTAATATACAGCTGCCATATCATGACCATAAATTACACACAAGAAATAAACATATAGGCAACAATATAGGAAGAGCCGCAGCAGAGTAAAACTGCAGTAAACGCGCACAACTAAACATACCGTGCATTAGGCGACACGGCAGCAATTGCCTCAGCACTTGACACCGGCATGAACCAAAAAAAAAAAGAAAAGAAAATGTTGGCTACGTTTTATTTCCCACCTTTCCACTAATATTCCCCTACACACTGTACATGGCTCTTTCGCGAAAAGCAGTCACTAGCAGTTGCCGCAGCCGAAACAAAGTAATATTAGGTGTCATGCGAGCCATTGACGAGGCCGAAGCGTTTACCCGAAGATTAAGTCCTAGCTTTAGCTAGCAAACATTTTGCTAAGTTCACCACTTCTCTTTTATTGCGCTCGTTAGAGCTTTAAGCAGTTTGCTAACGGCACAGATACCGATATTGAGCATAACTGCACTTTTCGCAAAATCTCACTCATGCAGTGAATTCGAATACATGTACAGCAGCACAAAGAAAACCCAACAAAGCGAGCGGCGACTCAATTTATTGAGCCGAGAAACAATGTTCTCGCAAACGTGCTGCGAAGCATTCAAACCAGTTTTCCTTGCTGTGAAGCAATCCACGAAAACAGTACCTGAAGTGAAGAGCACAAAAAAGATCTCTGCGACGAATAGCACAATGCCAGAAACGTTAGATTAAGACTTCAATGACAAATGCAACACACACTTAACAAAGTATTGATGACATTCGTACCTAGCTGCAGCCAAGTATAGTGGTAGACGAAAACAGCTAATAGCACGACGCACGCCGGGCACGTTATCGCACATCTTTTGTGGCGTCTCCCTGCTGCTGCCCGTACTTCTTCATTGCCCTAAATGCTCATGAACACAGAGCGTGACAACGTTGCCGTCGCGTCGACGCCATGTGCACTTCTCTCGCATCCTATTCATGCCTGATCCCAGCCAGACGATATCGCACCGTACAATCACTGACGATACAGACGGATTCAGGCCACTATTACAGTCGTAAAAACACGTAGATGTATAACGCACTCGAAAGGTATTGTAGTAAATAACTAGTACGCGTGTTTCCTTGAAGCAGTGAGTGATGTGTTGTCATCTTTCAGTGGGCGTAAAGCTGCGTAGATCCGCTGCTTTTGCCCCGAGTGACCACTTCTGGGCACACACTGCAGTGCAGAAAAACTTTACCGTTTGTTTCAGGTTGCTTGTCTATCAAGCAGTTTGATCCCCATGGTGTAAAACAGCCCCGTTCCTCTGTAAATATACTTACTGATAGTTCACCTTGCTGGTACCGGGCTCGCTGCGTGCGGTCCGTAGTTGAAGCAAGGACAGTGCAGGCTTCACATCAAAACAAACAACAATTTATTTATTTACCTAAACGCGGCATACGCTCGGGCCGGCCCTGAGCACGAGTGGCCCCAGGCGCAGGAACACGAGACAGCTACGTAGCGACCATGATTCTCGGGCAGCAGCAGCAATTGGCCAGCTCGGGTGACAGCATCCATCCTTTCTGGCAGCCAGGGCACCTTTCCACTGTGCAGCACGCAGGCCGACCCTATTGAAGACCGCAGGTGGGCCACGCACACCGCTACTGCGCAACACGTGGCGTTATCTCTTCATAGCCACCCCCCGGCCCCCCTCCCTCAAGAAGTCAGCGTGGGGACCGGAGGTCGGCCCATAATGTCTGGCCGCAGGGACCCTAAAGCATAGCGAAAACAAACAAAATCCAATAAACATCTTCTTCTCGCATAGTATATATCTATGTTCACAGCGCACATCTGCTATGTTCACAACGAGGTGAACATGGCAACCCCTCTATTTTACGTTACAGCGGATGCAGATTGTACCACTTGCTCGGCGGTGTTGGCGACTAGTGGCCAAGCTCTAATGAAGAATGTCTGGATCCCCAGCAGCTGAATGTTGTCGTCCAAAAAAAAAAGGTTTGAGATCTATTGATTAATATGTGGAGTTTAACATTCCAAAACCACCATATGATTATGAGAGACGCCGTAGTGGAGGGCTGCGGAAATTTTGACCACCTGGGGTTCTTTAACGTGTACTCAAACCTGAGCACACGGGCCTACATCTTTTCGGTCTCCATGAGGTTTGAGACACGAATAGGGTCGTCGGAGACATGAATAGGGTCATACACTTGATTAGTTATGTAATCTGTCTATCTGCACGAAAGCTTCGAGTTCTGAGTTTTTCTAAGAAGGCCTGTCCTACCTGTATGCTAGGGGGTCGGGAAAACATTTTGAAGCGCCACTAAGGGGATGTGTACGTTTCAACACCAAGCCATTAAGCTCAAAATCAACATTCTTCCGACACTTATTCTACTGCTCGGCCTTTTCTGTGCGGGATACATCGAAGTGCTGTCTGGCTTGTTTTACCGGGTCGGTAAGCCGCTGCCGCAAGTCATCTGCAAACTTTACATGATGTCTCGCAGAAGTGGTTGTACACGTCAGAGCACTGTCCTGCGGAAAATTCAATTCTTTGCCCAGGTTAGAATGAAACCTGTTGAGCGATTCACTTTCGTTCTGGTCACAAACGCTATCTGTTAGTTTCAGGTCCTAGACCTTGTGACGCTCGGTATGCGTGACAAGCATAGATTTAATATTTATATTTACCCTTGACATGATGTTGGCCTGCGGGTAATACACAGACGTGCTCTTGTGACGAATTTCCAGGACGTCACAGGAACCCGTGAACACCTTGCTGAAGAAGTACGTGGTGTTGTCCGTGATCAGCTGGGCAGGGAATCCGAACCTGGTGAAAGTTTTGAGTAGGCAGCTACATACTTTCTGCGTAGTCAGCTTGCGCAAAGTAAACAATTCGACCCATTTCGTCAAATGGTCAGTGACAACAAGCAGGTACTGGTTTCGCCGCGGACTCATGGGAAACGGACCACTCATTGCATCACATGCTGCTATTGGCCAAGAAGACATCCTCAATTGATCGCATTGTGCCTATAGCGGTGAACCACCACGTGGTTTTGCCCTTTGGCAAAGTGAACAGGAACATACGTAACGTAATACATCCTCTTCATGCCCGGCCAAGTTACCATACCCAATACTGCTTTTCTCTAGTTTTCTGCCCTGAAGAGTGACTAGCTAAAGCACTGTCGTGGTAGTGCGCTATGAATGATTAGGGAAGTTTTCGAGGAGTAACAAGTCGAAATGGCCATTCTGCATAATCATAGTCGACGTGGGTAAAATACCAAAACAATAGGCCTCCTCCTCTAAGCAGTACGCCTCCTCATCGCTTCGTGCGTCAGCTGCATCACGAGCCGCAAGCTTTTCTGGCACTTTACAGCAGAGGCCATCACTCTTCTGCGCTGCAGGAAGCTCCTGGTTAGTAACCAAATACACCAAAGTGAATGCATGGTTTCAAGTGGTGTCGCTACCACACACACTTCTTTGTGTTCAACACGAGGTCCAATAGACAACGGCACAGGTGAAAGTGCGTCAGCAACTATGCTAGCGCTACTCTTCTTGTAATCAATGACATAATCGTAGCGCTGCAAAATAAGCGCCCACCGGGCCAATCGTCCGGAGGAATTAGGTCACCGTTTCAGCCAACACAGTGCTTGATGATCAGCCTGCATAGTAAACTGTGTCTCATCCGAAAAACACGTCTAACTTTTTTGATGGAAAAATGATGGCCAGACACTGCTAGCGAGTAGTTGCGTTCCGCACCGGTCAAAGCATGGCTTGCAGAACCAAAAGGCCTCAGAGCGCCGGATAATTCCTGTAAGAGTACCGAGCCAAGGCCGCAATTGCTTGCATCAGTCTGTAACAAAGAAGGTTTGTTCAAATCTGGCCGCTGTATCTATCTGGCACTACTAGTGATCGCTCTCAAAAGTGTGTCGAAAGCTGCTTACTGATCACTGCTCCATTGTCATTGGCGGATTTCTTCAGCAGTGGTGTTAGTGATTAGGTGATTTCTGCGCACTGTGCAATGAAATCACGATAAAAAGCAATCATTCCCATAGTAAACTTTGCATACTCTTTTATGGCGAATTCCACTCGTCGAGCGGAAGCAAGTTTTCTTGCTCCAAAGCTGACAACCCGCGTTTCACTGGTAGATTGGGAGCAAGTTCGCATTTTTCACTGGTAGATTCGGAGCAATCCACTCCGCGACAAAGCGTTCCGCATGTTTCGTCTTGCAGAGACGGAT
>WOVY01010148.1:0-277500 GCA_013436015.1 Rhipicephalus annulatus | reverse complement strand
TCGGGCTGGCGTACCTTTTATGCCCTGAATGAAAAGGTCATTGTTTTGCTGGAGCACCTTCGAAATGACCTACCGTGCTTGACTTGGCTTTGAAGGCTGCAACGTCGAAAGCCTGGACTCGTTCATCTGTCAGTTTTTTTTTCAGCAGACCCCAACCACACAGACTGCAGGTCCCATTTCTGACTAAAACAGTCAAACTGCACTGCACTGCACTGCTGTATTTCGGTAGCAAAGCAGCATTGTTAATGCGCCAAGAAGCGGAAGTTTTCCCAGATAGCATGAAAGCTGTAGTTCTGACTTCTGAAGCGACGGCTATTGATTATAGTATATCGTAAAAGCTCTTAGAGATAACGGAAACAGGAGGGCCTGTATCGATGTACATCGTTACGTCAATGTTATTCCACGCGAATATCATACTGACAGGGGGTATAAGTGCACAAGCTCTTAGTCATGAAGCAGATTTGTGGCGCGCTGTTATCAATGTCTTCATTTTTTGCCGTCTACTCTCACTGCTAGCATCTTGCTTGTTCGGTTGCTAACCAAGCACATTCTGGCTAAGTGTCCTCGCCGTGTACTATCGGTATCAAATGAAACGCGAACAGCGGAGCGCGTGGCACAAGCCTTATCAATGCATAGTGCGTGCCGTCGACCAGTCATTTGCTCAGACAGGCCCGCACACCCGGTGTGGCAGCACTGCGCAATCCCCCTAGAAAGCAATATTTCTGCTTGTGTTCCAGGTATGGTATTTGAAAGGAACAAAATAAAAAAAAATAAAACAGAGGTTAAACTATTGCAGTCGAAGGCGAGTATTGTAGCACGGGTTCA
Source organism: Rhipicephalus annulatus (assembly GCA_013436015.1). Lineage (NCBI taxonomy): Eukaryota > Metazoa > Arthropoda > Arachnida > Ixodida > Ixodidae > Rhipicephalus > Rhipicephalus annulatus. The sequence goes on along the minus strand of WOVY01010148.1, from coordinate 276,675 downwards.
GTCTTGGAGTTCATCATCATGGAATTATGGCTAATTTTATTTATAGTAGACAAAATTCCGTTCATAATGCTGGCGATTTCACGCTGTTTCACTTCGTGCCGGTAAAACGAAATAATTTGCGCTCGGCATTTCCAGTTAAAGTGAAGCTTTTTCCGGTCGGTCTCTGCAGGAAGGGTGCAGGTGAAGCAGCTGCTTCACCTGCACCCTTCCTGCAGAGACCGATCATCGTGTCGATCATCGTATCTCGTTCGCCAACGCTAGTTTTGGCGAACGAGATACGATGATCGTTTGAAAATCTACCACAAACCGATTATATTTCTCTTTTTGTTTTATCGTGCCAAGTCACTGATTGCACTGCGACACTGAAGTAAAAGCAAGGAATTGCTAGTGATACGATCAAAAGCGCTTGGCACGCCAACGATGGCCACCATTAGCACCATACGAAAACTAGAGCAGAAACAGAGACAACGCACTGTAGGGGGATTGCGCAGTGCTGCCAAACCGGATGTGCACGCCTGTCAATGGTGTTGACTGGACGGTCAACACTATACTGTTTCTAATGCTTGAAACACGCGCTCCACTGTTCGGGTTTCATTTGACGCCGATAGTACATTTGGAACATCTGCGCTTGATTAGTCGACAAGCGCTGGTTCTGTGACCACTCTTCGCATAACATTCGCATTGTTGTACGCCCGGCGACTTCGCGCGTGACTCGTATTTAAACAGACTCGCTTGCTCTGTATCTGAAGCAATACCTTGCGGATCGTGTTCGGCGCTTTCTGCTGCAAGGGCAAGAACATCCGCTTCTTGAAGATTAGGCTCTTTCTTCGCTAGCAGTTGCTTTTGCAAATTCTTGGACCTGACTACGCACACAACAAGACCCCTTATCATTTTGCCCAGCATCGTCGAAAAATTGCGATTCTGGGCCAGCTGTGGAATCACCATGATAAATTTATGTTGGTCACAGCGATGAAATAATTTGAAGCTTTCAGCAATTTTATACGGCACTGGGTAGTAGTAGTAGTAGTCTACACAACTCCTGCGCCTCGCCGGGGTGGTCTAGTGGCTAAGGTACTCGGCTACTGAATCGCAGGTCGCGGGTTCAAATCCCGACTGCGGCTGCTCCGTTTTCGATTGAGGCTGAAAACGCTGTAGGCCCGTGTGCTCAGACTTGGGTGCACGTTAAAGAACCCCAGGTGGTCGACATTTCCGGAGCCTTCCACTATACGGCGTCTCTCATAATCATATTGCGGTATTGGGACGTTAAACCCCATTAATTGTTATTATTATTGCACAACTTCTGGATAGGTCAGGGCGTTAAGTTTGCGCGGCGCTACTTTTCTGTTCAAGATGTCAATTGTCTTTTTCCAAGTGCAGCTCCCAGCAGGGCTCTTTTCTTATACTACCGTCATTCGCTTCAAAGTAGCCCTTTAGTAAGTACGCCTGCCACATATTTTGCGTCATGAAACTCCTGTGGCTGGTGTGCTATTGCTTATGGGCTCGTTTTGCAGGCTGTCGCATTTGGGCGTATCTTTGCCTTTTTGCTGCAGTAGAATCCTCGTGGCCACTGTTACCTACTACCGGCCATAGACCGGCAGCGGTGACACATGAAAAATATACCCGATGTGGCAGGCCAAAGAGACGAGCATCGATTTCAAGCTCGGGGCTATATAGGACAGCAAAAGGAGATAAAAAAAGAAAAAGTTACAATTACGCAGCCTGATATATATTGGCATTGCATCTGTACACCTCACAATGCCGACATTAACGCGGTGTCCGCCTTACAGGGCTACTCACCAGGCTGCCAACATACAAAAAAACAGCACAATATTATTTCCTGATATTTCTCGTCCTGCTTGGTGCACTACTGTGACGTAGACAGTAGTTCCCGTGACTTCTACGGCGTACTTGGTCTCGATTTGTTGGTATAGGAAATATCACACGTGATTTGTCTCCTGAGCCGATTTGCGATACAAGCCACTCATCCGTTTTTCTTTGTCTCACATGAACGTTGTGCACAATTAACCGACCAAACTTCTTTTTTGTGTGTGTTTACAAGTGCGCAAGCGGTGATAACAGCGTGCAGCCGAGGATTTCAAAATCCTGATAGGTTCTAGCACTTAGTGCTGATATTGGCTGTGTTCCAATACTCACTTTAGACGGCTAAATAGACAGCTGAAGTCCTAGCTGAAGGCCATCTGAAGTCCACTTCCAATTCTCACGTAGCCGGCAAAATAGACAGCTCCGAGAAGACCACATCGTAGACTAATACGATGCAGACTACTTTGCTGTCTAAACAAGATGGCGGCTCAGCGAATCGCTCAGATTGATCGGATCTCGCCGGTATGGTCGTCTGCGCACAAGCTGACGCTTTCCCAGACACTCAATGTGAGTAATGTTTATTTATTTTTGATTTCAACACGAAGTAAGCCAGAAAATACAACTGTTACATTTGTTTATTTTAGCTTTTTCTTCTCGACGTGAGGTGGCGCAACGTCGCGTAAAAGCCCCGATGGTGAAGTTCCCGATGGATGGAAACTTAGCAGGATGAGCATGATCTATAAAGGAAAGGGGGACAAAGATGACATAAACAACTACCGTCCTGTAACAGTGGCATCAGTGGTATACAGTCTGGCGATGCAGATTATAAAGAAAAGACTGCAGGCATGGATAGAAATGAGGGGGTGCTGGGGGAACTGCAGAATGGGTTTCGGAAACACAGGAGGTTGGAAGACAATCTGTTCTCACTGACGCAGTGCATCGAAATAGCAGAAAAGGAACACAGGCCCCTGTGGCTAGCATTCTTGGATATCAAGGGAGCGTACGATAGCGTGGTTCAAAAGGACTTGTGGGGAATACCGGACGCACTAGGTGTGGAAGATGGAGTCACTAATCTTTTAAAGGGTATCTATAAAGGTAACAAGGTAGTTATAAAGTGGGAAAAACAGGTATCCAAGCCTGCAGAGGTAAAAAGGGGGCTTAGGCGGGGGTGCCCCCTGTCACCCTTATTATTCATGATGTACCTACAAGGATTAGAGGCAAAGTTAGAGGGAAGTGGGCTGGGCTTCAACCTCTCTTTAGTCAAACAAGGAAAGCTTATTGATCAGGCACTACCAGCATTAATGTACGCAGATGATATAGTGCTAATGGCCAACAAGAAGGAAGATTTGCAGAGATTGATGGACATGAGGGAGATAGGTTAGATTTTAGATTCAGTAAGGAAAAATCAGCAGTCATGATTTTCAATGACAACGAAGGTAGTGAGCTTAGGATACAGGAGGTCACTCTAGAGATAACAGATAAATACAAATATCTGGGAGTATGGATAAGCAATGGGACCGAGTACCTGAGGGAACACGAAATATACGTGACGACTAAAGGTAACAGGAATGCAGCAGTGATGAAAAATAGGGCACTGTGGAATTACAATTGGTATGATGTTGTGAGCCTGAGGAATATGGAAAGGGGTCATGGTTCCTGGGCTGACGTTCGGCAATGCGGTCTTGTGCATGAGATCAGAAGTTCAAGCAAGATTAGAAATTAAGCAACGTGGAATATGTAGGCTTGCCTTAGGAGCTCACGGGAATACACGAAATCATGGGGTACAATGTGATATGGGATGGACATCATTTGCGGGCAGGGAAGCTAGCAGCAAGATAAAATTTGAGAAGCGATTGAAAGAAATGGGGGAGGAGCGTTGGGCTAGGAAGGTTTTCAGCTACTTGTACATGAAGAATGTCGATACAAAATGGAGGAAGCGAACCAGGAAATTGACTGGTAAATACTTAGAAAACAGCAGGTGGCCAAACCAAAAAGAACTATCGGTTACGAAGAAAGTGAAGGAAACGGAGACTGACACGTGGAGAAAGAGCATGATTAAGAAGTCCGCACTAGAGATCTATCAAACTTTTAAGCAGGAAATTGCCAAGGAAAGGATCCATAATAATACTCGGGGTAGTTCTTTACAGTTTGAGGCCAGGACGGGAGTACTGCGAACCAAGACATATCGGGCCAAATACGAAGGGGTAGACACAGTATGCAGTGCGTGTGGAGAGGAAGAAGAAACTGCCGAACAGTTGATAATGTTCTGTAAAGGGCTTCACCCTATAGTTCAGGATGATGACGCAGAGTTTTTCAAAGCACTGGGGTTTAGGGACCGGGAGGGCAAAATAGACTTTAAGCGGGTAGACTTAACTAGAAGGAGGTTATTTGATTGGTGGCTAAAGTCAAGGCACGAGTGAAAATTAAACCCTTCACTGCAAAGTACGAATCCTCAAACTCACTTTTTAAAGAAAAAAAATAAATCTAGTTTTTGGTTCATTAAGCATTACGGCTAAGTGGCGCTAGCCGACGCCCGATCTAAAGGGTACAGCCATATTCATCCATCCATCCATCCAGCCGTCTAGAAGTGTTCCAATTCTCGGACAGCTTGGGCTCGGTGCTACCTTCTAAGCAGTCTGCGTATACTGTCTACGTGCTGTCTAGGGATTGAGAACACAGCCATTGTTCACGTGCATTCAAAAACTAAGGGGCGAGGAGAATGCATCGTGTGAATGAATGAGAGGAGGAAATCGCCCCCTTGTCTTTCAACGCAGGGTGGTGAGTGGCCCTTTGACAAACGCTGCGTCATGAGTTTGTGATAGATGGGTGGATGGATGTATCCAGCTGTGCCCTTTAGATAGGGCTGTGGGTCACGCCACCTAGTAATAAAGTCAAGTACTATCACTGTGTGTTTAAGTATTGAATTTCACTCGCGCCACGATTGTAGCCACCAATCCGTTAGTCTCCTCCTGGTTATTTCTACCCGTTTAAAGTCTATTTTGCCTTCACTGTCCCTAAACCCCAATGCTTTGAAAATTTCGGCGCCATTATCTTCGGCTATAGGGTGGATCCCTTTACAGAACATTATCAAATGTTGAGCCGTTTCCTTCTCCTCTCCACACGCACTGCATACCATGTCTGTGCCTTCGTATTTTGCTCGGTACGTCTTGGTCCGCAATACTCCCGTTCTAGCCTCGAAGAACAGTAAACTACCCCAAGAATTATCGCAGATCTTTTATCTTGCAATTTCATGTTTAAAACTTCGGTAGGCCTCCAGTGATGGTTTCGCAAGCATGCCCATCTTCCACATGTCCCTCTCTGTTTCCTTCATCTTCTTCTTAACCGATGTTTCCTTTTGGCTTGGTATCCTGCTGTCGTCTAAATACTCGCTTGAGAATTTTCGAGTTCGTTTCCTCCATTTAGTATCGACATTCTTCATGTACAAGTAACTGAAAACATTCCTAGCCCAACGCTCCTCTCCAATTTTTCTCAATTCCTCCTCAAATTCTATCTTGCTGCTAGCTTCCCTGCACTCAAACGATGTCCATCCCATGTCTCCTTGTACCCCCGGTTCGGGGTATTCCCGTGTGCTAAGTCTACCTATGGCACGTTGTTTAATTTCCAATATTGCTTGAATTTCCAATTTCATGCAGAAGACCGCATTGGCGAACGTCAAACGAGGGACCATGACACCTTTCCAAATCTCTAGCACAGCGTTATACCTATTGTAGTTCTACAGCGCACTATTTTTCGTTACAGCTGCATTCCTAGTGCCCTCAGTCAATACGTATATATCTTTCCTGCTCCCTTAGATGCTCAGCCCCGTTATTTATCCATACGTCCAAGTATTTGTATTTATCCACTATTTCTATTGTGACTTTCTGTATCTTATGCTCACGTAACAGTTTTCTGTGGTCACCTGGCCAGCTGCGTTCATCTATCCACAGGAAATGCTCGGTGCGCTCTCAATTTGAAACGGAAATTGCCACTTAGCACGGTAAAAACGTATCTAAATAAATAAAATCGCGCACTCACTGCCCTAACCGAGGTTTGTAGCCATGATAAATGGGTCATAAGTTACCTATTGCCACACAAACACAAAACATTAAGGTTCAGAATTTTTGTGTCAGCACTCTTTTAAAGCCGCTTTCAGCAATTGGTCATCTGCAACAGGCTTGATAACACGGTTTAGAAGTTGTTCTGTACATGACGCAGCCCATTATTCGGTATTAAATGATAAATTTGTGTGTCCTCCTCGAAGAAAGAGGTGAATATATAGCTGCCCGAAACATTTTCTATTCTTTTGGAATTTCTTGGAGTTTTGACAAAATAATATTTTTTTTTGCAACTTTGTCTCGAAATGGTAAGGTCTTTGAAAAACTTGAGTGAAAAACATAAAAAAAGGGGGATTATCGAGAGTTTACTTTTTTATCGTCCGGGTTATTGGGCAGCGAAGAGGAAGAATACGCTTGCCGTCCACGTGGTCCCACGTGCTCGCGTAGTCCCGAGGCCTGTGGGCGCGCGAGCCAGTGCTGTCCTGTTGCCGCCGAAAAGAACGGAACGCGACCAGCATGAGGGTCTTCGGTCGACGTCCCAGCATGGTCGCCTTGAAGGACGACGACAACTCCACTAGCCGCACCCGCTTGGATGACTCGTCGTCCGACGCCCAGCTACCGTCGGTGGTCACTATTACCCGAAGTTACCGGGTGAGTGAGCCAGCATGAATGCGACGAGTGGCGCATCGTATCGCGTAGCACCAGCTTTTAGAGCGCCGAATTCATGTAAACGGGGTTGATGCGCTAAGAAGGCGCATCACACTAATGAGCCAGACAGGGGTGGATGCCGAGAGGTCAAGGCTCTTTAACACCTGCGACTTGTGCCGGTGGCTCGACTATAAGGCTGATCAAATTTAATGGGACGAAAATATAGAATGCGATTCTCCTTGATATTAAAACTGGACGTAATTTTGGTCTAGCACGCAAGTTCTCTTTTTCCTTTATTGAGACAAATTATGTAAGCCTGAGTGTATGTCTGTTTTGATTTGAGATAATGTATACGTGTATTGCCTGTATTCATATAATTGATTCTGTTTTTTTTTTTGCTTACCTGTACATTCTCCATACACATTGTATTTATTGGACTGGTCACTAGTCATTTAAGGCTATTGGTCCAAATATTATTTCTATTTTTATTCTATTTAGAGAAAATTTAAGTTTTATTTATTGATTGATTGATTGACAGCAGGCACCCTGAAAACTACTCAAGACTACGAGTGTTCACACCTCTACGTGGCCTGTACTCGTCGCCACGCGAAATTCTCGTTTGGTCACATACAGCTCACGTTGTCACTGTCCGGTAAAATAAACTGACATCCTGTTCCTGAGCATCTGATTGGTTCGGAGGTTTGCGACTGCCATCGCGCATCTGATAAATCGTGCAGCCAGTGACCAAGCCAAGGCAGCCGCTTTGCGACCCAAAGCGGCCAATTGCGACAATTAATCGCGATTGGCCGGTTTGGTTGGTCGCGTGATAAAACTATGTAGCTTGGTCACGTGACGGTGCTGGTCGGAGGTGTGCACGACAAAATGGTGGTTAATCGGGTTCGTTGGTACGTGCACATACTGTTCCAAGCAGCGTGAAAACAAGACACTGATAATAGACCAAACAGCACAGCGCGTGTTGTGTGGTCTATTATAAGCGCCCCGTTTTTGCGCTGCTTGAAGAACTGCATGAAAGAGCCGAGGAGGGGATCGGATGCCCTGAGCAGTATGAAAATTTCGTGCGTAAAGCCATAATAAATAGCGGCACTGTGGTAAAAACCGTGTGCAACTCATATGACCGCTGGCCCCGGCAGAACTTTCAATTCATCGCCTCGGTCTTCCTCTGGAGCAGCAGCACTGAAACGTCGTTATTGTTAGCATGAACTTCAATCGCCTCAACAGGACCAAAGTACCGGACAACAGGCTGTGACGTAACGATTTAAACTGCTTGAAGGAAGCCTCGCACTCATGTGTGCTTTCAACACGATAGCACCTTGTCGGAGTGGTGACTGTGGAGTGGTATTTGTAAAAGGCAACGTCGGCGAATGCGGGAAGAAATCGGCGAAAATGAGAGCACAGACCTAATGAGCCACGAGCCTCCTCAAGTGAGCGATGGGTTTGAGACGTCTTCATGCCATCATGACCCCTGTCTTGCTTGGTCCAGGCCTGATGTCATCTTTGTTGACGAGGTGTCAAAGCACAACAGGTCGCCCCTCCACTAAACGACACTTCGCAATAAGAACCAGGCCAGTATTCCTATGATGCATTCGACAAGTTGCACTTGTTATGTTAACTAAATGCGCGTGCGAAGATCACGATTTCTTATGTAATGCATATAGATGTTCCACTTTCAGAATAGCATATACATGGACCTTACGCGCATAGCGGGTGCGTTACGTAGTCCAAACGGCATCACCTTGAATTCGTATGGTCTGTCCGTGGTTGTGAAAGCCGCGTCTTTTTTTATGCACGTGTAGGAATTCCCCAGTAGTGCGAAGTTGAATGTACGGAGAAAAATAAGGCACCAAGCGAGTCTGAGACATCATAAATTCGTAGGAAAAGGTGAAAAACATCTCGGTGACGGAGCTCAGGTGGTGGTAGCCGACACAAACTCCAGTTGCCGACTTTTCTTTTTGACAAAACTCAGTATAGAGCTGCCCAACAATCCGAACACTCTTCGTTGACACCCTTCTGTATACCATTATACGCAATCCACGCGTCCGATGCTCTACCGACTGTGCTAGAGCTCCATCGGCGAAGAATTGGACGCATTACCTGATGGTTGGAGGTGTTTGGTCCCCGCCAACGGCGACGTCCTTTCGTGCACTTTAATTTATACACAATGAAATCATACTGTAGTTAGGACTACGAACAACAACAACAACAACAACAACAACAACAACAACAACAAAAAGAACCTTTGAATGCCCCTTCTTTTGTTATATTTAAAACTTTGTCATACTGAAATTCTTTGTATCAGAGTTTAGCAAGAAACTATTTGTGTGGCAGTGAATCTACATTTCTCGCTCCGCGAAACGCGAGCAGCGCTTCCTGCCCGCCATTTCCGGTCCGTTCGCCGCCGCCTCCGAGCTGCAGCGTCGGCACCCAGGCCTGCTTCCGTGCGTCATGTGCATGACCGTCGCTTGTGGCGGGTTGGCGCTCGCGATGGTGCTCATGCGCCAGCAGGTCCAGCTGGACGCCACGCTTCTCTCGTCCGCCAAAGTCTGCGGCACCAAGGACTGCCGCGAACAGGCCGCCCGGATCGCCATGAACATCGACGCCAAGCGGGACCCTTGCGAAGACCTGTACGCCTACACGTGCGGTGGCGCCAAAGCTTCAGACTCGAAGAGGAGGTGAGCCTTTCGGAGATCTTTACGTCCAGACTACCGTGTTAAAGGGCTCTTTAACCACTTTTCGAAATAACAATCGAATGACCTCGGTATTGAAGTTCATTGCCCAAAAAATCGATTGCCGAAAAAAAAACTTCTACAGCTACAAATTCGTCAAGAATGAGCGTACTTATGTCACACACTTTATTAAGCACTTTATCTTATCGCTCATCACTGGAAGCTACACAGTTACGTCACAGAAATTACGCCAGCACGTGGGATTAAGCGGGATCGCTCTTTGGCCGCTGTGGTTCGTGTAGGCGAGTGTGGCTATTCTGCGTATAATAATATGGCACCGGCACTTAGCGGCATCCCTTGGCAAAGACTCGCATTCGATACAGCTGCCGCGCTTCATTGACGTCGGCCATTAATAGCCGACACAAATAAAGGCTTGACCACACACACCCGTCGAAGCGCGTCCGCGCGTGGCTTTGTGACGCGGCGCCACGCCCTCTCTCCATGGAGAGAGAGAGAGGGCGCGTGCCCATGTGATTCTGAGGTCCTCTTCCTATATAGAGAGAGGGCGCGGCGCCGCGTCAATAAAGCCGTGCGCTGACGCGCTGGGAGCGGGTGCGTGTGGTCAGGCCTTAAGGATTCTGTCCGACGCCAAAGAGCAAGGGCCCCGCCCACCAAGGAGGGTGAGTGTGGCCACGGCCTCTGTGATGGGAGCGCGTTTGAGAAAATGATAACTTTGCGCTCAGCTTCTAAATACTCTTTGCCGCGCACGTCTGCATGGTTTGGGTGAACAGTTCGTAGCAGCGTTTACTCTCCACACCAAGTTTTTTTTTCATCGAGGCTGAGTGGTGGCCTTTGACCCATTTAAACTCAATGTAGGTTAGCTGAGGCATTCGGCAGATCTGTAGCCCCGTCTGCGAGTGGGGCTTCGCGAAGGTATTTCAGCTGACACACCTGCTCATGCAGTGACGAAGTTTGCGCCTTCACGCTATATATAGTGTCCATTACCTCATATAGAGCTTCTTCCATTTTTCGCATTCGACCAATCTATTGCAAATATCAGTGTACTGCTTAATATATCACAATTGTGAACATAGCCTTTTAATAATTACATCAAGGGAGACACGATCGACTGCTGTACGTAAGGAGGAAAATTCTGTCTTGCCATTAACACATAATGTCACTCACTAGCATTTTTACACTTCAACAAACAAAACTGACCCCGGCACATCTCAGGAACGCGCAACATTTCCATTCTATGCGCAGCTTGATGTCATCGTACGTGGAAAGCGTGAAGGGCTTCATTCGACGCGGCCTGGTTCCTGAGGAGCGTAACAGTTCTGGCGCCGCGCACATGGCCTATTCCGCCTTCAACGCTTGTCTCTCGAGGTCCGCGGGAGGTGTCGACACCGTCAAGTCGTTCTCGGAGTTCATGAGTGCCCGGAAAATACCATGGCCTTCAAGCGCGCCCCAAGACACAGACCCGCTGGACGTCCTCATCGACCTGGCTGTAAACTGGAGGGTGCCGCTGCTCTTCGACGTGCGACTACTGTACACCGAGCGCGAGAACCCGCTGGTGGTCGCCTTCGAAGAGATTGGCGATGTCACCCTTCTGCGCATGGAGCAGCTGTCCGACAGCAACCAGAGCGTCGGTGAATACGACAACCTCCTGCGCAGCGTGGCAGGCTACCTCCGCGAAGGGGCGGTGCTTTCTGACGAAGCCTGTCGCCAGCTTCGACAGGACGAGGGTTCGGTCAGGAACAACGTGACACCGACCGCGCGGTCCGAGGAAGAGGAAGTGGACGTTTTCGTAGCTTACCTCAACGATAGCGTATTGGAGATGAGCCTGACCTGGCTGACCCTCTTGCAGCGTCACCTGGGCCGAGACGTCGACCTGTCACCCTCGACCAAGCTCCTGGCTCACAGCGGGCGACACTTCCACGCAGTCCTGACCCTGCTGGACTCGGTGCCCCGTGACAGACTACTGAACGTCATCGGCTGGACGTTCGCATACTCCTACTTGTGGCTCGTCAACCCGGACTTGAACCACTTTCAACCCGGCAAGGAGAGCGACGTCTTCGACGTGCAGGCAGCCTGCTTTCTGGCCATCCAGGAGTCGTACGGCACGCTACTGGTGGCACCCCAATTCCTAGCATACTTCCATCAGCAGGACAACAGGCAACGCCTTTTCGACCTGTTGAACGAAACAACGCAGGCCTTGGCGCGAGCCGTGTTGGCGTCGCGTAGCCTGGCGAACGTGACCAAGAACTGGGCAGTCGAGAAGATCCTGCAGAGTACCAGGCGTCAGCTGTGGCCACCGGAGCCATTCTTTCACGCAGAACTGCTGGACGAACTGTACGAGGGATTCCCCGCTGCAGTGACGACCTCGCCCGGTTTGTTCAAGTCCCTGTTCGAGGCGCGGAGGGCCGCGCGCCGAATATTGAAGAACAGCTACTACAGCCGCCTGCTGACGGGTAGTGTACAGTGGCCCGCTAAAGAGGTGCGGTACTGGTACAGCGGCAACTTGCTGCAAGTCAGTCTGTCGGCACTCTTCCCGCCTTCCTATTACCGTGACGACGCGGGCGTGTCGGCCTACAGCGGCCTGGGATTCCAGATTGCCAGGGCGCTGGTCAGAACGGTGGATGAGCACGGCCGCACCATGGACGACACCGAGAAGCACGAATGGAAGCAGGTCGCGAAGTGTCGCCTGGACTCGACAAACACGAGTCGCGAAAGGGACGCCGTGGTTCGCCTGTTCGCCTTGAACGTCGCCTTGGAGGCACTCAGGAGCAACACGAAAAACCAGCTTGAAGGGCTCGAGGGTCTCGAGCAGCTGACGGGTCTACAGACGTTTTACGTCAGCTTTTGCAGCAAATTTTGTGGTCATCGTCGCGGCTCGGAGCTATGTAGTGTGGCCATGAACGCGAGCGAATTTGGCGACGCCTTTGAGTGCCCAGTGGTGCCGTTGGCCAGTAAAGACCGACGGTGTCTTGTCGTTTGAGATGTGCCGAGCGTTTTGGGTGGCTCAGGATCGAGCATTAAAAACGATGCAAATAAAAAGAACTCTTTAAAAAACGAGAAAAAAACATTGTCGATTATTGTGAACGTGCGTGAATATTTCGTCGATGTGTGGAGCACTTTGAACCGCCATGCTGTTAAGAACTCTCAACACACAAGCAGGGTTGGTTGTACATGCAAGTATTGATGTGCGTGAACTTCGGGGGTGCGAGTACAGAAGCGTAATGCTACTGCCAGCCAATTTCACCAAATGCTTCAGGAGGGCCGTATAGGGAGAACTATATTTTCCAATTTCTCCGTTCGTAGCTATCTTGGCTCCATTCCTAACCACTCTCCACTGCGATGGAATTGTGGATACAGTGATCGGCTGCCCATGTACTGCGCGACGTCTATAGGTTCGCAGTGTCAAAGAGCAGTAAATAGCCAACAAAAATTTTGGACCCCCCCCCTTCCCACTAAAACGCACCTCATAATCAGTAGCATGATGGTTTGGGGGCGCAAAACCTGCGATATTTCCTCTATCCATGAACGACGCTTTCCTCAAAAAAAAGGTCACAACTTTGCCGGAAAGGCAAAGCAATGAATGCGATATCAACGAATTGAACGTCACGCGTAGAATTGAAAGCACATCGAAACACGCCCCGCGTTCCTCACGACAAAACGTACTCACAGGTACAGGTGCACGCAAATAAGCTTCTCATTTGTTACTTTGCTGTGTCTGAAAAGCGCGCGCTTTTCGCAAACGGAGACTGCAATGATTGTAGTGACCTCTGTGCACCAGGTAACTGCAGCAAAATTGTTCCAGGTAAAGCCCGAAGGCCAGCCAAGGTGTACGACCTTCCCTCCTCGCCGCCGCGAGATAAGGGCGCGTGAGGGAGCGTCGCTCTTTGCGCCATCTAGCTGGTAATGCTGAAAACACCTTTCCCTCCGAGATACTCGTGAGCAGCGGTAAGTGGTAGATATAAGTAGCTTGCCGTTTGAACAGCGAAGGTTCTGCTCCGGGGTGACCCAGTGGTTAACGCTTCGCTTTCACGGCGCAGAGGTCCCTCGTTCGATTCCGCGCTCGAGTTTTTTTTCTAGATTTTCTCGTTCTTGCGCTTTCATATATATCGATACGTGTACATTATATGGTGCATGACATCGACGCCGACGCCGGCGGCAAAATCCAGCCGAAAGTGTCCACATAATTGCTATCGCAATAAAAGCGGAGGCAGCGCCTCCTTATGTGGAACGAATTACCTCGATGCATCTGCATTGAGCTTTTTTTATCGGAGCCTTCGCGACAGTCGGGTTGAGAGTGAAGCTATAGTTGGCGAATGGCTGTACCACGCCGTGGGAAGCTTCCATGGTTGGCACGCGGGTCCGGAGGAACCGTCTGGGCAGTCCAGCTGGCAGAAGACTCTGCACAAGGCTCAAAATATCAGGTTGTAGGCTCCAGCACCTCCACCAGAGTCACGACGTCAAAACAGAGGTCTTGCCGCAGAGATTGAGAATCCAGAAGCAGGTCGATCATTTAATTAGAACGCGCAAGCGAGTTCTTCTTTTTCATCCATTTCGCAAACCTTCGTGGCACATGCACAACTGCCATCGTCTTTCTTGAGCAAGCACGTGACAATATGACCGCTGCGTGAGTAAATAAGATAGGGCTTCCGGAAACGTAAGAAATATGTGAAAAACCGAATCCGCATCTTCACTACAAATCAGAGTTTTTACGTAACGCGTCGTACGCGTAATCGATTATTTGTAATAAATTACATTTTCTTGTGATTTTGTAGTATCTTTGGTTACTTTTTTGGATCTTTAACGTTGTGATGATTCAATTACAATTCACTTCAAATGATTACCGGTAATCAATTACTTTTTTAAAACTGAGTTCTAACCAGTATCATACAGCACTCCTCTCCCTCCCCCCCCCACCCCCCATTCCACAAAAAATATTTCCAGGCCTGCGCAGAACACGTAGCACGTCACAGCGAAAGCTGAAAGAGCGTCTTTTTTAGATCGCGTTGTAGACTATCTGTAAGAGCAACTGATACAAATACACATGTAAGATGCCCACTACGCCGTTAACCACCGTATAGCTTTCACGAAATAGGCAAGTGCCAACAATACCATTGTTCGTCATTCTAGGGATAAACGATCGAGGCACCCAATGCATACGTACTTAAGGAATAATGTGCACTTTGTGCTAGGACTGATGACGGTGAAGAACTACGGCGAGCCTCTTATAATGGGTTTAAAGCATACAACGATTCACTCGTTGAGAACTTCGCATTGTCTGAAACGCGGTTGTTATTTTACTCTTCTACAACGCTATATTACACGTGTTAACACGATTTCTCGCCTGACATGGCACCTGTGTTGGGTCTTCTTGGCCCTGAGAGGCTTCTTGGCTCAGCGCCACTACACGCATGCATGTGGTACACTGAAGTGTAGTCTATACTTGTTTGTTCTCGCACTGCGCTATCTTTAGGCGTGGGGGCAGAATGTATGGCAGTAAAAGTAATGTGTAGTGTAAAGGAGGGTAACGTTGACCGTCACATAAGGCACTTTCAAAACATTTGTTGGCACGACTGCGGATACGGAAGTTGTCCTATGTTTAATTGCGTCGCTATTATCACGAGTCTATGAAATAGAGACGCTACACAGACGTAAAGAGACTAACACGAAGGCGTGCCTTCTGTGGGGTATACAGTAAAGGTACAAACGCGAGGGAAGTTGTGGGAACCTTCGACCGGCATTATTATAGCCCCCATTTCGCTTCCGCAGACCACCCCGCTTGGATCGGAGTCAAGATCAACACGAAAGCGACGGAATGAGGGAAGCGCGCTGTTTTCCGGGCGCAGGCTCGATTTGAAAGTCCTTGTTCGCTCGCCTTTCAGCCTCGTTGTCTTTGGCGTTGTCTTTGGCTCGGCTCAGGGGGCGCGGCGGTGAGCTGGTTCTCCGGGCGCACCTATATTTGCCTTCGACAGGGTCCGTGTCGGATGACTAGGCGTTTCGCACGGTTCCTCCGTGTATAAGGTCAGCCCAACAGGGAGTCGGGTAAACACCGTCTGCACAGCATCTACAACCCATTTTGCCAACCGCGCCTGTAGAGGGAAGCCGTGGCGCACAGCATGTGCCTGCATATGCGAAATAAAAAAATATAAAAAAGCCCAGTCATTATTGTCACCAAAGGTTCTAGTTCTTAGCATTCTTAAACGTCGTGCCATCGAATGTAGTTAGCATGAGGATCATGTTCTTCAGCCCCGCCGTGGTGGTCTAGTGGCTAAGGTACTCGGCTGCTGACCCGTAGGTCGCGGGATGGAATCCCGGCGGCGGCGGCTGCTGCATTTCCGATGGAGGCGGAAATGTTGTAGGTCCATGTGCTCAGATTTGGGTGCACGTTAAAGAACCCCAGATGGTCAAAATTTTCGGAGTCCTCCACTACGGCGTCTCTCATAATCATATAGTGGTTTTGGGACGTTAAACCCCACATATTTATATATCTATCAATCAATCATGTTCTTCATACCCGATATTCGTTTTAACAGTAGAGTTGAAGATTTACAGCTATCTTATGTATCGTTCGAAAATTTCTCCACGCTTGGACACTCGCGATTTCAAAATTAATGTTGGGTCTTTTTTTTCTTCGAAGGTTGTCATGAAGCGCGGGTTGACCTCTAGGTGCTTTCAAGATTTTTCTTAAAGGAAAAAAAACATTCGGAAGTCTGTGTACCTTTTTCTCGGGCCCTATTGAGCATAAGCAAACGAGAATCCTCCTGTGACTTAAGCTGTGGCATTTACATGTCTGAAAATGCAACCAGAAACCTATGTGCATTTGTATTCTCTTAGTATTTGACAAAGAAAACGGTTATGAGTGGCAATATTCAGACATCGAGAAATGCAAAGAGAACATTGCGAATCTATTTTATGTTGTATGGTCTGAATTTTATTTCTACTTCTGCGAAGCAATGGTTGCTGCTTTTGTGCGAAATTGCAATGCTCTGCGTTTATTTGATCTCAACAAAAGGCACACATGTCTAAAATCTTGAAAATAAAATAATAAACACTAAATACAGCTTAGAACTAATTTTGAGCTCCAACGCTACGTGCGTCTAGCTCTAAAGTTTTTTTTTTTGCAAATTTTATAGTCATAGCTTTTATTACCAGTGCTGTACAGTCAAGGTTGCAGCTCATTTTCAGTCTCACCCCACCCGAAGTGTTTTATCTGATTTTCGCCAGCCGACTGCCGCTTTATTAGAGTATGTGTGACCGAAAAATCAAGAAAGATGAGAATAAAATAATTTCACACCATCCTCCCAAGGTGAAATATAATGGAATGCGAAGCGGCAGCGTTGCGCACTGGTGGCGTCACGGTTTGAACGGCGCTAACGCGGGTCCTGCGGTGAGCGCTGGAAGATTCGTTCGAAGCGATGTCCCTCTTTATCGAGGATAAACGAACCGAAAGTGTGTTACCTCTCTATATGTGCTCGAGCGTTGTGAGTGGTGGAGAGTGTGAAGGAAGAGAGAGGTTACACGTACAGGCACGTTTCAACGCGTACGATAGTCACGTGTAACGTTTATTGTGCTTAAATCAACGAATCGGCGGTGTAGCCAGCGGTGGTCGCGGTGGCGGAGCGAGCGGCGGTAGCGGCAGGTGTTGCGAGCGAAGGGACGAGGCGGCAGCTGAGGGCGCTGTGGCGAGTGCGCGGAACGAGAGGGGGAAAGTTGTGTCAGCGCGCGCGAGCGGTAGTAGTGGCAGGTGTTGCGAGAGAAGGGACGAGGCGGGCAGCTGCGGGCGCTGCAGCGAGTGCGCGGCAGGCGAGGGAGAAAGTGGAGTCAGCGCACACTGCGAGGGGAGCGTGATGTCAACACCCAACTGCATCGTGACGTACTTGGCACCGCTCCAACACCTCTGGCGAGAGGAGCGCGTTGCGGTGCGGTCACACGGACGAACAGCGTTGCACATGCTAGTCAAAGAGCTGCTTCGAATCCAATAATTAAAACTTCTTGGTCCGAATAATCATCACACCTAAGCTGTTCACGTGATAAGCAGGTGTTCTACCGCACACCCACGCGTCTGCTTGGATGTATATATAGTTAAATTAACTTGCTCAGCTGATTGGAAAAGCAGTGCGAATAACGTTCATGCTTTACAAATATGGGCGGCCAGTATACAGGCTTCACAATACAACATATAATATCGCAGTATCAGGACTCGCTCGCTGGATTTCGTGCCGGTTGTGCCCCCGCGATCTCCGTCGACAGCGCAGCTATGGCCGACTGGCTCGCCCTCCGCCATCTCCTGACGCCGACAAGAGCTATCGCTCTCGGGCTTCTGTGACCGTCTCCATCTTTCCTATCTTCTCCTTACTTCCGTATGTGGCTGTCCCTGCGCCTCTCTCTCCTCCTATTCCTCTCTCTTTCTCTATAAATTTAATTGCTCTCCTTTTTAATCCCTCCATACCCCCATCCCTCGTGAGCTACTGTTGAGGTGTCCTCCCCCTGAGAGACAGTTACGGGGCTCACTTTTATCTTTTTTTCATTTAGGAACCACCACCACCCCTCCCGTAATATTGCGTGGTGCATGCGTACAACGCCATGGGGTGGCAGAACATGTTATTATGATCATAACCACTTCGTTCTTCAAAGCCGGCCACCCATTACAAAAGGCACACACGTTACTGCGCGTATTCCTTAAGACCACGAAGTGGACAGAGGCGAAGCCAGAAGTTATTTTCAGAGGGGGGGGGGGGGCAGCTTTTTGATATTAGGGCGGGCAGCCCCTTGAAACGGTCATTTTTCGCTCTCTAAATATGCCCTGGCGAAAATGTTTCGAGGGGGAGGAAGGGGGCACAGGCTCGGCATGCTATCCACTGGCTAGGGCCCTGGTAGTGGACGCATAGCAAGTTCGAAAACATTTCACGCGTATGATTGCTCGTGATTTAAAGCATGCAACCCATCACAAAAAAAAAATGCAGCCATATGCGAAAGCTTCTCTGACACAAGCCACTTTCAACTTTTATCGGTTACATTGTAGTAATCCACAGTTTAAAATTACCGAGTAACATTATACGATTAAATTCACGAAGTGGTTGAAGTGTGCGCTAGGGAATAGGATGCTGCTATTGCGTTCAACTTTCACAGGCGAAACTTGGATTCCCCCAATTTTTCGCAAAGCCAGTGTACACATATTGAGTCGCCGTACCATTAAACATCTTAAACGAGCCGCCCCCGTGTCCCATATATACCGTGGCTCCTCTTTTGGGTGCCGTATTGAGTGTTTAGGAAAAGCATCCTCTTTCGCAACAGGAAGAGGCCGGCATACATTCCGGCAGGGCGCGCGCAAAAATAAATACGTGTTTATTTTCTTTCTTTTTTGAAGCAAGCCTGCGGCAAGGAAAGCTCGCAGGGGATCGAGGCGACCAACAAAGACGGGCGATTTTTTTTAGCACGTGATCCACGTACACACATATACTTTGTTTACGGGCATGTCTTAATGTTCCCTCACTGAAGCGGGAATTTCTGATTTCACGTTAAGCGCGGCAGCTTTAAAGCTGCGTATATATACCAATTCACACACGATCATCACCCGCCGAAGGGCCACAGTCAAGAAGTGCATATGTTGAGCGAAACGCTTTTAGCAATGTGTATCTAGTCTCAGTCAAAGTTAATCGATCTCAAGCTAATCTCAGCTAATGTTAATGAAGAGAAACGAAGAATGCTGTCCACCTCCGCACTATCTACAGGCTTGACAGTAAGGCGAAGCCGCCTGAAGTCTTTTCGATGTCTTCCTTGTTCTAATTAAAAGGTTTTTGCAGGTATTTCCTCTCTTTCTATTTTTATTCCCTCAATTTCTTTTCTTTCTATCTTTTTTATTTCTGACTTATTTTCTCTTTTTTTCTATTTTGATGCATGGTTTTAACTGCGTTACGTCAAGCAACAATAGCATACGACAGCCCGAACCCCTAAAATGCTCTACGCTTAAAATACTAACTGAAGACAACAGTATCACCATTTCTTCTTTCAGCTCCCGACTATTCATCGTATACACTCCAACAAACGAACCCGTTCTCGCTTGGCCACGTTCTGGATAGGCGGAGATATCCACGTACGCGGCTGTGCGCAAGAAAAGGGGAGATATAATCTGTCGCAGTTCTTGTTCTCGCGGCATCCTAATTTTGTTCGTTAAAACGGGAGAGTCGCCGCTTCGCTATTTCGAGACGGCTCGAGCCCGAGTGCATTGTGTAAAACCCGCGGCGTGGCCAGAGGCGGCGCGGCTCGAATGTTGTTCCAACTGTCTCCGTCTACCAGGAGATGTTTGTCAAACAAAGAAAGAAGGAAAGAAAGGAAAAAAAGAAAGAAAGCAAATAAATCCACGAAGAAAGAAAGACAAAAAGAAAGAAAGAAACAAAGAACGAAAGAAACAAAGAAAGAAAGAAAGAGAAAAAGAAAGAAAGAAAGAAAGAAAGAAAGAAAGAAAGAAAGAAAGAAAGAAAGAAAGAAAGAAAGAAAGAAAGAAAGAAAGAGACTGAATGCAGTGGGAAACCTCGCAAACTTGCGCTCATCCTTTTAGACAAGAAAAAAGAGTGAGAAGCTCTCAGAGGATGCGGGACGAGGAAAGCAAGGAAGAAAGAGGAAAACTGGAGCGTGGCATTTCGAAGCGGAGTGCAACTTGGAGCGAGTCCTTTGCGAGGGTGGTGTTTCCAGCGTCGAAAGATGTTTGACACCCCCTCCTCCTCCTCACCTTCTCTCTGATTCCAGCGGCCGACAAACCCCGGCCGCTATATACTTTTTTTCTGAACTCTGGCGAAGCAGCGAGCAACCACTGATCCGCGGGCAACCGGCCGACACCGAGCTGAACAAACCGAACCGCGAGGCACGCGAGCTCGGTTCCCTTGAAAAACATTCTGCACAAAGGAGGAGCTGGGGCGAAGAAGAGCGTACTAGACCGAGAAGCTTTGGCCTCGATTTCGCTGTCGAGAAAGAAGAGCACGGCGTCTCGCAGAACAACGGGCGTTGCCGCCAGCAGAGAGTCTGTGGCTCGCGCAGGCCGTGGGGTGAGACCCCCCAAAATAGTGGGCCTCTCCGCACGATCCCGGCGGCCGACAAGACGGCGCAGCCCGGGCCTGTCTGCCCTAGACAGGGAGCGCGCACCGCGCCGGTGCCCATCAACGTTAACCATCGCCTACAAGCCTGCCGAGCGATCCCTTCCTTTCGGGTCAACTCCTGGGCTGTCATCTCTGCCGGGTTCTGGAACAGTTGCAGTGAAACCTAGTTGCCGATCGACTGGGATTAGACGGGGCTGTGTGCCACCGCTATAGCGTGCCACGACGATGCCGCTGGAACTTTTTTCGAGCGGGCTTTTCAAGATTGTCGGCGCGGAGATGCGAAGAGCGAGTGGCTGGTGAAAAGGTAGCACTGTAGATATCGCAACGCGACTCATGTCGACGACGGCCGTGGTCGAGGAAGAAACCACGTGTTCGCAAGCGCCGGATCGGTGGCTCTGAGGCACTGCGCCCACATTTCACAGGCATATCATTTTCGATACTTCGAATGTGAATTTGTGTGTGCGTATGTAAACAGGCCGTATATGGTCCCGCACTGAGTTTCAGTGTCCTTTGTTTCTGCGGTGTCGATCGACGCATGCATCTGACGGTACGACCACGTGGGCGACATCACAACGCCTGTGCCTCCGGCCAACGACTACGCCGTCCGCTGGCAGCACCGAGATGTTTGCTTGGCACCAGTTGTGATTTATGTGTGGAAGACGTTCTGGGTGAAGGCGGAGGGGTTGACGGTCCCGTGCCTGATATCGACGTTTTCTGCCTCGCCCAAGCTTCATCGTCGTTTCCTTCGACTACCTGTGAAAGACTTACACGACACGTCGAAAACGTTTCCGGAAATGTGGCTAGCGGCGCAGCTCATCTTGACCGCCGGCCTGGCTCAGGCTTTGGCTTCCAACTGGCGAAGCATACGAAGCGACCGTCTCAACGCCGGCCTCTGCCCAGACTCGGACGACGACCTGTGTTCTAATGGGCGGCCCGACAGCACGCGGCTGGCGTGCAAGTGCGACTACGCGTGTGCCACGTTCGGCGACTGTTGTGTGGACGCCCCGCGGAGTCCCAGCCGGGAGCCGACGCATGCCTGGCGGTGCCACCCGAGCGGCTTCTTCTCGCTCAGGACGTGTCCCACGCGCTGGCCACCGGACGACGCCGTGCGTCGACTATGCGAGGGCTGGGAAGACAGGGATGGGTTCGAGGACGACTACGGTGGCGACGAGAGTGACCCTGTCGTTCCTGCCATCAGACACTACCTGGAGGACGTGCCCGTCTTCTCGAGCGACTCGGAGCGCATGTACTGGAACGTCTTCTGCGCCGCATGCCACGGAGATGCCGTACGGCTCGCAACGTGGCCCGCCAGCCTGGACTGCGACAGCGCGCCGCTCGGAGGTCGCGGTCCGGGCCCCGTCGTCATCTTCGACGAGCGGTCCCTCCGCCAGCTCGTGGCCGTCGGCAACCTGAGCTACGTGGGCGACAACCGCTTTCTGGTGACGGACAGGAACGAAAAGCACCGCTGTATGCTCCGAGTGCAGAGGTCCGGCTGGAAGTCCTTCTCCCAGGCGCATCTGCTTCGCTCTTGCGCGTCGGGTGCCGAAGTGGCCCCGCGGTGCCGCAACAGCAGCGCCGAGCTGGTGTCCCGCTGCGGCGCCTACACGGCGTACGTGCACGACAGGGTGTCGCGCAGAAACTACCGCAACTACCACTGCGCGTTGTGCGACGTGACGCAGAAGCAGCGGCTCTCGTGCGGAGCGTATGCCGACGACCTCGAGCCGGAGGGCAACGTGGTCTCGTACCAGTGGCAGATCGAGTTCCGCGTCTGGAGGAACCCCGAGGACGCCCCGCTCGAGTGTGTCGACGACCGGCGCATGAGGGACGACCTGACGGGGGCCTGCCTGCCAGTGGGTTGCGCGCCGGGTCTGGTGGCCGGACCCGAAGGCATGTGCGTGCCCGAAGACGTCGCCCAGCCGGACCCGTTCGACAAGCCGCCGCCCGAGTGTCCTGTCATCCATCTGGGGTCCAAGTACGTCGTGCTGCTACGCAACGGGTCCCTGCTCCTCAACGTTAGTCGGGGGCAGGTGTTCGCCCCCAACCAGTTTCTGCTGGTGGCTGAGGTGAGAACTACATTTGGTGGCTGAATGAAGCGTTATGCTTGCGTATAAAATGGGAGCCATATTACCAAATGTGCATTAGTTTGAGAGACATTTCTTCTACTTCAGTGAATATTGGCAGAAAGAGATAAACAATTATTTGCCGGAGATGATCCTGTTTGATCGCCTGGCCTTCTGCGCTCCGGGTTCCGGATGATGATACGACCACACAGAGACGAATTGTGCATAATGTCACAGATACAGAAATACACAGAAGTTATTTTCACATGATCACATGCATACGTCTCGCTCTAAACAGAATTCGACACATGGCCATGAAAGTAAATACATTTTCTATCAGTTAGCTTGAAAACTGAATGACCGCTATATTCTATACGGAATGACCGTAACACTTCAAACAGAAGGACTTCTTCGCAACTTTACCAATTGTACCACCGTATTACTCGAAACGGACAGACTGAATTTTCTCGCGTACATATTTTTCGCCCAAAATACGGATTTTTTTGTGATGAAGGATTGCATGATTCGTTAACACCAGCAGCATTAATATTCCGGTCATGGCGACTTCATATTCGTGGAGGTGAAATGCACCAACGTACTTGAATTTGGCTTGAGACAAATTAAAGAAACTTAGGTGGTGGAAATTAATCCAGAATTCAGCTTCATTTTGGTAACCTAGAGGTTTGCCACGTAATACCCAAGAAATTAATTACTGTACATTTACGAGAGGAGCTTTGTCGTCCTATACATGTCACTCTAAAAGCTATAGGGGAAGAACATTTCCAACGAGATGAAAGGCAAAGATAGAGTGTAAGCCACGGGTGGATGTCGCGGAGATATTGATTCTTGGAAAAAAAAGCATCATCGAAGGGTGTTACTGCACGATTGGAGGCATTTGTTGAAAATGGGGAACTCGTGTGTCAGCGACACCCCAACTTCCCTCTTCGGGGAGATCGTTTTATAAAAAGTGTGGTATGATGTGACCCTTGCCGGTAGGCTTTCTGGTACGTTGTGTAAATTGGTGAATTGCATTGCAGTAAAAACTCGTTAATTCGAACATTGTTAATTGAAAAAAATTCGATAATTCGCTCACGTTCTCAGGTCCCGGCCAGCATATGCATTGCTTAACGGCGTCAAGCTTTCATTCATTCGGTCACAGTTGGCCACAACCCTGTTTAATCACATGATGCATGGATCGAGCCGAGCGCTAAGCCCCGAAAATGTGCGAAGAAAGAAAAGCAAAAACGGCGTCCGCAGACCACCAAAATCTATCTATCCGTGACGCTATCTTCACCAGTTACTAGGGAGCTTTGGAATAGCGTACCTCAAGCATTTGATGCATGCGCGGTCGCTGCCACTGCGCATGCGTCGTTACGCGAGCCGCCATTCGCGCTTGCGGTCCGCCCGCAGGATATCCGAAACAGCGTGCGGCCCGCAATGCGGCGAGCGAACGTACAATAGTGTTTGCGATGGCAAACGCTATTCTAAAACTCATATGGCGCCTGTACGCAAAAGCTATGTCCGCAACGTCCACTATTGATATAAGACAGTTATAGTTTAGCGTTAGCGTGATAGCGTAGGTTAAGGGAATGGCGTTACCGTGCAGCAAACGTTCGTGGTGGGCAGCGTCTTATAGTTCAACGGAATAACGTTACGTGGTTTACGTGCCCCAGCTGGGATGGTGGCGCAGCCTATTAGATGGTTTGAAAATGAAAAGAAAATGAGAATGTTTGCTTATGTCATCGCGCAAAGAATTGTTAGAAGTTTATTTTTGTGATAATAAAAGGAAATATATATGAGCCACGCACCAAACGCGAAAACATCTACGTTGCCAATTTGTTTACATCGATGTTGTAGTTAGGCCTAGGCGCGTTCGAAATGGGAAGCTATCTCAAAACCTACGCCAACTTATCCGTAATACTCGGTCATCGAAGCTAACTGAAGGCAAGCGAAGCCACTTTGAACAGTCGTTTGCTGCGAACAAGGTGAATCTTTCAACAACTACGCCAAAATCACTTCGAAGCGGGCGTCCGAGAGCGCCGCCATGTTCACGTTCATTACGTACACCACGGTAACGTGAAATCTGAAAAATACTGCGCGTACGGGAATCAGCACGGGTGACGTCCATATCTGCGCATGCGCACTTCGATTCCGGTATCACGGTACGCCCGGTAACCCGGTAAGCCCGGTACACTATAGCTCTCTATATTCTAAAAATACCTATTCACGACTGTTTTGTCCACATGCGGATCGCGCACTCGGCAGCTTCGGTTCGACTTTATGCGCGCGTGTAACGTTACAAAAACTTGAACGTACATGCAAGAAGAGCTTTCAGCCGCGATTGGCATGCTATATATAGTACGTTTACTGCATCGCGATGGACGTACTATTAGTCAATTGCCCGCCATTTTGCCCGAGAAAACATCATCGTCCCGCACGCGTGTTAATATTAGCAGTACTCTCGTAGAAAAAAAAGGTAGTAGTAGTTGCTAACTTTGGGGTAGTAACGGTTTGTTACATATGTTACAACCCTGGTAGTGAGCACAGTTAGTAACGGCGAGGGTGGTAACATTTACCACCTTTGCTGTTACTACGAGCATTTAGTAACTGTTATTACCCTAGGCTGTTACCACCCATGGGTAGTAACTTTCAAAGGTTTCAAGAAAAAAAAGTATCAACCGATACTATACTGTTCATTTATCTTGGCATAGTTATTCTTCATTGCTAATGTTGGTCAATCAAAGTCTCATCACTACACAGCTTCGGGTAATCTTGCGTGGTGTGCAATGAATGCGGAGAATACATTGACCTAACGCTATCTTTTTACGGTACATCATGAAGTACACGTAGGGTATATATAGCCCCTACTTTGCAGGTGCATGTCTGGCACAGAGAAGCACTTGTCTTTCTGGATGAACTATAGCAAATGTGAATCTGGAGCACTATGTCATACTACCTGACTACGTGTGTTTGGGGACGTAGCACAAGACTTTTAATTAGCCTTACTTTAAAAAAAATATATGTCATATCTATTTTATACAAAACGGCCACCAAAAGGCATAATTTACAGTGGCAAGGTACCGTACTTATTACCATAGTTTCATTTTATTTCAATGCTTCACACAGCTAGTATATCAGCGGTTAAAAGGTAATAATTGTGTTTAGAGTTTGATGTACCAAAGAACAATATTATTTGGAGAAACGCCGCCGTAGATTAATTGTGACCGTCCTCCGGATTAATTGTGACCGTCTTGTTATTTTGATCCGCCGTTCATGTTAATTTTCTGTAATTTACTGAGTTTGGAGTGATTGTCTATTACAACGCGTGTAGCACTTGCTTGTGGTTTGTTAACTTGTACTTCTTCGTTTCGACAATATCAGAACGACGTTTACATATCTCGGTTGCGTAATTTAAAACATTTTTTTTCTTGATCTATGGATATCTCCTGCGTCATTTTTCTATTTAATGATACGTTGAGACGATTCCTCTCATAAATTATCAGAATCGGAATCACACACTGTTTTGGATTAAATAGTCAGCAGCCGGGTAGCAAAAAGGTAGTAACGAATGCAGTTACTACCTCTTTCATTCCAGTTACTAACTGTTTACTAACACAGGTAGTTAACAGGTCGCAAAAAGTTAGTGACGGCTGCAGCTACTAATTGTTTACTAACGTAGGTAGTAAACAGGTTGCAAAAGGGTAGTAATGGGTCGAGAAAGGTAGTAAGCGCCAAAGTTACTACCTGTTTGCTCGCGGTTGCTACTTTTTTACTAACTTTTTTCTAAGAGAGTATGCCATCAGGGGATTGTGCGTGCCAAGCACGTTGCGGGCTAAATTTAACACGAGTTATCTTGCACCGGGGCCACACTGAAGAAAAAGCCGCAGATTAAGAGAAATTGTGGCTTTTAAATTGCGTTTGTGGAAGTAAGCACAAGGTTGACCTATTCGTCAAGGAACTGAAATTGTAACAGGCATTTGTTGATACGTGTTTTTGACGCTTTCGAGAAAAATTCGGCATTCGGTTCATTCGAACGCTTTCTTCCGGTCCTGTTAAATCCGAATGAACGAGCTTTCACTGAACATTGTGTACGCACATTTTATAGTAAACAGTTTGAAGCTAACACTCGCATTCTTCGACCCCGCCTTTCTTCTCTTGTTGTTCTTCCTTCCGTTGTTTTGCTGTTTCGTGCTAGAATGGCTATAATTGTATGGTCAGTTAGACAGATACCGCTTTGAAAACGCACAGAGTTCCTATTTGTGTGTGTGTTCAGTGAAGTTCGAGCCTGCTTTTCTCAGAATGCGTCTAAATATATGCGAACTTCGCTCTATAAAACATCCATAACTACGTTTCGTTTTATTGAGATTCAGGGTGAGAAGGATGGATACAAAAGTATGCGAAGTGAGGTACTCACTTTCATGGGGAATTTCGTTACATTGAAATTCGTACATTGTATCAAAGTTCGACTGTGTATAGTTACCGAGAAACTGATAACTCTGTCAAGCAAAAAGGATGAACACGAGGCATACCAATTTCTTGCTGGAGTCTGAATTAAAGTTTCCATTGTATGGTACTCTCGCACCCATCTCTACCCTCCCTATAGCGAATGGCTGCAGAGTGCTTCGCAGTTAGTACAAACACTATGAACAAGTAGGGCTGTTTACCAAACCCGCGAGGCGACTGAGGAGCTTGGCATCTCAGTTCTCACGTGGGAGCTGCCCGCAACACAGTGATCTGTGTCTTGGAGGACCAAATAAATGTTTATCCAATCGAATGAACAAAAAAGATAGATAGATAGATAGATAGATAGATAGATAGATAGATAGATAGATAGATAGATAGATAGATAGATAGATAGATAGATAGATAGATAGATAGATAGATAGATAGCAGGGCATGCATTGCGGTCTGGGTAACCAGCCCCTGCCTTTTCCATGTTCTCTCTTTTTGCGCACCCACATAAATTGGAGTGTTTTCATAAGGGAGATTATCCGAACGCCTACCGGTCTACGTTGTTTGTTATCGTGACAAGAAGTTGCAGATTACGCCTAGGGTGCAATGAATTTACGATAAGGCACAATTAATCTATTGCACATGTTTTTTTTTTGCTTCGCATTTATGTTCCGAACGTTGCAGAATGAGAGTTGCGTGCTCGTCACTCGCGTCAAGGTACAGGGTTCGAACGGGCAAACCAAACTTAATGGGATGGGGCAAGGGGTCAGACGAAACTCCTCCCACCCCTGGAAAAATTTGTGGCGATGCCTCTGCTTTTTTAATTATGTTTTGTTGTTCATTCAGTTTGCGCTATATGGCGGCTTAACACCTGCTCAATCCCAGGCAGTAACGCAAGATAGGAAATTGATTATAATTGCAATCAGAACAATTGCTTAAGACAACATATCACGCCCAACTGGCGTGATATCTTTTAGAGTGCAAACCGAATGAATATAGAATCTTTTATCATCTCTTGGTCAACATGCGGCACCTGAAAGCTTGAGAGACAATCAGCGCGACGCCATGCACACATCTGCGCGCCTAGTTTGCACGTCATTTGGTGCAGGCCCATGTGCTCTGATTTGGGTGCACGTTAAAGAACCCCAGGTGGTCAAAATTTCCGGAGCCCTCCACTACGGCGTCTCTCATAATCATATAGTGGTTTTGGGACGTTAAGCCCCACATATCAATCAATCAATCAGATTGCACGTCATTGACAAGTTGCTTTGTAAAGCGAATGTTAACTGTTGCATTAAAAAAGGCAGACAATATACAAAGCGTGTCCATCCCAACTGTGACTTGCAGGTGAACGACCAAAACAAGACGATTGGTTGGTACGCACTGACCTGCGCCTGCCACCGCATCAGCTTCACATGGACGCCATCCCTGCTGTTTGTCGCGAGGCTGGCACTGGGAGCATCAATCCTCTGCCTCGCCGTCCTCCTGGTCACCAGGCTGCTGGAACTGCACGTGCGCCGCCACAAGATGGCCGCCTGCCTCGCCGCGAGCGCCATCTTGTCGCAGTTCACTCTCCTGCTGGAGCCCCACATCGAACCCTTCAGCCGTGGCTGCGCCGCCCTGGCAGTGGTCTGGCACTACTGGAACCTAGCATGCGTCGCCTGGACAGCGGCGCTCGCCTGCGACGCATACCGAGCCCTTCACGCCCTGCGCAGCATGCGTCCTGACGGGCGCTCCATCCGCCAGATAGGCCTACTATGCTGGTTCGGTCCAGTGATGATCGTTGCTGCGGCGTTGGCCATTGACAGGCTGCAACCGGATTGGCCCGTGAGACCGCTGTACGGCGAGCCATTGTGCATACTCAACGATTCGCTGGGCTCTGCGGTGTTTCTGGGCGTGCCCATCGCGGCCATGCTGCTGACGGCGGCCACCTTGCTAAGCCTAGTCGCGCCGAGGCTCTGCGGCGGCCCGCCCCCGCAGACGAAGCCGGCCAAAGCCGAGTTCCGTGCCGACCGCGTCCGTTTCTTCCGGCTCGCCGCGATCGTGTTGCTCGCGGTTGTCACCTGGGCTTCGCCGCCGCTCGCCGTGGCGCTGGGAATGCACCAGCTGTGGTACGCGTTCTTCGGCTGCCTCGCCGCACAGGGTATGGTGGCGCTCGTAGCGTTCGCGCCGCTCGGACGCCTGGCAGCGCGATTGCGCGGCACGCGGTCGGCGGGGGTGCTCGTCGCGAGTTCCTCGGTGGGACACCTGTCCGATCCCCAGCAGGTGCCGCCGCTTGCCGCCACTACGTTGCCGGCTGACCCCGTGACGGGGCCGTACCGCAAGCACCTGCCGTCGCAGACAGCGGTGGCTGCTCAGCAACAGAGTTCGCCCAGTAGGCGCTCTTCGTGCAAGCCTAACCTGGAGCGTCGGTTCAGCAACAAGAGGCCGCTGGTCATAGAGGACGAACTGGAGACCAATGGCAAGGCTTGACTTTGGGAGGCGTGAATGCCCAGTTTCGCTGCGGTGGACGCTCATTATACAGGCCTTACGTGTTGCGCGCTTGCGTGAAAGTGTTAAATGACCAGCCTGTAAAATATACAAATTTCGCAGGAAAATCCACAAGGAGCGCCCACACATTCGCGACCCGGCCATCATCGGCACCGGCATCTCATTGTCGTGCCGAGAAAATGTCGGCGCCCAGGTTTTCCGAAAACAAACAAAAGAAATGGTTGCGAATAAGCCGTGGCAAGTGCCGAAGTGCTTTGGAAAGCTTGAGAACTGAACCATTTGCTGCAAACTTAATTTTTTTGAGCATTTCACAATGGTTTGCGCACAAGCTATCTTCGCTTCCTAATATACAGATGAAGTTTGAGCTACACGCATATACGTATATATACAGAGGTACCAGCCTTATTTGGTGCGCAGTCAACATGTCATCTTCTGCGCCGTCTTATGCGTGAAAAACGCCCAAAAAATAGTCAGACGCAGTCTATTTCATGTGTGAGACAAGTGCGATAGATAAACGTTTTACATCGCATTCTCATGGGGTCAGCGTACGCACCAGCATGCATGGCTCTACAAGATCAGATTTGCCGCGACGCTGTTGTTTCCTACTTGATTGTGTCTATGAATTATTTGCTTAAGTGCAGCGGCCTTGATCAAAAAGGTGGACAATGTTTGTTTGAAGCACTTCAACGTTTAGGCTCGCCACACGACTGAGTGAACGACATGGTGTTTCAGCGAGGACACTGGACAATGAGGAAGAAGGCTTCGAGACTACCGTTGAAGTTTTTGCACGCCACAGACCACGCATTTGACTGGTGATAAGCGACGTTCATAATCGAGTGTGGTGCGCTGACGTGGTAGTGGTGGTAGAAACATTTTATTACAGAAAATGAACCAGAGAGTTGCTGTATATTGCATGATTGAGTGGCAAGACTCTATTCCGGGATGCCAATGAAGTTGGCCGCTGCTCGAGCGCGCCTCACCAAGGAGCGTTGAGCATCCAAGGTCGAGCAGCCGATCAGGTACCTCTCTAGTTGGGATGGGGAAAAGGGTGTAGAGGCCCGGCATAGCACCGTCACACCTAGGCCACAGTTATGAGCATTGTCGCGTCGTGCTGCGCGCGCCTTGTTGCGAACCTGCCTGCGCTTTGCTTGTAAAGCAGTTACCATGTTTTCAACATAACGATCAATGGTCCCTCAATACCCAGTGGCCGAAACTTAGTTGTGTTTCAATTGTGCACGAGTGTACAACGGTAGCGTAGCTATAGTTTTTTTTTCGAAACGGTGTAGTAATGGCGGACGGTTATACGCGTTTATGGCACCATTCTGAGCTCGACGCACGCATTTACACGAAACGTTAAAGAAAAATTACCGGAGGTGGTTAGGGGCCATTTGCGAGGAAAGCGGGCGGGGTTATCGCCTGCATATCTCGCATCGATGGATGTGCTTGCAAAGCTACACGACATGTTCCCCTCCGACGTCGTAAATGAGTTGGTGGAAACGGATTCTGTGAATCACAGCATCGATTGAACGCAGTGCAAGTTCATTTGATAAGTGGACTTGTGCAGCAGAGGCTCGCCACACCCCCGCGTATGTCTGTACACCTTTTTCCGAAGCACTGAAAGACTCGCGGGCGGTGTGTTATAAGCGATAGAAAACTTTACGCGCTACGCTGGGCAATGTATAAAACGCCCTCTATGCAATGTTTTGTACTCCAGAGGACATAAAATGATGAACTTGCGTAAGAAGCTCGATCATGTGTGAATGAATCATTTCAAATCGCGAATGACTAGTAAAAGCAGCGACTGACTGGCACCCTGTGTGACAATGCGCGAAGAGCGAACGCGTAAAACGGTCGTGGAAGTTGCGTTATCCGTTTTATGCGCGAGCAAGTTTTCAAAGCCTACAAAGTGCGAGCAGTTTCAGTGCGACCGTCTTCATGTGTGAACGATCATGTTGTTGTTATATGTGTAGAGCAGAGAGCAATCTGTTTAGTTAACAGGGCGGAGCTGGATGGTCCAGATGAGTATCGTGGGTCACTCCGTTTTTCTAGTAACACCCATTTGAGTTAAACTGCGCGAAAAACGTAGAGCTATAGAAGAAACGGACAACATAAGCACGCATGTTGTCCATTTCTTCCCCTGTCTGCATTTTTTTTTTCGCGCAGTTTCCCATCATATCACGAATTATCAACTCACCCAACAGTCTGTTCTTCCAAGGTAAACAATCGCAGAAGTAGAGGGGAGTACTTCAAGAGCAGAACAACTGCATAACTTTCCCGCGGGAGAGTATACTGCAGAGTTGGCCGTGAAACATATATATAAGTGGTTATAACAGAAGAAAAGAAAAGAAAAGTGCCGACCCCTAACTGTCTCTCCTTACAAGGACACCTCAACAGGTCAGCACAGGACCCTTTACTTGAAGACATGAGCGTAGGCGTCCCAGACGTACGTTCAATGCGTCATGTTCATAGGATAACCAGGTCACAGACGAAGCTGTATGCGCGCTCAAAGTAGGGAAGCACGACCCTGTGAACCGAAAAGCGTGGTGTTGGTGAGCGTGGTGGCGTTCTCAAGCCAAAGACCTTGTGGTGATTATGACATGGTCATAGCGATGGCACAGAAGTGGAGTGGGGGTCGCCCACACAAAACATGGCCGAAAGAACCGAAGCTCCGCTGTTGCTGTAAGGCTTCGCTCTACGTGGAGCTGGGGTAATTTTTTTTAACGCGATAACGCCGAAGAGCTCGTTTTGCGGAAATGTTAGTGTCGCCGGCGGCGTCGTTGGGTTGTGGGCGAAAATCGGCGCTGGCGTAAACCCACGGACGGGGTGGGGTGGGGTCAATTTTTTTTTTTTTTGCCTGGCTACGAGGAAGGATTGTTCCGCTGCAGAAATACTCAAAAGCCAGTGGGGCTCAACCATTAGGTAAAGCTTCCTCACCCCCCCCCCCCCTCCCAGTAACAATGAGCGTTATTTTATTACAGTAATTTCTCTCTGCATCCCCCCAAATAACAAATATTTGTTACAGAGAGGGCATTTAATGCTGTAGATGATAGATAGATATGTGGAGTTTAACGTCCCAAAACCACCATATGATTACGAGAGACGCCGTAGTGGAGGCCTCCGGAAATTTCGACCACCTGGGTTTCTATACCGTCCGCCTGGGCACACGGGCCTACAACGTTTCCGCCTCCATAGGAAATTCAGCCACCACAGCGGGGATTCGATCCCGCGACTTGTGGGTCAGCAGCCGAGTATAGCCACTAGACCACCGTGGCGGGGCACGTCAAGGAACACCACTCGATCGAAATTTCCAGAGTCCTCCACTACGCCGTGCCTCAAAATCGTATCGCGGTTTTGGCCCGTAAAGCCCCAGATATTACGAGTACACGGTTAAAGGGAAGCTGAAGCACTTTTCTAAAAAAAGAAAAAAAATGACTTAGGAGCGTGTAAGGACCGTTTTGATCCCTGCTGAATTAGAAAAACGATGTGAGAGTTCTCAAAAGTGAACGCCAACTCCACCGTGGTGGTGTAGTGACAGGTACTCGGCTGCTGACCAGCATGTCGCGGGATCAAATCCCGGCTGCGGCGGCTGCATTTCCGATGGAGGTGGAAACGTTGTAGGCCCGTGTGCTCAGAGTTAGGTGCACGTCAAAGAACCCCAGGTGGTTGAAAATTCCGGAGCCCTCCACTACGGCGTCTCTCGTAATCATATAGTGGTTTTGGGACGTTAAACCCCGCATATCAATCAATCAAAAGTGAACGCCAATAGGGGTTTTTTTGGAAAAAAAAAACAGTGGCTGTGGCCGCCGAGCTTCTTGAGACGCCGAGCGAACACAATGACGTCATTCTCGGTATGCCGCGTCATCTGCAACAGCAGCCCTGCCGAAGTGTGGCCTCTTCGAATAGTTCCGGCAACGGCACGTCATAGGTTGGTCACGGAGGCCGTGGTTGAAGATAAGAAAGGACACTAGCTCCAGGCCAGAGCAAACGAAGATGACGTCTGTTTCCACGCCCAAACTTTGAGCGCGCTCGCGGGGGCGGAGCAAGACAGGCTTTTATTTCGCCTGTTCTAAAGATGCTGCAACTACAACCGCGAAAACAATTATGACATCGTCCACAATAATATCGGTCCTTCCTAAACACGAAGTTCGAATTCTAAAATCTTTTTAGTTTCCCTTTAACGGAGATAACATCCCTGGCCAAGAGAGCCCGACAGGAATGCGTCGTGTATTGCGGACTCCATGCCATCGCTGCCGCGGTATTATCGGGAGATCGTCAGACTGGGTGAAACCATCTGTGTCACCGTTGCACCTTGGAGCGCAAATATATATACATGCCGTCATGGCGGCGGCCGGAGTACATGACCCTGTCCCCGAATTCTCACGTCGTAGCTGACAGTGCATCGCGTCAAAGATCACACCGCGAGAAGAACCAGAAGATGAGGAGCGTCACATATTCTCGTGCCACCAAACGTGCGAAGAATCTGCGAGAGACGTCACGAAAAAAGGAAATATACATATAGAAAAGTAACGGTCCGGAAAGGAATTGCAAGTTTTTTTCGGGCGATAGGGGGCGGCGATGCGAGTAAACAGTAAACAGCGAGAAATGTTCTGCACCGAGGCAAGCATGCGTGCTACGTCGCTCACACGCGAACTCGTTTCTTTAAAACCTTAGAAAAAGACGCGGGCTGCGCGCCGCGGTTCAAAAATACACACCGGCCGTTCTTGCTTTTTCACCTACTTCTCCGGCGTCGACGAGTGCGGGGTTCTACAGGCCATCAGTCAGAAAATGTGTGCCGGCGGCCGCCACCGAAAATAAAACGAAGGCTCGGAGAGCGCTCGCTGTGCGTGTTCATGCGAAACCCTCGCTCTCACGGAGGAAGGACTCATTTGAGAAGTCGCGACGCTGAGTCAGCAAAGCCGTAGTTTCGCTGGCGGAACGGTGGTGACGTCACGCTAGGCGGAGAAAAAAAAAAACGACGCAAAGCGTTCTCTTTTCTGCGTTCGAAAAAAGTTGCTTCGGAGCTGTCAGAACGGTGTCTTCGATGAAGGCCACGCCTGGCCTGCATGGTTGGTCTATATGAGTGAGGATGCTGAGCTATTTCGGGGTGTCGTCGATATTCCGCTACGTTGTTGGTATACTTAGCGCAGCCAATCACGAAAACAGCGGCAGAGCTGCGAGCTAGTCGGAGGTTGCCGAGATGCCGAACTCTGCACTAAATGTGTGCTATGAATAAGCCAAAGAAATTGAGGCTATTTTTCGCGCGAGTAAATTTTGAGGGAAGGGATCAAGGGAGCGCAAAACGTGGTCGAGGGAAGCGGAAACTTTCGACGAAACAGTCGAAAGTTCCAGCTTTCTGGGTGCTTTCTTTATTCGAAATAGCCATACTTAGAGTGACTTATTTTAAAAAAAATATGAACCGACTAGTCCATGAACATTTACTTAGCTACTTCTAGAATTTTTTTATTACCTAAAACCAAAGATTTTGAAATTTTCTGGTTACCTAAAACAAGAGAATTTCATTATGCTGATGACAGTGACGGATGCAAGAAGAAAGTCGGGGGTGATTGGGCAATTGCCCCTCACCCCAAAGCCAGCAATCCCCCTCCCCCAGGCGCCTTCCTGACAGCATTTTTTTTCGGCATGCGTAATTTTTTGGAGTGCTACGGCGACCATGGTTGTCCGCGGTGAGAAATGCACCCATCACCTATATACGTTTCTGCTCGTGATAAAGCGGGCTAACTTGATTTTTTTTATAGCAAGCTGACCACTTCCTGCCAAGTTACAACCCACATCCCATAATGCACCTTCAGACAGACTGGAATACATTTGAATGATCACCTGTTGGATGCATGCCAACAATGTTATACCCCTGACGCACTGGCACTGTAGAGTTCTTGACTCAATAAGGACACGGACAAGAACAACAAGAGAGAAAGGCAGGGAGGTTAACCAGGCACCTGCCCGCTTTGCTATTCTATGCTGGGGGAATGGGAGGGGGGGTCATTTTTTGTAAAGCCATTCAGCACCCAAAGAAAAGGTGTATCTCGGCAACGTTCTTCTTTGGATTGGCGGAAGCTACTGTTATCTGCGCAGAGTTCCCCTTTAGGGGGGGGGGGGGGGGTTGTTCGTCGCAACGCCCCCTTTCATTATATGTCATCGTACTGTCAGTGTATCTATTATGTCAAAAAGAACAAAACCCGTATCAATCGTAAAATCAGGGAATCAAAATTCATTGTCTACATGGGGGTGAGTATTGCGTAAGCGTGCCATCTCTAAAGCCCATCGATAAAGAAACGGCATACCTATGCAAGTGCGGTGAACGTCTGGTCGGACGGTATAAATATATACGAGCTATTTCTCAATAAAGTTTGTAGAAAGTTCAGCGCTTGCCATTGTCGTTTGCCGCACTGAATAGAGCACCAAAACAACGTACTAACAAGTCCAACTCGCCACTTTAGTATCTTCGCTAGTAGGCGAGCACATAAACCGTCATGAGACAGCTCGCTCAGTATACCTGCGTCTGGTGTACCAGACAAATGAATTCGTCTCTGGATGCACCAGTTGATTCAGCTGAGAAATTTGCAAGGGAAAGAGCGCCAGGTTGTAATGCCTAGTAACGCGAACACGGCGGCTGACGTGGAATTACAGTCCGACGTCGAGCAAGTCCTCCCTCTGGGAGTGTGGGACCCAAGTTTGCGGTGCAACCAAAGAAATCTTGCTATGGTACGTGATACGACTCTTTCATGCACACTCCATTTTTCGCCGGAAACAGAGTTTAATTATAGAAAAGGCGAACTCTCTTTCAGAAAACTGCTTTTATATCTATAAAAATATGCAGAATAACCCAGCTACCTTTAGCCAGAGTTTTAAAATATGCCGACACACGCAATCACAGTGCGACCAAATGCATGTTGCTGACAATTGACTGGAGTTAGTCCAGACTATTTCTGTGTTCTAATATAGTGTTTAGTTAGATATGTTTAATTAACTAACCTTCGAAGGAATAAGATGGATAAAAAATTCAATGAGAAAGTTGTAGATCGGTTTGAAGTACGCCCGATTAGACGGTATCGAACTTTATATCTGTTGATTATCAACGTTTTTTTTCTTCTAACTACAAATGCCCACAAAATAAAAAAAAAAATACCACGTGACAAACCCACTGGCGCGCCTATAGCGTGCCGTGATTCTGGTGCTCCCTAACGTTCCGCGTACGAACGATACGCTTCCCCCGCACCGACAAGTGGCTTCGAAAGAGGAAAAAGGAAGAAAAAAGCGCAGTCCCGTTACAGCCTCTCTTAATTGAGGGCACATCCACAGTTATGCGCAGGGAATGGGGCAATGGGAGTTGAAGAGACAGAAGAGAAGAGGTAAGAGAAGGGTACCCCGACACCGGTTCATGATAGCAATAAGCAGTTACAGCGGTTATCGCTTTTGTGGCCGATAGCAAAATGTGTTCATCGCTATGCCACCATCGCTGGGGCCCTGTCGAGACAGCACAACTGGGCAAATGCTACGGTCGTTCGTGAGCGAAACGTCAAGGCGCGTTCACATTGAGCGCGGATTTGGAAGCGGACTATCCGGAAAAGCGGGAAAATCCGCGGCCGCTTCTCGGCATCGCTCTCGAACCGATTTTGGGCGCGAGGAAAAGTTGGCCGCTCTGGCCGCAGCCAATCAGCGCCCGAGTCGCGCGCGCTCAGTATCGTGCCTGAGGCGAAGCGGGGACAAGGCAACGCGATCGGTCTCAACAGCCCCTCGCTCGCTGCCTCACCACTTCGAAAATCCGCTTGCCCGTTTCCGTGCTTCGCGCTCGGTGTGAACGCGCCTTTGGGGAGCACTAGAATCATCGTGCGCAGTGGCGCGCGAGTGGCTTTGTCACGTGGTATTTCTTTATTTTGCGGGCATTTGTTGTTAGCAGAAAAAAAAACACTGATAATTAACATATATAAAGTGCGAAACTGTCTAATCGGACGTTTTGCGAACCGATGTACAACTTTCTCATTGATAATTTTTATCCATCTCCATTCCTTAAAAAACTTAATTAAAGAGATATAATGCAGAATATTTTAGAATACAAAAAATAGTCCGACTGACTCCAGGTAGTGATTAGCCCCATGCATTTGGTGACGTCGACATTGCGTGTGTCGGCATATTTTAAACTCCGGCTGAAGATACCTGGGGCACCCTGTATAAGGCCCACCGTCTAGCACGCCTCGAAGACGACGGCAGCTGGAACAAAGCAAACGTATACATGTCACATTGATGCCCAAATGAAGTAGCGTCATCTGTGTCATTGGCGCTGGATGTTTCATTGAAGATCCGACACACGGGGTTCACGTGTTTGAAGAGGGGAAAAAATGAAGAAAAAATGGTTATCGGGGTTGGCAACCATGCTGTAAAAAATTGAGCAAGCTCTCAACTGTGAAAAAGAACGTTATGTTATCTAAAGCGTAGATATCCTCAAT
The DNA here is from genome assembly GCA_013436015.1 of Rhipicephalus annulatus. Classification (NCBI taxonomy): domain Eukaryota; kingdom Metazoa; phylum Arthropoda; class Arachnida; order Ixodida; family Ixodidae; genus Rhipicephalus; species Rhipicephalus annulatus. Next base: position 238,892 of record WOVY01010148.1, on the reverse strand, counting down.
CGACGAAACAGCTTGAAATATGTTCTAAATGTAAAATACTATTGTTTCATTGTAGACTAAAAATGCCCTCGCCCCGCCGTCGTGGTCTAGTGGCTAAGGTACTCGGCTGCTGACCCGCAGGTCGCGGGTTCAAATCCTGGCTGCGGCGGCTGCATTTCCGATGGAGGCGGAAATGTTGTAGGCCCGTGTGCTCAGATTTTGGTGCACGTTAAAGAACCCCAGGAGGTCGAAATTTCCGGAGCCCTCCACTACGGCGTCTCTCATAATCATATGGTGGTTTTGGGACGTTAAACCCCGCGTATCAATATCAAAAATGCCTTTGCGTACTCGCAGCAGGAAGACAATCTTGAGCGCCTACTCATGGCACTATCAAAGAAAAAAAAACATTAGGGTCCTTTCAGCTGTTTTTGATGGGTGTCCAGATGTGTAGCCGAAGACCCTGCGAGCGCAAGCAAAAAAAATTGCTTGACTTTTTAAACCTTATACTAATTTAGCAAAAGCTAATAGTCAGCATAAAAGGTATTTACGTGACATCATCCGCAAGGGGTGCTAGCGCAGCAGTCGCCATACCAGTGGCCCCGCGCGTCAAATTAATCTGCGTACCACAACTGAACTTCTAGGCTGCACGTGTAACGTTTATATTTTTCGAAAAAAACGGGTTAGTGAAGCACTACGCCACCAAAGACTACTCTCATATGCCAGATTGCTGACGGGCAGCGTTATGTGGTGACGGATGATGTCATGCCAGGTGGATGGATGGATGGATAGATTGATGTGGCTGTACCCTTTAGATCGGGCGGCGGCTAACGCCACCTAGCCGTAATACTTTGTTAATCACCAACTAGATTTACCTTTTTTCCCTTTAAATAGTGAAGTATAGGACTGGTACTTTGCAGCGAATGGTTTAATTTTCACTTGTGCCTTAACTTTAGCCACCAATCAGATAACCTCCTTCTTGTTAATTCTATACGCTTAAAGTCTATTTTGCCCTCCGTGTCTCTAAACCCCAGTGCTTTGAAAAACTCTGTGCCATCATCTTGAACTATAGGGTGAAGCCCTTTACAGAACACTATCAAGTGTTCGGCAGTTTCCTCCTCCTCTCCGCATGCACTGCATACCGTGCCTACCTTTTCGTATTTGGCCCGATATGTCTTGGTTCGCAATACTCCTGCCCTGGCCTCAAACAGTAGAGAACTACCCCGAGTAGTATCATCGATCCTTTCCTTGGCAATTTCCTGCTTAAAAGTTCGATAGATCTCTAGTGCGGACTTCTTAATCATGCCGATTCTCCACATGTCAGTCTCCGTTTCCTTCACCTTCTTTTTAACTGATAGTTCTTTTTGGTTTGGCCTCCTACTGTTTTCTAAGTATTTACCCGTCAATTTTCTGGTTCGCTTCCTTCATTTTGTATCGACATTCTTCATGTGCAAGTAGCTAAAAAGCTTCCTAGCCCAACGCTCCTCCCCCATTTCTCTCAATCGCTTGTCAAATTTTATCTTGCTGCTAGCTTCCCTACCCTCAAATGATGCCCATCCCATATCACCTTGTACTCCCTGATTTGGTGTATTCCCGTGAGCTCCCGAAGCAAGTCTACCTATTCCACGTTGCTTCATTTCTAATCTTGCTTGAACTTCTGATCTCATGGACAAGACCGCATGGCCAAACGTCGGACCCGGAACCATTACCCCTTTCCATATTCCTTTCACAACATTATACCTATTGTAATTCTACAGTGCCCTATTTTTCAACACTGCTGCATTTCTGTTACCTTTAGTCGTTACGTATATATCGTGTTCCCTTGGGTACTCGGTCCTATTGCTTATCCATACGCCCAGATATTTGTATTTATCTGTTATCTCTAGCGTGACCTCCTGTATCCTAAGCTCACTACCTTCAGTATCATTAAAATTAAGACTGTTAATTTTTCCTTACTGAATCTGAAATCTAACCAATCTCCCTCATTACCACAGATGTCTATCAATATTTGCAAGTCTTCCTTGTTATCGGCCATTAGCGCTATATCATCTGCGTACATCAATGCTGGTAGGGTCTGTTCAATGAGTTTTCCTTGTTTGACGAAAGAGAGGTTGAAGACAAGTCCACTTCCCTCTAATTTTGACTCTAATGCTTGTAGGTACATCATGAATAACAAGGATGACAGAGGACATCCCTGCCTAAGCCCCCGTTTCATCTCTGTGGGCTTGGATACCTGTTTTACCCACTTTATAACTACCTTCAAGGTAGTTATAAAGTTCAAGGTATATATAAAAGTAACGGTTACTTTTATAGATATCCTTTCAAAGATTAGTGACTCCACCTTCCACACCTAGAGTGTCCAGTATTCCCCACAAGTCCTCTTGAACCACGTTATCGCACGCTCCTTTGATATCCAGAAATTCTAGCCACAGGGGCCTCTGTTCCTTTTCTGCTATTTCAATGCACTGCATCAGCGAGAACAGTTTGTCTTCCAACATCCTGTGTTTTCGAAATCCATTCTGCAGTTCCCCCAGCACACCCTCATCCACTATCCATGCTTGCAGTCTTTCCTTTATAATCTGCATCGCCAGCCTGTAGACCAATGATTTCACTGTTTTAGGACGGTAGTTGTTTATGTCAGCTTTGTCCCCCTTTCCTTTATAGATCATGCTCATTCTGTTAAGTTTCCATCTATCGGGGAATTCACCGTCAATTATTGTTTTGCTCACTGCCTCTCTCAAAGTCTGTTTAGACTTCGGACCCAATGTCTTTATCAGCATAATTGAAATGCAATCTGGGCCTGTTCATGTATTACTAGGAACCCTCTTCTCAGCCCTTTCCCATTCTCGTTGTGAAAAGGGAGCCATTGCGCCACTTGATCCATCCTTGTCTATTGTGGTGCATAAGACACCTTTTTGTTCAAAATTTTTCTGTCATCCTTGTTCCTATGTATTCAATAGCTTCGCCCCCTTCTGGCCTAGCACCTTGAGCTGTAGTTATAAACCTGTGTTCTAGGCTTGTCTCATTTCTTAGGCAGTTTAGGTAGTTCAAAAATTTCGCAGCTGCCTTTCTATCCGTTTTATGTACTGCTGCCAGCCACTGAGCCCCCTTTCTTCTAATCTTTTCATTGATCAGACGGGATGCTTCCCTTCTACAGCTTAGAAAGATGTCCCATTTTCTTTCAACATCATCTGTCGGTTCACCCCGCTGCTTAGCATGTCTGTGTTCCCTAGAGGCTTCCTGACGTTTTGCTATGGCTCTCTTTACTTCCTCATCCCACCAACTCTTGGGTTTGTGTCTTCTTTTCCGGGGTGACTTGTCACGTGCCTTAGCAAGCTCTAGCTCCAACAGTTTAATTAGATTCGTGTTTGTCAACATTGTTTTATTATCCTCAGTGATTACTTTCTCAATTTGTTTAGTAGCTATTTCTATTTTCTTTTCTGAAAAAAATTTTTCCTGTAGTTGCTCATCTTGTCTCCTTCCCACTTTCACTGCTCTTCCAAAACGTCGCTTGATACGTTTATGATCACTACCCAGACTTCTGGAGCCACAATCATCTATGTGCATTCCCCTTAGCCTATCATACATCCCATGTGACATGAGTGCATCATCTATCGTCGACTGCAGCCTTCCTACCTCCCATGTTATTTGCCCTTCATACTTCTCAGTACTGTTGCAAATCATCAAATCATGCCTTTCACACATAGCCATGATCAATTTGCCTGTTGGGTCAGTGTACCCATCTATGTCTTCTATGTGCGCATTCATATCTCCTAGTATATTTATCTCGCACTCTCCTCCTGATTCCCCAATCTCCTTTGATATATACTCCACAATTGCCTGTTTTTCATCTCTGTCCTTTGCTCCCGTCCACAAGTACACCAAACCAAGTAGTGTCATCTGACCAGCTACTTTCCCTCTTAACCATAAATGTTCCACTCATCCCTGCTTGACTCTTTGCCAACCCATACTTTTATGTATGAAGGCACCAATTCCACCCCCCTTTTTGCTGCCTTCTGTTCTATTGCAATATTCCCATACGTAGTCCGGATTGCAAGGTGGTTGCTCCATGTCCAGATGATGTGTCTCCACAACCCCATATACGATCAGCTCCTCCTGCCTCAACTGCTCTTCTATCTCTTCCCACTTTAACCCATTCTTGCCACCCTGCATGTTAATATATCTTACGTCTGACTTAGCTCGGCCCTTGTGCTTACGTCGATTTGTTCTCCCACGGACTCCGTGTGGCTTGAATAATTGTGCCCCTTTTGAACCGTCTTTGGCTATACTGTTGGCCTCAGGGCTCTGGGTGCCCCTAGAAAAGCCGCGGCTTGACGACTCATTCTATTACCGACTCTCCTGCCCATCGCACCACTGTAGTGAATACCATCCTGTGCAAAGGGGCGAGCACCGGGCTCGTACACGTCTTGGTTCACTTCCATTACGCTGTATCCGAGTTGCCGGCTCATACCTTTGGTCACACAGTTGGCCTCCACTACCCTCCTTTCGATTCCACGAGACTGCCCCCAGACTTCAGGGACTGTGTGTATGGTCACATGCACACTCCCAGAGGCTTCTCGGAGCTTACGCATCCCATCCTCTAACTGTCTCTGAAGGTTCTGATCCTTGCCCTTCAACACATCATTGAGCCCAGCATAAATAATGACGAGATTTTCGCCCACCAAGCTGTCCTCTACAACCTCCTGAGCTTTGGCCAGTGCATCCACCATGATCTTCCCTGACTGGGCCTCCACCCTCACTCTCTCCTCTTCCTTCACTGTCGTGAAGACACCATCCCTGACCCTGGCCACGTTAGAGTGCCCCACCACTAGCACCCTTCTACGCTCCAATCGCTGGCTTCCTGTTTGTGATGGCGCCCCTGTTTGCTTCACCTGTTTCTCTCTCTGGCGTCTGTCCTGTGTTTGCCCTGCTCGAAGACTGCTTCGCCACCGAGCTGTATGTTTTCGGAGCCTCCGTGCTGTGACCAGAGACTGCAGCTCCCTGAACTCCCTTCTCACCTGTTCCTTACCGCCTGTTCCTTCCCGCTTCGCACTCGTTGGTGCCAGGTGGATGGATGGATGGATGGATGGATGGATGCTATGAGCGTCCCCTTTATAACGGGGTGGTGACAAGTATGCCACCAGGCTCGACAAAAAAAAAAACCCTTTTTTTTCTTTTTTGATGTTGGCCTAATGCCTCTACTTCGATAAATTCTATCTTAATGGAAAAAAAGGTAAATTTTCAGCTTAAGTTCTCTGCCATTTACGGCACACTGTCCATATTTTATTTTTCCAATATTTATTTTTGTCCTTTCTCTCTAATTTTCTGCCACCAATACTCTAACCGTCTCTTACTTATTTCAATCGCGGGTGTGTTCAGCTTTCCATTGTTATCCCTAAAACCCAAGGCTTCCTGTAGGCTCGTGCCCAAACGTACACCTGGGTGGATATCTCCACATTCAATCAGAACATGCTCCGCCGTTTCCTTATCTTTCCCGCAGCATGTGCATTGTTCTTCTTCTTTACTGAATCTTGCTTTATAACTACGCGTTCTAAGGCAACCCGATCTCGCTTCAAACAGTAAAGCGCTTCCCCTTGAATTATCGTAAAATGCCTCCCTCCTTATTTCATTTTTGCCCTTTCGGTAGTTACTCAAAGCCGGTTTTTTCTCCATAGCTGCCATCCAGTAAATCCTCTCCGCCTCCCTGACTTTTCCCTTGACGCTCTTTGTTGACATATGGCTTACAGTACCAGCCGTATATTTACTAGTGAGTCTTCTAGTTCTTTTTCTCCACTGTGTGTCCACGCTCTTCCTATACAAATAACGGAACACCTTCTCTGCCCATCTACTCTCCTTCATATTTCTTAGCCTTTCTTCGAACCTTATTTTGCTCTGCGCTTCCCTCGCCTCAAAACCTGCCCACCCCATATCGCCCTTTACAGCCTCGTTTGTCGTCTTCCCGTGAGCACCCAACGCGAGGCGTCCCACAGTCCTTTGATTTACATCCATTCCCGATTGCACCTCTGCCCTCATGCACACCACTGAGTTCGCAAAAGTAAGCCCTGGAACCATTACACCCTTCCACAGACCTCGAAGCACCTCATACCTATTGTATCCCCACAACGCTCTGTGCTTCATTATTGCCGCATTCCTCTTTCCTTTTGCTGCCGAGGCTTTTTCCTGTACCTCCATGTATCTATCACTCTCATTTACCCATACTCCAAGGTACTTGTATTCGCTTACCCTCGGTATTTCTTGGCCTTGTATGGACACCGTCTGATCACAGGGATCATTGAATACCATCAATCCACACTTCGTTACACTGAATTCTAGTCCAAGAGCTTCACCTTCCCTTCCGCATATATTCGCCAGCTGCTGTATATCATCTCGACTGTCCGCAAATAAGACGATATCGTCCGCATAAAATAAACCTGGAAGCTTCTGCTCAATCATCATGCCGCCCTGTTTGTGTGACAGATTAAAACCAATGTTGCTACCTTCTAGCGCTTTTTCCATACTCACCATGTACAGCATGAATAACAGCGGGGACAAAGGACATCCCTGTCTCAGACCCTTGCTAACCTCAACGTTCTCTTTGCTACGCATTCCTTCCCACTCTATGCAAACTGTATTTTCTCGGTATATCTCCCTCAAAAGCTGTATACAGTCGTCGCCCATGCCCATTCCTTTCAATTTATCCCACAAAATTTCCTGATTAACGTTGTCGTATGCCCCAGTGATGTCTAGAAAAGCCACGTACAAGGGCCTATTCTCTATTTTAGATATTTCTATACACTGAGTGAGAACAAACAGGTTATCGTCTAACCGCCTGTCGACTCGAAATCCGTTCTGAAGTTCTCCCAAAATATCGTTATGTTCGGCCCATGTTTCTATTTTCATTTTTACTGCTTGCATCGCCAACCTGTACAGTACCGATGTAATGGTTAGTGGTCTATACGAGCGAATCTTGTCTTTTTCTCCCTTGCCTTTATAGATTAAGTTCATTCTACTTTGTCGCCAACTGTCCGGTATTTGTCCGTCCTTTAAGTTTTTTTCTACTGCTTTTAACAATGCTTCTTTAGTGTTATGTCCTAGTTCGTTAATGAGGCTAACGGGAATCCCATCTAAACCCGCGGCAGTGCGCTTTGGAATTTTTCCTTCGGCCTTTTTCCAGTTGAAATTATCAAGTACTAGCTCTTCCTCTGTTGCTTTCTCCGCCACACATTTACTCACCGGGGAGATCCCCTGGACGCTCTTTGTGGCGCCAACGAGTGCACTGCCACCTGGCGGACAATGCTCAGTGAATACCTCCGTACGGACCAGCGACGGCTGGCGAAGGGTTTGCGGGCGACATGTTTGGGACTCCAGTACAAGATCAAGTGGCAGGTGGCCTAGAAACTGCTTTATATCATACCAGGGGGCGAAAACTTCCTATACCTCTCATGTATTCGCTCTTGGTTGCGGCAGCGCCGATTTTACTACTGGCTGTTGCCAGACGTCCTGCTAGAAATCAATCAGGAACAGCAAATGTCTTTCATGGCGTCACTGGTTAGGTCCAGAAATAGAGGGAGAGGACGAAAAATTGAGAGCAGGAGGATTGTTACGGGAACCCTCCTTTTTCACTTTGCATGCAAGTGGAATGTGCTCGTGCCTTCTTTCAGGTCCACTGGCCACTAGGCCGACGTGGCCATTCGTAAAATTTTTCTTTAGTTTGTTGATGTTTTTTTTTGAAGAGGCGAAAGCTGACCGATTTCTCAATAAGACGGAACTCTATTGGCACAGATAAAATGAACTCTTTTATTATTGCACGTTTTGTATATATATATATATATATATATATATATAGATATATATATATATATATATATATATATATATATATATATATATATATATATATATATATATATATATATATATATATATATATATATATATATATATATATATATATATATATATATATATATAAACAGACATGCACGTAGTGTGAAAGTGTCAATCTATGACTGACATATGGACATAATGAGTTAACGTTGAACCCAGAATATCCGAACCAATGCGAAAAATGTGAACAATCGCGAGTAGGACACGTTGTGTTTGACTCAATCACGTTTGTTTGACGACGAGCCTTTCTTACAAACCTTGAGTGCCAAATGAGACTGAAGTTCAGAGGCACAAAGATACTTTAAGCGATCAGAAGTTTTTTGAGAACGAACGTCGCTGGAAACAGTGTTTCAGCTAGAAGACTTGTCTTCTTGAGGACAACAGCGTTGCCTTGACGAAGAAAAGCTCACTTGTCAAAACGTTTGGCTCCACGATATTCTCTGTAATAATGTTTAAAAGCATTTAGTTCATCACGTCTACTTGAGTGACATATTTAGAAGTAAAGACTCATATATTTTCAAACCGCTGCTACAAAAATTTCCCGAGTAGGAAGCAACCTATAATTACTTGACGTCACTTGAAATACACGCGGGAAGTAAAAGAAACTAAAACTATTGAGCCAAGCCAAGTAGAATCAAGCATTTGAATAAACGCATTTTCCCGGCAAGAGCTTGGCTGCCGTATTCACCAATTAGTCAGGCGACACTGCATTTCTGTCAGTCCTGCCAGGCTTGCAGAGAACTGGGCTTAATTATACCTATGTATACTCATGCAAAATCAATACCTGCTCAATGATGGGTGCAAGTTCTTGCGCTCACCCACGTCCTTTAGGAAACGCTGAAGAACCTTCGTAGAACTAGAAATACCCAGGTTCGCACACAGCAGAAAGGCGCAAAACATGTGTCGCCCGATTAAGCCATCTTCGACGTATGCAATGGTTCGCTTGTCTGGCGCAGCTCACTGCGGCTTCCGTTCTCTGCCCGCCACAACTTGCTGTCTTCATCTTTCCCGTAGTTGACACGTCAACCGAGCGAGATAACTGAGCGCAATCCAACTTCTAATATCGCTGAGCGAGGGCCGACAAGGAGCGGAGACTAGTGTTACGAATGCAAGTCAACCACTTTACGTGCTTCGCTTGATATTTATTCACGAGATAAGGAATAAGAAAAGACACATAAACAAAAGTTTTTTGCAGGTGTATGAAATTTTTTATTTGTAAAAGTTTGGGAAAGTCAACAAATACGAGCATTCACACCCTCACTCTGTTCAACCGGATGCCCGGCAACCGCTACAAGCGTGCATGCTCCTTGAAACCGAAACTAGCGCTGCACACACACACACACACACACACACACACACACACACACACACACACACACACACACACACACACACACACACACACACACACACACACACACACACACACACACACTGTTCCACGGTGTTTTCACATGTAATGTCCCTGCAGACTAGTCAATATTCGGACAAAGTTGTGCACCCCCAGTTTTATATGCGAAGCATTTCTTTGCGTGCTGCAAACACTTATGACGTCATTCTATCTATATATCTATCTCGCTGATTATGTCTGGGTGCTCTCGTGATCAACCCCTTCACTAGGCGTGAACCAATCTCAGTGTGGGAGGGGAAGGTGATTTGACAAACATGACGCAATGACCAAGACATGAATAATGTCCCAATCCCATTCACAATCCAAAGGGCAGCATTGACCCGACGAATGCAAACAATGAATGTCAGAATTCCAGCAGCAATCGAACCCAAGCATTGTTCATTGCAATCAAGTATTCTACCACAGAGCAACGCCAGGTATCGAACTGCTGCTTAAAGAGACCCTAATGTTCGTGAACTTCAATTGTGGTTGCAGAGCTGGTTATCCATTTTCATAAAAATTACATATGTACTCTGATGATACAGCCGCATGGAAGATGCAGAGCTAGTTATCCATTTTGATAAAAATTACAAATGTACTCCTATGATACAGCCGCATGGAGGAAGGGAAAAACTTCATTCCACCCTTCGTGTACAGCGGTCATGTCACGTTAACGTCAGTTGTAGTTAGGTTTCATGCGGCGAGTTTCGTTTTTGTAGCAGTGTCCAAAGCTACCTTTTTGGCGAGCACCAGCGCTTCTTATCAACTATTGTTTCTGATTGATATGTGGGGTTTAACGTCCCAAAACCACTATATGATTATGAGAGACGCCGTAGTGGAGGGCTCCGGAAATTTAGACCACCTGGGGTTCTTTAACGTGCACCCAAATCTGAGCACACGGGCCTACAACATTTCCGCCTCCATCGGAAATGCAGCCGAACTATTGTTTCGGGCATTGCTAATACTGATGTTTCTCTTGGCATTAAGAGCGAATGCAAAGGCTAGTCATATAAACATCTGCAATTCTTGAACATATCTGTGTATACATTTTAGTGTCATTTCATAACGCGTCATTCAAATAAAAAAAGACGAAAAAATACAACACGGTCACCTTTCCTTCGTATGCTTCGCATAACGTCGATTTTAAAGGTACGTGGGAATCTGCCGATTTTTTTTTGTTCAAAACAGAAACTTTACAAGACTATTGTCAATTGCCTTGGTTTTTAATAAAAAATACAGATTACACTGAAGAGGAAGCATTCTCTGGCAAGCAGCTGCTGCGGGAGAACACGCTAAGCTTTTGAATCAGTGCGGGCGTGGTGCCCGCCTGGTACTGCCTCCCATGGAAAAACTAACTACTACTCAGATTACCGAGCACTCCGGTTACATTTTAGATGCGAAGGCATCTTATGCTCGGGGCAGTGTCCATTCTTCGGCGTCCACATCCATACTGCGCATGCGCGAACTCCCCTCCTCTCCTCCCGCGAGCGCCGCCTGCGAAGTTCTAGGGGCTTTACTGCCTGCGCTTCGTTTCTCCTCTCCCGTTTCTCTCCACCACAGCTGTGCGCTCGTATAAATAATGCGGCGCGCGCTCGCTCCCGTTGCACTCTCCTTCGCAACGGCCCCATGGATGTTCGCGAAGCTGAACGTAAACGGAAACTTCGGCAAGTGAATCTCGAAGTCATTCTCTCACCGTGCAACGGTGTGCGAAACGCCATGAACAACGTCAACGCCGGCGCTATTTGCAGCGGCAGCGTCCCCACCGCGCAGCAGGAGGAGGCCCGGGAAGCCGAACGTAAACGTCAGCGTCGGCAGGCGGTAATTCAAACGCCTCGACAACCACCATCTCATCTCGATCGCCATCTCGACTCCACGTCTGCTCAACCACCTCGACACCACCTCGGCTCCGCGGCGGGGTGGTGTCGCGAACATCATATGTCGCATAAGAGAAACAAAAGCTCGATGCTACCTCCCGCGACGCTCTCGCATCCCAAGATAGTTACCCGTAGGGAGATGTGCAGTTTTTGGTCATTTTGGAGAGTCAGAGAGGTGTGTCTGTTGTTCACTTATTGAACACACACAAAAATGATAGCAGTATTAGTGTTAGTGGGCATGAAGTAGCCAGTGCCCATGGCAGCCCGGCCTGCTGCACAGTTTGTCAAGAACAAGGAAATTTTTTTGTGGTCTTGGAAACGAAAATGCGATTTCCTAGTATATTTAGTGCGATATTTCGATCGTATGCTCATGGGAGCCTTCACTACAGATGGGCAGTGTCTTCTGACTACATTAGAACAACATTGCAGAGCCCTGTTATGACAGGGACAAAAAAAAATGACGAGAAAAAAACGTTTCTAGCTGAAAGTAAACATAAAAGTCCAGTAAAAAAATAATTGTTCAGTTTACGAAAATTTCGACAACTTCGGGTTCTTCAATGTGCCAGTGCATCTACGGATATGGACCTCGAGCATTTATCAGAAGTGCGGCTGCCACGGTCTGTATTCGAACCCATGACTTGTCACTCGGCTGTCGTGCACCATAAATAGACCACCGTGGCAGGTAAGTGTTAATAGGATAGCACAAATACACACAATTTACGCTTTTGTGGCCAGTCCCCCAGCACAGGTGGCTGCCAGAGATTCAAAATTTTACTTTACTGTGTGTTGTCCCCAGTCCTAAGAAGGCACACTGTTTACCTCAGAATTTTGTTCAACCACGAGCACATTGTTATAATCAAACAACTGGCCCAAGTTCTTGTACAATAACCGACATTAGTTTATACAAACTACCCTTGAACACCACTTATACATTCCTCATTAATGCATTTTTTCGTTGTATAACATTAACAGCATCTGGTCCTGGAGATGAATCTACACTTACACCTGCGCAATAAAATTTACATATCGTTCCAGCACCATTCCTGTCTGATGTGTTGCAGGCTGCCACAGTGCTGGACAGGCCAAGGAGGCATGAAAATGGCTTTCGCGATGTTAACTGTCACAAAGCTATTCAAATGCTAAAGAGAATGCTAGGTCCGCACAGAAAGCGTAGCAGTCACAGCAAAAGCTAGAACAGCGCCATTCCAGAACTCTGTGCAAAATCTCGTGGGCTACTAAATCAAGTACCCTTGCACGATACTTGCAACTCCATTAATTGACGATTGTTATAGCGCGAGAACACAACAACGACAAAGAGACAAGAGAAGACAAAAAGCGCTCCCATTCTCTAGTTCCTTTGTCGTCCTTCTGTTCTCACGCTATAACAATCGTAATGTCATACCAACTAGCCCAAACCGCCACGCTGCCAAGTTCCATTATCAAAATACCCAAAACATGACGACAAATCTCAAATAGTTTTCGATCGCGACGGACTTTAAACGCAAATCAATTGATTCGGTGACTGATGACAATTAATTATGGCTGAGCCCTTTGCAATGGGTCAGCAGTGTTCGACCCACCTGTTACACATTTCATAGATACTGTGTGATGCCCGATTACACAATTCGCATTCTGTGACACCTGGTTGTATTTTTAGTCAACTACCACACCACATTAGGTATGTTAATGTGGTTCCTTCCAGACTGGAAGCTTGTATATGGTCTTTTGCAAAGGAGCTTCGAGCACTGGCATGATTCTGCATCCGAACACTGGGCAGCCACAAAAAAAACTGGGGTTCAAACCTCGTTCTATCCCGAATACCTTTTTCCTTACTTCCTTTTTCCCTACTGCGTGATAGCGGTTACTGAAACTGGTGGCAGTGGCAGACAACTATGGCGCCCGTGTTACGATCTTATAACAGCTTTCACTGTAAAAGGACGTTGTTCTGGCAGAGGCAGGAGAGAAATGCCACACATTCACGAAGAAATTTTTTAAAAGTACCAGCAACCAATTTTTATGGTACCTATTTTCTTTATCACAATGGAAAGCTGGGCGTCTAATCACAGAATGGTATCGTGAAAAGTGCTGTCAAGCATGTAAAATAAAAAAATTTCTATCTGTAGAAATAATGAGGTTGTACACACACAGCACACGGTGCAAACAGTGAGGGTGAGTGCAAGAGTGTTTAATGTTTATATGCAGTGGTTCACTGTGTGTGCGTACATTCCAGACGCATGTATTGCAGCTCGACATGCTCGATTAGTTGCCGCGAAGGCAGTGACGCTTCTCAGCGTGCAACTTGTTTGTTTTTTTCCCTCATAAACAGTGCAGAATTGAGCGAGAATGGTTAAAAACATACATACTCTGATTCTAAGCTCTAATTATGGCGGCGTAAAAGCATCCAGCTACATAGGTACACTAAAGAGAACAAACCCATAATCCAGGTTCACGGCCTTTACGCAAAACTGTGTGACATACACAATGAAATCAGCGTAAATACTACTAATCTCATGAAAAGCGTGTGTGAAATTGTTACTATTATTTATGATCTAGGAGGTTCTAGTGACGCATTCTAACCAGTTGTCGGTACCTTCAAGTTTTACAATGCACCTGTTCTGTTCAATTATTTCACAGCACCTTTCCCAACCCGCCTCCCCCATTTTAACTGCATGTTCATGTTGTTCGTATCTCAGATACCTTTATTCGTCCCATGAAAACTGTATTGGAGCGGTTCTACTGTATTCGAATTGGTTTTCAACATCACAGGACCAGTGAATCTGCCCAGACAATGACGAACCAACTTTCCGTAAGTGTTCCAAGCACACTGCTTGCATCCTTTATTTTATAATTCGCACATCGCATCAGCTCAGTTCTTGCAACATGACTGCATTCTTTGTATTTTTCACAGCAAGTGTCTGTGCCAGCTGGGGTGAGCTGGAGAGGCACCGGTAGCTACTAATGCCTCAGCACCAACGACAAAATAATGAAAAATAAAGACATACAGAAAAGGCACAGGCAAAAACATACATCTTCGAACGGGGCTTGAATAAATAATCGTGCCTTGTTCGGCTGAAGTGTTGCACTGCATGACGCTGTGCCCAAGGAGCGCATTGCAAGTCGTCGCGTATCGAATTATCGTGTATCGAATTTTTTTCGGAGTAGGCCCTCTTGCTTCTCGGAAACAGTTCTCAAACAAAGGTAGAGAGAGACTGAAATGAAAAAATTTGGAATTAAAAAAATATATAATAAAAGGGCGATCGCAACTGAGCACGAGAGGAAGAATTCATAAGGAGCGAGAGAGTCCAAGCAAACGCAATGTAGCCGACGACGCTTTTCTATTTTGGCAGGCCGCATATTTCACACGTGTTGCCGCTCTTGGTATTCTGGTAGGTGCAGTGTTGACACGTCCAAGACGCTGCCGAAGCCCCTCCTTCTCTGTGTTCCGGGCCGGTACCTGCAATGCGGTAGGTCCTTGCTTAGAATGCAAGCATTAAAGAGAATGTTGTAAGCACACATACACACACACACAAAAAAAAACAGGAATGAGAGGATGCGGAGGCAGACTCCTGGGAATCTCTCGCGACCTGATAAGAGACGCACTGAAACAGTATGTGCGAAACACACGCTACAGTAGGATATGAGTAAGTGGATATTACTTAAAACAAAATCACTGCAGAAATTAAAAACAACCATCTCTTAATGGGCTTGTTTGGTATATGAGTAATGCGAAAATTGGGGGACCCTAAAGCTCCACCTGTAAGAGTTGAACGCGCGATACCGATATCCTGACCCATCCTTCAAACACCTAGCACATGAAATCTTTTCGAACTTGCTGTGCACCCGCTACGTGGCCTTAAAGGGAATTGGCGCAGTAACGTGTGTGCCTTTTGAAGCGGGTGACCGGCTTTAAACTGCGGAGTCATTATGATAAGCACGTGTTCTGACGCCCAATGGCAATGCACGCCTGTACCACGCGTCATTACTGTAATATTTCATGTCGCATTGTGAAGCATGTATGAAGGATGCCTGTGTTTGTAAAGCGTGAAAGTTACTTTCACTGCACTTCCAAGTTGAGGAAGTTACCGTATTTTCCGGTGTATAAAGCGCACCTTTGTATAAGACGCACCCCCCAGTTTTCGCAAGTTTTCATGCAAAAATTAATATATAAGACGCATCGGTGTATAAGACGCACCTACATTCACTCACTTTCCGCAAAGAAACTTCATAACGTGCAGTTGAGCGAGCATTGTAAAATGCCGTACTTACGTTTCTGAG
This sequence comes from Rhipicephalus annulatus, assembly GCA_013436015.1. NCBI lineage: Eukaryota > Metazoa > Arthropoda > Arachnida > Ixodida > Ixodidae > Rhipicephalus > Rhipicephalus annulatus. The sequence continues at coordinate 223,490 of WOVY01010148.1, read as the reverse complement.
CGCCAGTCCGTAAGAAAACTTATACTACACCGAACTTGTGAGAAAAAATAATGCGCACCCACTGAAACGTACCGCACGACTGCAGGAAAACATTTTATTCCTCAAAGCCCTCAAAGTCCTCGTCCTCCGACGCGCTTTGGAATAGTTCAGCGAGCTGTGGCGGCAGTGACGCTGGGACTTCCTCTGTTTCCTCTTCGGAATCGCTGCTGCTGCTGCTGTCGTCGTCGTCGAGGCCAGGGGCTGAGGATGCTAGCAGGCCTGCCTTGCGGAACCCCGCAGTTACGGTGGCCTGTGACACCGCACACCAGGCTTCGCGCACCCACTTTGCGACCTCGCAAAACGAAGCACGCCTCATGCGTCCAGTTGCGGTATAGCTATGCTCGCCGTCGGACATCCATGACTCCCACAGGCGCCGCAGAATAGCCTTGAAACTGCGGTTCACCGAGATGTCCAACGGCTGAAGCATTTTTGTCATCCCGCCTGGGATAACCGCAGCGGTGCAGTTTTTTTGCCTTGATGCGCTTCAAAGTGAGCTCCGTTATATGCGCCCGCATGCTATCCAATACCAGGGGGCCCTTCTTCGCATGAAAGAAACCGTCCGGTCGCTTAGAAAAGCATTTTTCAAGCCACTTGCCCATCATCTCTTCGTCCATCCAGCCTTTCACGTTCGTTTCTATGACGACACCAGGCGGGAAAGACTCTTTCGGCATCGTCTTCCGCTTGAATATAATCATTGGCGGAAGTTTTTGCCCGTCGGCGCAACATGCCAGCACAACCGTGAAGTGCGCTTTTTCGTGGCCGGTAGTTTTGATGGTGACAGACTTGTCACCTCTCGGTGCCACACTCCTTTCCGTTGGGATGTCAAACTTAAGTGGCACCTCGTCCATGTTTATTATATGGCTGTTGCCAATGCCATCGTCTTCAATGGCTTTCTTAACGAAAGCCTGGAATCTTTCAAGCTTGTCCTTGAAATCTGCTGGCAGATTCTGGCACATGCTTGTGCGGGCCCTCATCGCCAGCGCTTTGCGGCGCATAAATCTAGAGCACCAGGACGGCCCGCCAACAAAATCAACGGCGCCCACCTCCTTAGCTAGCGCCTGCGCTTTGAGACGCAGCTGCACCGTTGACATCGCCCTACCTTGGGCACGCTGCTCCAGTATCCATGAGTGCAGACGTCCCTCAAGGTCTGGCCATCGTACTTTCTTGCCGCGGTCAGCTTTCTTGTCACTCTTCATGGCCTGAAGCTTAGCAGTCGACTGTCGCCATGTGCAGACCATCTTCTCCGTGACGGCCCGCTGCCCGGTTTCCGTAGTCCTCTGCATACTTCACAGCAGCAAACTTAAACTTCGCCGTGTAACTTTTCCGTTTAGCCGGCATACTGCAGGTGAAGGTAACAAAGGCGCGGACCAACCGAACGAATGAAGTTGCAAATGGCGACTAGTCCAACTCGCTGAACGACAGCGTAGCGGTGGTAGCGGCAGTAGCGGCCGAATCCGAACCAAACCGCCGAACCCGTCGCGCACCTATCGCCATCTTACGCCGATTCCACTCACTGAGTACAGCTCTCTATGGTACAGCCTCCGAAACTCGCGCAGCTTCAGTGAGCTGAGAACTCGCACGACGACATACTTTTTAAAATTTTTCCGTTTTATGTACTTTGGTTTTGTTTTTTTAAAACTGTAGTACCGGCACGTTGAGTGTTCGTTATTATAATTATGATGCATAATTCGCATTGGACTGCTCTAGTGGTTTAAAAAAAAAAGACTAATGAGCATCAACACGAGTTTCTCCCAAAAAACTACCAAAAAAAAAGGGCATATAAGACGCATCGTTGTATAAGACGCACCTCCGAAAATTTGGGAAAAAACCCGCGTCTTATACACCGGAAAATACGGTACTTTCACTGTATTCCCAAGCAGATGCGTGGCTGTGTGGTAGAACACCCGATTGGCATGCGAACGACCCGGGTTCGATTCCCACTCGCATCCAGGATTTTTATAATTTATTTTCTTTGCATCTTTCTCGATTTCCGTCACGCACTAGATGAGAATTTTTTGCGCACAACCAACGAAACCTACATTTCTGCCAAACGAGCTCTTTAATGCTATCGCACTAAAACAAAAAACTTTGCTAATCCGAGCCAAAATTTCCATGCTTCTGTGTAAGTGAGACCATGGATAAAAGCTCTAAAGGATCTTTCAAAGAGGGAGAAACCCACAAACGTAGGATCACAACGCATCTCCTGCTACAATAAAAACTCGTTGATATGAGCCCGCCTCAAATGTACCATACCGTAAAATCTAGTTCCGAAGCATCCCTCATAAAGCGTCTCGCAGAACAGATTGAACACGCTGACTACTAATTGCTGTAGTGGCTTGCCCTTTGCTAACGGATAAGTGCATGCAACTAGATTAATTCTGTTGCAGAAAGGTTAACTGTCCCCCTCAACTCACAGATTCCACAATGTGCCCCAAAATGTGACTTGTCTCTTTAGCAAGTGCAGATCTTGATCAACGATTCCTGTTCTACGTGACTGCGGTGATGCCTTTCCAGATAGGCAGCAGAAAAGAATGAAGGCAAGATGATAGCCACCAACGTATGTTCTACACTCAAACCTTATTATAACAAAGTCAAACCTGCCACTAAACTACTTCATATCCAAAAATTCATTTTAAACATACATTTGCACCACTGCATCTGTGACATAGCTATTCTTCATTTACTTCATTATAACCGATACTTCGATATATCCGGGCTCGTTATACCGAGGTGCGGGTGTAGTATGACTTGTCCCAGATAACTCTATCAGCTACCTGCATGTTTGAATGTACAGTGAAACCTCGTTAAACCGTAGTTGGCCGGAGCTCGGAAAAAGTATGTACTAAACGGTAGTACTACTTGACCGAAATAGCGTCAGGTCGCTCACTTACCTGTCAAAAAAAAAAAAAAAAAGAAACCTTCAGGGAGTGCGATGAAAAAACAAAAAGCGTGCAGTAATTTATTAACTTCGCGTGACAAAGTATGTAATCTTCATTTGATGACGCGGCGGCCTAGCAGCAATGACAGCGGCCTCAAACTCACTTCTGCTGTGAGCCAGCTTTTCCGCCAGCCCCCTCTTCTTGGCAAATACCCGCATGACGCTGACGCAATGCGCAGCTTCGGCCACTGTCGGACCTGGATCACCCGTGTTGTCGCTTTCCATGTCCTCCTCATCATTATCATTTGGCGACACTTCGACAACCAAGGCAACAATGGCTTCGTCGGACATGTCCGGAGATGTCTGCACATCGCTGTCTGCGTCTCTGAAATCGGGGAAGGAAATGCCTTCCGTAACGCCCTGCCGCTCCAGCACTTCAGCTAGCAGAGTTTTGCAAGCTTCGTCTACGATGTCCGAAGTCTGGTCGATGGTGTCACTGGCGTCATCTGCGTCGCCCGCACACACACTGAAGCCAGCACGCTTGAAGCAATTTTGAACTGTCGTTGCTTCAACCTGCCGCCACGAGTATTCAAGCAGGTGAATCACGCCAATCAGGTCGATAGAGAATAATTTGCCACATTCAGTGGCGAGAAGAAATCTGCGCAGCAGATTCTTCTTGTAGAGCTGTTTTACAGCTCGAATGATGCCTTGGTCCAAGGGCTGGGCAATCGCTATTGTGTTTGGTGGCAGAAACGCCAACTTCACAGCCGTCAGGTTGTCCAGGGCGACGTGCGTTGAAGCGTTGTCTAAAATAATAACAACTCTTCTGTTCTTAGCCGCAAAACGACGATCGATGAGGCGCACATACTCCTCAAAGAGTTTTGCCGCCATGCATGCTTTGGTGTTGCTGCGATAGATGACCCCTGATGGCAACCGGGCGCCTTTGAGACATCTAAGCTTCGCCGACTTTCTAATCCCGAGGAGCGGAGTTTTGTCGGTTCCAGTCATGTTTACGCAAAACGCCACTGATATTCTGTCTTTTGCATGCTTGCCGCCGGTGCACTTCTCGCCTTTGAACGCGAGCGTTTTGTCTGGTAGCAGCTTAAAGAATAGCGCCGATTCATCCATATTAAAGATGTCATCAGGTGCGTAGTCTTCCAAGATGTTCTTCAGCTGACCATTTTGCCACTGCTCCGCGCCATCTACGTCAGCAGCAGCACCTTCTCCTGAAAGAGTCCTCGTGGTAATGCCATGCCTCGCCTTACATCTGGCCAGCCAGCCATTGTTGCACACGAAGTTGTCATGGTTGAGCTGCGAGGCAAAAACCAGGGCCTTCTCCACCAGCAGGGGTCCGCTGATAGGCATATTTTTTGACCGTGCAGCTTTTAGCCACTTCACCAGCGCCTCCTCTACATCCAAAAACGCCGAACCGCGTAGCCGGCACCTTTTCGCAGTTGCAGCAGCACTGCCGAGCAACTTCTCTCTCCAAATTCCACACACTGTGGTTAACGGCAGGTCCTTTTCGCGTGCCAGCGCCGATTTTTTCGTGCCACTTTCAATAGCACGAATTATGTCCAATTTCTCCTCTATTTTCAGCACTCGTGCTTCTGTCCCAGCTTCGGCATGACACAAGTACAAAGCAGCACAAGCACACATACACAACACGTGAAAAACGGCGCGAGAGCTGTACGGCACGGATCAACCAGAGAACACCTATGCACGGCGCCAAAGGAAAACAGAAAGCAAAGCAAGCGCACACCGTGTTTGCGTGTTTGTGCAAAGCGCCATCGCGTGGACAACACCAGGAGCCTAGCCCGCCGAGTGCTTCTTGTTGCAGAAAAATCCAAGAGATGGCGCTCATCAACACAACCGCAATCATCATCAACACAAACAAGCGAGGCGTGTTTCGATCTCTGGGGCTTGCTGTTCTGTCGGGACGCCCAGTGGGGGACGACATGCCGCGGCGAGTGCACAACGAAAATTGGAAAAACTACTTATTAACCAATACATACGCGATAAGCTGGTACGGCTTATGCGGATACAAAATGTATTATGTTCAATGGCCGCCGAGTCGGGGATTTGACTTCACTACTTTTAAGACGAAACTACTGTTTACGCGGGTACAATTTAACGAGGTTTCACTGTATAGTGTAGCACTATTATGAATGTACTGCACGCTTTTAATACGTGATAAAATAAGTGCGTCACACCAATGTTCACTGCTACCTTGCCGTGCAGAAATTGAAGCAGCAGACTTTTTCTGAGTCGAGTAGCACAGGCATTCAGAAAGTTTGCAGCCCTACCACTATCATGCAAAGTGCACGTGCGTGTTGCATCAAAGTAGAGCTGTTGTAAGCATACTGTACACATTTATAAGGCTACAACTCAAAGAAGGCACGTCACGCAGGAAGCTCATTGTTGCCGCGCTAGACGAACAAGCCACACGCTGTGCCCGTACACAGATTGGAGCGTAGCAGATATGAAAAACACTCCCATGAAAAATGTGTGCGTACGGAAAGGCAAGTGGCCTGGCTGTGACAGCATGAGCTGTACGTGCGACGCGCTGCACCCAACTAGCCAGGGGCGACTGGCCCCATGCAGCACAGTGCCACATTTCAATGAAGGATTGTCAGTTTTTGGACACAAGCATGCAGTACAGATGGACAGACATGCACTGTGGAAAGCTGGCATGAGAGTCCATCTGCTCTGTGTTCCGGACTCTGTGGCACTTCCCCTATTCATCGCCACCGCGTACGATTGGACAGTCATGAGAGACAGCCAGAATATTTGTGCTTTGACAAAAACAAACAAAAAGGCCTTGCAGTGGATACTTTAGAAAACATTACTAAGGCACTGTTTCCATTTCGTTGCAGGTATTATACTTGATGACAACTTTTTCGGCAATGAAGAAAAGGCTACAGACCCAAACTACACGTGTGCTATCGCTGAAGAATATAGTCCCACAAGTACGTCTGCGTTTTCTATGTGAGAATAAAAAAAAAACCTTGCCTCACTTTTTATGAGACGCTGTGCGGAAGTAAACACTGCATGCACCAAGGAGATATGTTAATTTTGCTTTATGTAATGTCATTTTGCATTTTTGCACGTGCAAAAACATTGCACCTTTCATGAGCACCTCACAGTCTAAATGGTGTCTGTCTTCAGGTGAGTACTCGTCACCCTACAGCTTTTCAGACGTATTGCCAAAAAATCTTTAGACTAATGTCGCTAACGAATTGCTGTCCGAGCAGACGAAGCAAATGGTGTCATTATTCAAGAGCGGCAGCTCAAATAATCGAACAGCCATCGCAGGAGAGACGTTCACGAACCAAAACAAAATTAAAAATGCACACTGCATCGGACTACTTTGCAGCGCAGTAAGTGTGCAGTAGCTCCGGCCCCGTAGCCTTTAATTCACTGCCAAGAAAATTCATCTGTGTAGTGTAGGCACATGCCGGAAGATGCGAATTTAAACTCCATGGTTAATGTGTACTACTGTTAAGTGCGCAGTTATATGCTGCATACCCAGCAAGTTTAAACCATTCGTGCGAGAGCAAGACACATACATCCCACGTTGCCGTTTGCAGAGAAACTTTTCGCCCTCATCACCCACTGCAATTAGCACTACATTAAGTCACTCATATTTTACCCAATTCTTTGTATTCTCGAAGAAATTTTTTTTACCACGCTTTCGAAGGGCGAGTGTAGTGCTGCAATGGCATTGAACTTCAGTCAATTTTATTTATGATAACTTCTGAATTTTCCTCTTCTTTACATAGATAGAACCTACCAAACTAGATGCACCATACCATGTTTACTCGATTCTACCACGCCCTCAATTGTAGCGCGCATTCGGTTTCTACGACGAAAATAAAAAAAGTAAGACATCAATTGCAACGCGCACCCATTTTTCTCGTTGGCCCGCACGATCACACCACTCGGCAAAACGACTCTTTTCGGGAGCGTCTTCTGTTTAAATATGAGGTACGGGGGAAGCTTGTGCCTATCTCACGTGCAACGGAGCATTGCCGTCACTCAAGTTTTACCGTGGCCCGATGTCAGCACTCGAACTTGCTTCGCCCCCTTCTTCTCGACGGTTGTAGTGCCAGGCTTGTCGAAGTAAAAAGGCGTCTGATCGGCATTCCCGATTTGCCAAGCAGGTAGTCGTTGTTGTGCCGCAAGTTTCGAACGAACCTCTGAAAATTGCGAAGCTTTTCTTCGTACTCTTCCGGAAACTTTTCACATATGCCCGTTCTCCTTCGGACAGAAAACCCTTTGCTCTTCATAAAGTTAGTTAGCCAGCACCTACTTGCTTTAAACTGGCTCCACATTAGCCGTTTTTCTAAGGCTAACTGCATAGCCTGCACTTGGAGCAGTTCTGTCGTCACGGGCTGCTCACTGCTCAATCACATACTCGCCGAGCAGCTCTTCAATTTGTGGAAACCGACCCTGCTGCGGTCCACTGAAACCTTTGCGTGAATCTTTGCTGTCGACAATATTCTGCTTTTGTTTCCGCCAGTCCCGCACGCACGTTTCGGGAGCTCGGAACGACCGTGATGCGGCCGGATTTCAGTCCGTTTCGGCACACGCGATGACTTTTTTTTAAAAGCGACATTGCGGTGCACTCGTTGAGTTTTTGAAGTCGGCCCTTCCATGCCGTCGATGCTAATGCACTACAAGATGACGAACTCCTCAGCACACGTACGAAGCGCTGCACATGGAAAACACATAGGCAGAAATGGCCGACGCGCCATGCTGACGCACGTAGGGGGCAGCCATTTTGGAAATGCCGATGGCAATAGAATGACCTTATTCATTTTTTTTTACGTACTCCATTCTAACACGCATGCGATTTATGAGCTCGCTTAACCGGAAAAAAAGTGCGTGTTAGATTCGAGTACTTACGGTAATGTTCTCTTTTTCCGGTTTTCGACAGCGGTGATTTTAACATCCAGTGATGCCCTGTTTTCGTAAACTTGCATAAATAGCTTGACCAATAAATGCATCACAACAATTCCCAGCAAAACTGTCACACTCATCCCTCAATGCTATTGTGTATATTGACGTGTGGAATTATTTTTCTCAATATGACACACCTCTTGAAAAGTAGGCACATGTTCAGCGACAACATCTCTACTAGACAATTTGGACAACAAAAGCAAGGAGAGCAAAAAGAGAGTTGCTAATGCATGCGGTGAAGTAAGCTTTGCAGAAACAGACCACACTTCATTGAAGGCTCATAAGAGGCGCAACTTCAGGCAGTGTTCTCTTGCTTAAGGGGAGATGCTCCTCGAAAACACTTTTTCTATAATATTATACCTAAAGTTATGAAACTTTGGTCATAGACTGAGTTTGTAACGCTGATTCCAAATATGTGCTTAGTTCTTATGTAGCTTTATTAGTTTTTGTGCGAGACACCTCTCAAGAAAAAAATATAGGGCTTTTTGTGCACATCTTTTTTAATAATAAATTTTTGTTTAGAGAAGCCTGCAATAGCTCATTTTGCTGGTTAGGTAAAGTAGTATGTTAGATACTACTTAAAATTTATTCAAATAATTTCTATATTTCTGAAAATATCAGGAATACCAAAGGTACATACTTTGTGTGCTGTGAGTCAACATTTTAATTGTTTTCAAAAAATGTATAAGATATATTTAAAATGCATATAGATATTGACATTCTACACACTTTGAAGAGGCTGTGTGCAAAATTTCATCCAGATCTGACCATTTGAAGTACCTGAAAAGTGGTGCACAAAACGTAAAAAATGCTGAAAAGTACAAATGGAGAAAAATGCTTTTGAAAGTTTCAAACATCTGTATTTTTCAAAAACATGACGAAAGCACATGAAATTTCTTGCAAAAATAGAGCAATATGTCTCAAACACAGCACAGCTGTTCAGAACTCCCCTGGCCCATACGTTTGCCCCTCAGCACCCTCTCGAATGGAGTCCGTGAGACGCGCTCTCTTCACCTGGTTTCGGCGATGGGCTCGAGCTTCAGCAGTTTGGCGGACGGACATTTTCTTCATTCTCCTCTGGTCACGGGAGCTTCCCAGGACAACAAGCTCTTCTGGTGGCAGAATACCAAGCTCCTGAAGCACTTGCTCAAAGCTGCCATGACCGCAGTTATACCACAAAACGGCGATGGCAGTTGCAGTTTCCACTACTGTCTTGGACACAAACTTCGTCTTCGGGCATAGTAACCAGATCTTGCTGTTGAGGGACTCTGCTGCATTTTGAGTCTTCCCTTGTAAGCAGCGGGTGAGAAGCTTCTTCTCCGTGAGACGCCTGTAAATAGGCAGCAGAGCCTCCCCCTGTGCCTTTGTCAGAAGCGGAGTGTGGTCTGGCGCGGGTTCTCCAAGTGCTTCCGCCCGCTGGTGCTTGCACCATGATTCAACTCCTTCGGGGCAGAATTTATGGCTCTTGGCTGCATTCGTCGAACTCGAATGAAAAAGTGATGCCCAAATGGCACAATACATTTCCCGGACATTGCCCCTGTTGCTGGTGATGGCTATGCGGTAGTAGTTTTGCAACTTCTGTATTTGCCCGTCCTTCAACTTCTCGCCACGTGGAAGAGGAGTCTTGAGCTTGCGAATTGAAGTGCCCAGGCGCTTGGCCACGTGGTTGGTGCAATCTTCCTTCACGATGGATGTTTCACCGTACACTTTGGCCTCAAAGACAGCATTGAAGGCTTCACTGTCCCCATCACTCAAAAACGTGGTGAAGCGCAACGGTGTCTCATATGAGGGAGTCCGCGTCCATATGCGCACTGCTGCCTCAGTTTCCATAGCATGAGAGGAGCAGTCAACGTTCTTCTCACAAACTGGGTTATGGTACGCCTGCCACACTTGCTCTTCGCTCCCGATGTCTTTGTGCCGGCTGCACGCAAGGCAGAAGTTTGAGAGAACCTCAAAATCGAGGCACAAGCCAGTGTCTACAGACACAGCTGTGCCAACACCGTTATGGCTCTTGTGGCCCCGCTTTTGCCACGTACCATCAAACATCACGGCAACATCACTGCTGCCGACCATCTCTTTCGTGTGAACTCTCGCTTTCTCCATGTTTTTCTCCACGGCTTTCATGGCCGCAGCATGAACTTTCTTGCCGATCGCAATAAAGTTGTTGTGATGTAACGGCGTCGGCAAGCCAAGAATGGCGCAAAAACGTGAAAGCTGTTCGTGCCCGATGCCAATCGCGCGCGCAGCTACCACTGCCTTGACGTTCACGGCGAAGCTGTCGCGGGAGCTCCCACTCCGATATTCCCGGCTTCCGCTAGCACCGTTCGCAAGCTCACCAGGCACAACACGGCTCGAGGTGTGCACAGAAGAAAGTACCGATTCAGGGCACTCACTGTTCCTGCAATGCAACTCGAGAAACGCCGAGAGACCCTTCCGTTTTTCGACCGGTTCACGTACCGCGAGGGTACAGGTGTGGCACGCAGGGCAAGCAGCTCCACTTATCAGCACCGTAAGCGCACTGATATCGCATATCACAGCACTCATAGAGTTCCGATCGCTTGCTGCTCTATCGTTCTCGAAGAGTCCAATCTTCACCTCCGAAGCGCTCACAAAGTTCAGCGCGGCGTCGATTTCGTCCGAGTGGCCGTTGTGCTGGTTAGGGCTAGCCGGAGGCGTCGGGCGGCTGCTTCCCGCTGTCACTTTCCGTAGAGGTTTTCGACGCCGCACTCGGTGCGGGATCTTCGCCCGAGCCTTCTGAGCTCGGAAATCGCGCTTTTTCGGTTCGTTCATTACGAAATAACTGAAAAAACGCAGGAAAAGGGCCACAGAGTTCGATCGAGTCGCCGTACACAGTCGAGGACGGATGCAGGCTTCGGTGCTTCGCCGCAGCAACGTCTCCGTGTAGGCCAATGGCGGCCTCGCTAGAGCACCACGTGATTTAAATGTCCAGTAGAAACGCTTGAACAGGCGCCAAAACGTGCCTTTTTTTATTATTTTGGGCCAAAATGCGAAACTGAGGGAGGTGCTGTAGGCTAAACGAAGGCTTACTCAACCTCTCCAAGCAAACAGCAATAGCGGGAGACGCCGCATTCTCGAGATGGAGACGATCGAAAGTTGCTGATTTGCGACGAAACTAGCACTTTCTCGAGCCACCGTGGCTGAATAAAATAAAATTTTTACTAACTTCTTGTTCGAATTTTGCCTTGATCTTTTGCGGAGTTGTAGCTGAATAAACAAAGATAATTTTACAGGTAAAATCTCAAAACTGAAAAATTCCGCAAAAAACGCGATTTTTCGTCGCGCATCTCCCCTTAAATGAAGTTCACACAGCCTTCCTGATCATAACTTGAAAACTTGAGAAGTGATACTCTGGGCCACCTGCTTTGGCTGTTTCATCCCAAGATACCTGCTGATGCAATCCCGAGATGGCGCTTTCATGAAACAGTGGGGCATATATGTGCGACTTTTCTTCAGTAGACTATTGGCTTGGCTTCAATGAAACTTGTTAGACATTATTTCTTTGTAGTTTATATCAATATGTGCTACACTCAAACCTCAACACAAACGAACTTGTATATAACGAAATGTCGATTATAATGAAGTAAATAAAGAATAGTCGAAGAGATGTAAGGTAAGGAATAAACCTTTATAACAAATTTTTGGGTATAACAAACTTATTTTCGTGCAAGGTGCCACTTATTTATAATGAAGTTTGAATGCACAACTGGTTTTTATATCACTGTGTCAAAAATATAGAAGAACCTACAAAAGGTTAACACGGTTGTACAGTATCTGAAAAGCCATCTTTTATACTGAAAAAGACTGGGTTATTACGCTACCAATTGAAAAAAATTATCCCAGTTTTCTTTAAGGGGGCAGACTGGTCTTAAACATTTTTTGTTTATTTCTTCAGTGAACTTGATCAAACTGCACAGGGTTATGCAGTTTTTTATGCAGATTTCAAATAATTAATTAGTTTTCCTGTAACTGATCTTGTTCCTGAGATAACTTAAGTTCACCCCCTATTGTTTAGGGCTGCCATAGAAAAAAAGTGCTCAATTAAAAGTGATATTTAAGATATGCTATCATAGACTAATGACTATAGAGTGAAAGTATGCAAGACTTTTTTTGTTTTTAGGCCTTTTTTGGTTATTTTACAGCAAAGTGAACTATCCATTTGCAAAAGTAATTGAAATTGTATTACAACTTTGATGAGTAATTAATTAAAAAGGCTTGTGCTCTAAATTCTGCTCCCATACTTGCATTCTACACACATACAGGTTTCTATTGCAAAAAGAATTATTATTGTACCTGCCCTAGCTGCAGAGATATTGTGGCCTCAAAACTGAACAATCGTAAATTTACTTTTCTGAGAAAAATGAAAAAAAAAAGGAAACACACAGCTTCCTCAAACAGCAACAATCATGGTGCGCTTGTTTTTCAATCCTCATAAAGGTGCTCATAAATTCGTAGCAGAGCTTCTAACACAGGTGCCAGCCAATTATATAGAAGCCTCGAAGTGGGTTTCCCGTTTTTCGCATGTCTGTATATTATCTGGACAATTACAATGACTTACAGAAAAATTATCACTTTCTTGTGTGTGAAAACTTGCAGAGAGATAGAAAAAAAATTTTTAAAAATGAATTTATTTGTCACTTTTTGGTCCCAAAGAACAGTCTGCCCCCTTGAAACACCACCAGGGTTTCCATCGCAATGAAACCACGCTTTCATATATTACCAACTTTCAATAAAATGGACCCCCTTTTTTTCTTTGGAGAATCATTGACCCGTTGCACCGACAGTGTAACGGGTCAACACAACAAAGCGTAGTTTGTCACTGGTTTCAGAAAGACGCAACCGTACCTTGTAAGATCTGCTCGAACGTTTGCCAGTGGTCGTTTGTCGTCCACTGTCGGGCCTTGTCCCGGTTCTTCGTGCGAATGGCATCTAGTAGGGGAACCATAGTCTCCTGGCAACATAGCACACACACAAAGAAAATTTGTAATCTTATTCAAAGAACGTGCGAGATCAAGCTAGATTACAAGACCATTCAGTCTAAAAAAAACCCTGAAAAAAAAAAGTTTAAAGGAAGCGTGGATGCTTGGACAAAGAATACTGTGGAAATAATTATTTGAAAAAAAAAAAAAAACATTTTTGGAAATGGCACTTACATGCTACTGTCCTGATCCTCCAAGCTTCCTATCTCATCCTTCACCAAATATTATCTATTTAAAAATACGTAGGACAAGTCGTTTTTCGGTTCAACTTCTGCTAAAATGACGCACAGTCAATGATGTCACGCTTACATTGCAAGGGCTTGACCAACTAACGCTTTGTGACAGCGTATGTAGAAATGTTTGTGGCTCTTCACAATTAAATGTGACATCTGTTTATATTTTCTCAATTTTCTCGAAATAGTCATCTTGCCAACAAATCAATGCACTTAAGGCAATCTGTTAGCCACTATCACAGCGAGATGAATCAACTGTTTTTTCTGCAGAAAGCTAGATCTACAAAACACGCAACTTGAGAAGCAGATATGATGAATTTTTTTTTTTTTTGCAATTTGACAGGCAAGATTGCTGCATGGCCATATTCACGACAATAGAGTTTAGTGCAGTATAAAGCAAGAGATATTAGCCCAATAATAAGAGTGCTATGATTGCTGCGATCCTTGTGCCCTCTGCTATTGATCCGTGTGTCTTTCCGAGACTATCATTGGTCTATCGTAGTAATACAGTTAAACCTGGATACAACGAAACTGAAAAATTTGTAAAAAAGATGGTTTTGTTATATGCAGGTTCAGTTAGAAAATTCGAAAAATAAATGCACAGTTTAAAAAACAAAAGGGGAACCAAAGACAGGGCTCACTCAAAACACTTATTGAGAAGTAAAAAACTACGTTATTATTGCAATAGCAATCATATGGACACTCTCAGTAGGTTTTTTCTGTCGCCGCCATGTTCCTTAACAAGTCCAAATTGATAACATGCCCCACGCATCCCAAGTTTTACGAGAGAATAAAATCGCCCGAGTGAGCGCTGCTGAAGCAGAGATCAAAGGAGCACATACGATAACACCACTCCTGTATGTTAGAACTGCCGTTAAATGCTCAAACAGAAAAGAAACCACCGGTTTTGAATGAACATGGGAAAACACGGAAAAGGGGGAGGGGGGCTCGCTCGAGTAGCAGCAGTGAACTCAATTTTAAGGGCATGGTCACGATCGCTGGCTGATGTGCTATCTACCATATTTATTCCAATATAGGTCGACCTCTTTTATTTTATTTTTTTCGAAAATGTTGTTCATAACCAGCTATCAACCTATAATCGTGACCAAAGAATCTAGACCTATATTCACGAGTAAACCAACCAAAAGCGCCGAGCTGATGGCGTTCAACAGCCGCGCCTGCTGTTCTTCAAGCAGTTCCTGCTCCATACGCATGTTATATACCATAATGTCTGAAATAAAGACCCCGCTCCTCTTTTTCGAATACCTTAATGATTGCAAAAAAAGTTATGTATGCTATAGCCGCGTACCGCCCCTGCAAAACGCAACAGCTCTGCTGTGTTTGCGATGAAACCCACCATATGCTTAGGTATTGGCCGTGAAGTCCCCAACCTGCTAGCCGTTGTGAAGTTTGACCCGGAAATTCGTCTGGGCAGACGCCATTGTGCGTAAGCCGGTCTACTGGGGAGGCTCTCAATCCTTTCAGCGCCCAGTCTGCCAGACGCTGTCGAAGATTTGAGCAATTACCCAGACAATGCGGCAAGCAAAGACGAGTTCCCGACTTTCAAATACGGACCCTTTCGTCGTTCCTTCAAGCAGCAGCGGTGCCTGATGACCTCTGTGATTCATTTGGCGACGGGAAAGCTGTTGTGACCGGCGCCAGAGCTGACAGGAGAGCGGCGCTCCTTTTAATCCCCAATCAAGTAGACGACCGGCCGGCTGCCTATGCCCGCCAGGCATTGTCCCTGCTAGCTGGAGGATGAGACGTCGTGTCGCCACGACGCCGTTAACCGTTCGAGAGAGGACAACAAAGACAGCATCTTCCTGGAAGAGACCGCGGCGGATCCCACCGCTGCCACCAGTTGTTGGGTCTGGGTCGGAGGAGGAAGTTGCTGATGGCATCCCGCCGCTGCCACCTGTTATTGCGAATGGGGGTCTACCCGGTCTTCTGTGGTAGCGTGGTGTAACCGGGTCGAGGAAACGAACGCTGACAAGAAGAGGATACGAAAACAAACAGGTTTATGGCACTATTTACATATATTTACAGCAAAGAAAGGTCAGTGGTTTCAAAAACCACGAGCGTGGTGGTTGAACGTTACATAGTTCAGAGCGACGTCCAGCACTCTGCGGCGTCGTTTTAAGCCCCGTCAGGCTCCTCCTCTCCGAGTGGAACACCAATCACACACACACAACAGGTGAGGGGGACGAGCATGCACGGTCCACGCGAACGTCCAATATTGAGTCGTGAACACTGCACTGCAAAGTGGCGCCAGCAGGGCTCTTCCTCGTCGTGTATGTGCCGCTAGCCGAGAGGTCCCACGATCCTGACAGCATACATCAAAGGGTCTGCCGCACAGCTCGCCTAATTAGAGGGGTGATTTGCGGTGGCCGCCGCGGTCTCTTCCAGGAAGATGCTGTCTTTGTTGTCCTCTCTCGAACGGTTAACGGCGTCGTGGCGACACGACGTCTCATCCTCCGGCTAGCAGGGACAATGCCTAGCGGGCATAGGCAGCCGGCCGTTCGTCTACTTGATTGGGGATTAAAAGGAGCGCCGCTCTCCTGTCAGCTCTGGCGCCAGTCACAACAGCTTCCCCGTCGCCAGATGAATCACAGAGGTCATCAGGCACCGCTGCTGCTTGAAGGAACGACGAAAGGGTCCGTATTTGAAAGTCGGGAAGTCGCCTTTGCTTGCCGCATTGTCTGGGTAATCGCTCAAATCTTCGACAGCGTCTGGCAGACTGGCGCCGAAGGGATTGAGAGCCTCCCCAGTAGACCGGCTTACGCACAATGGCATCTGCCCAGATGAATTTGCAGGCCAAACTTAACACCGTGCTTTCGGTACTGCCTTCCGGCGCGCAGCCGCACTGGCACTAGCCTGCAGCCTCGCCGTCGCCGCCTCGCACTTTGTTCATTGTATGATCAGCCTGATGGGGTGACGGTACGCATTTGCTTTAGGCGCTGAGCCGTGCTTCCTACTGGGCTGGAGAAATTAGGTGCCGTCTTCTTCTTCTAACCACCACCACTATTTGGTTGTGTGCGGTTGCGACAATGTCACGTCAGCAGAGCTGCACAGGTGACTTCAAGTGCCAAGTGATACTTTTTACCGAGGACTCGAGCAATTGTGCCATGCAGGGCGAGTTCTGTGTAGGCTCGCGAAAGCAGCAGGACCGCCTGTTAGTGTGCAAATGTCGGGGTTGTGCCTTTTGCGGCCTAGCAATCGGCAGTGGTGGCAGCAAGGACGACGTCGTTTGGGAAGTCCCAGATGCTTGCCAAGAATCTGATGACATCTTCATCTTGCACATCGGACCCGATAACGGCCCCCCAGCAGCGATTAGGGCACTCATTTATGTAAATAAAGATGTGCTATGTTTAAATTTTTCTGTTTCTAAACTATAAAAAAAAAGCATTGGTCGACTTATATATTAAAATATTTTTTCCCCTTTTGTAGAACACTATAAGTAGGGGTCGACCTACATTCGAGCCCGACCTATTTTCGAGTAACTACGGTGAGCGAACATAAGTACACTTTCAATGTGAAGAGACTGTGTGAAAAGAGCACTTCTCCCAGGACCGGTTGTACTTGCTCACACCAACATTTTGTAGTAGTTAATCCAGCGATGTGGGATCCACAAGAGTTGGCTGCCAGCCTTACTTGTATGACATTACAATTTGTTGCCATTGTTTTCCATTCAACGCGTCCAATTGTTGTTGCCCGAGCTAATTGGCTAATCGTGAAGGCTACGGTCCCGCGAACTCGGAGAGCAGCGTAAGATGGTAGCGTACACCAGTCGACCTCTCAAGATTTGTCATTGTGGCATTAGAGAGTTTCCATCAGTGCCTAAACTGACATCCTCGGTAGTGACAACACGGTCGCCCACAATAAAATAAGAAAAATCAAAGCTGAATGTTGTTGGAAGCCACTCTATGCGCGTGCAGTGACACCATACGAGCAAGCACAGTGTCGAGAAAGAAGAAGGAACGAATATAAACCACAGAAAACTATTTGGTAAAGTGCTCTCCAAATTCTACGCAGCTCCACATATGTGACGCTAAATATAAAAATATACATATATATTATATATAAAACTGTAACACTACCAACACAAAAGTACTTTTTTTAATTTTTGTTTTTAGTTTGCAGGAAGGAAAGGGCGCATTAGAAAATCCGCTCACAACAACAAGAACGGCAACAACGCCAGCTCGAGGGGCGCAGGCCTGCTTGCCCGCCTAGAACCGGGGCCATGAATGCGCTACTTCGCGATGCGTCGGCGGTGGGGCAACTGTGACAGTACATGCTCGTGCCGAAATGACAAAATCCGGGGCAATATTCCTAGACTGTCTGGGGCGAATATTCGTTATATCAAGGTTGTTTTCTACTGTAACTTTGTCACAGAGAAGTGACAAATACATGTGTTTCTATGAAGTAACAGCGGGGAATAAAAAGCTTCGTAACATCGAGGGATTTATTATATGGAAGTTCATTATAGGCAGGTTTAAGGGGGGACGTGTTCTTTAGAAACCGAAAAATGGCGAAAAAGTCGATTTCTTGAAAACCCCATATTTGGATAGTATGTATAAACTATCTGTTCTGTAAATATCGACGTTTAATTCATCGCGAAAGTACGTCAAATTATATACCATGCCGCGGCAGCCGGCAAGTGGCCAGCGAGTGCTGGAAATACCCCAACTTTATGCATTTGCAATTTATTTATTTATTTATTTTCCTCAAGGGTCCCTAACAGAAGGGACATTACGTGAGGGGTGGGCATACAAGAAATGGGGAAAGGCAAAGTTGGATGCGCAACAAAACGAAAAACGAATTTTAGGTGATAGCTGAAGCGGCATTTTCGAACCACACGGCCCAGTGCCACCACCTTGGTCTTGTATTGCTCATGAATTCTCACTCTCCTTTTTCATCGCCACACGCGGCAACAGCAGCAGCGTGGCCGCAAGAGAATCGCTTATTATTGGGGGGCTCTCGAAGTTTTGAAGTCTCCCGCGGTCCGAATGCGAAGCCACGATTGGAGGAAGCGCACGCCTTTCGAGAGAGTGGGTGATGGGTCATGCACAGCAGCCCTTATTGACTGCTGTGCATGATGGCGCATCTGTTCCACCGGCTCGCCGTCTGCTCCGGCGCCGGCCTTGAAAGCACTGGTGTTCTCTTGGCGTGCGTTGTTTTCTTGTAGGCCATCATTCCACTCGGTTCTCACGCATGCTCTTCAATCTTTCACTGTCTTTATGAGACGATCTTTCGCCATGTTCACGGGACGCTGATTGTTGTTCTGTCACTAATGATGGGCCGAGCAAAGTTTGGAGCAAAGTTTTTACTTCGCTTATCTACTGCTGCGGAAATTCCTCACAGCTGTCAAGAACGAGCAAAGTTGCAAGTGTTTGTTGCATGCTTCGAGTGCTTTCGCTCTGCTTTTGTTCCGATGAGTATGATCGAAGCTATAAAAGGTGGGGACAGGGGACAGAAACGAGGAAAGAAGTTACGTCGACACATGTAGTGATCTTGTGTATGCGTGATGAAATGTGACTGATATTTCACCTCGTAAATCTTCTGCATGAGAGTGGCTCACTGAAAAATTTAGCAGACTGGGGAGCACAACACTGGCACATGGTGGCACATTTGATCCCAATGCCACTACTCACTTATACTGGCCATAGTATAATAGCATACTGCAACATGTCTGCCGCTGCCAACTACAGCGGCAGACAACTACAAGCCAAAGAGACTCTTGTGAGCTCATAACAGCTTTCGCTGTAAAAAACCTGTCTTGTTGACACCCCACCAGTCCGGGTGCGTGGCCCACTGCCAAGGATGGGGATGGACGGTTCATGAAAATGTTTTCAGGATCGTTAGCCCTCATGGCCCGCAGCCCAGCTATGGACTTGCCAAACCAGAAGTGGAGGACCACGCGAAAATGAGAAAGCGAGCCAAGAGAGCAATTCAGCCTGTCGTCTATATTCACCATTAAAAGCCATGACTTCAATAAACAAAGAAACGCTGAGTTCTCAGCTCCATACCCTCAGTGGCACAATGTCCTGCGAGGCGAGATAGAGGAGCAGGTGGAAGTCTGAGAAGGCCTCGAGGACGTTTTCGCTGCCGGCATTGTTGGCAGTGAACTGGGACAGGTGCCTGGCCACGGTGCCCAGATCTTGGATGTGACCCTCGAGGAGCCGGTTTTCGACAGGGAAGTGCCGCTTGCCCGGTGCAGCATAGAAGGTCGGCTCCTTGGGGTCCTTGGGTGTTGACACGGGCACGTCCACCAGCAGGTACTCGATGGGAAGCGGCCGTGCCATCTGGGTCACCTCATTGCCGTACGAGTCTGTGTACTGCAACAAAGGACGCAAAGAGGGGAGTTTTCTTAAAGGGTTCGTTTCTTTGCTGGGCACAACTGAGTGAGCTTGACAGACAATTAGACCAAGGAAAACAGAGAGAACATTGTCGAGTTTCAAACTCCAGGGTACTAAGTGCGGCGTAAATTGAGAATCCTCCATGACGTTGGTTATCATGTGCCATTGCTTATCAGTCATGCCCACAAACGGAAACAGTCCACGCAGCCGCCATGCCGAGTTTGTCCATTGTGCAAATTGATACATTGATTAGTACTCTCACACAATTCAAAAGTCTTTATGGCTGCCACGAGTAATGCGATAAGAAAAAAAAACATGGGCCATGATGGCACCAAGTTCCCGTACCAAACACCAAGGTGTGACAGATTTTGATAGTCTACTAGGCCCTATGTAGATGTTAATCAGTAATGATGAAGTACAATGTTCTTTGAAAGGGCCAAAGACATCTGATACCAAGCTGCATAAAATTTCATTGAGCCAATGTCACCAAATTAAGAACAGTACACATGAAAATCCCTGATGTTATGCTTTTATGCATGGCATCAGATGTTGACAAAATATTAGACAATAATACTTTGACCTAAACTGTCTCCTCTAATAATAAAACTCACAAAACCGATTACATTAGTGATAAAGCACAAATTATTAATGTAAACTGATTAACTCAGGTGCCCCTTTAAAAAGAAAAACTGAAAAAATAGAGATTTCAGGTGCGCCATTTGCTTGCACACCGCTGAGCCGACGCAATGCAGCACATGCACCCACTCGTACGCACCTTGTAGAAGACGTCGGGCACGTACTGGGTGTTGGAGGACTCGCGGACGTAGCCGAGCTCGGGGGCGTCACGCGTGGGCACCAGGCAGTTGTCCCGCACCAACGCCATGCACTGGTTGGAAACCTGGTAGCCCTCCATGTGTACCCGATTCTCAGAGTCGCCTGTGCATACGCAGCAACGAACACTAACATAAGAAAAAAGAGCACTGCTCTGTGTTGGAGAACCTGTTTTCTGCAGTCAGACTTCGACACAACAAACACAAACTAAGCGAGTTAACAATCATAACGAAGCAAACAGAGAATAGTCATGTCATTGTTATAGAGATAGGTAACTTCACTTATAATAAAATTTTGAACTTAACAAAGCCGTTTCCGTGTCAGATGTGACTTCGTTGTAGATGAGGTTTCACTGTATTCATCAAGTGGGAGAGGACTTGATACTTCTCACGCTTTAAAACTGTTTTGAAAGGCAGCGTCATACCTTGTTGCATTCACAAGAAATTCATAATCTCAGCGCCATTTCAAGAATTGAAAGCTATCCAAGAGCGAAACAGGAATGAGATCAAGGTTTTCTAAGAGTACACTGATACCTCAACATAAGGTGCACAGATATAACGAATCATCTGCCGTCAAATGAAATATACTCCTAATTTTTACTAAATGCAACTTTATGCATGAAGAAAAGGCAGAAATTAAGGCAGCTCATTTTCACCAAATATAAATTAAGGCAGCTCATTTTTACCAAATATAACTTTACACACGGAGAAAAGGCACAAATTAAGGCAGCTTTGCACTAGCAGTGCAAAGCCTGCAGAAAGTGCAGTGCTGGGCAGCCTTCTTTTTTTCCTCTTCGGTTCTCCGTTCTTCTCCTCTTCTCTTTCCTTTTCTTTTTACCAGTATTTTCTTCTCTTTATTTCTATTTTTTTATTTTCTTGCTAGTATTCCTCTTTCGTTCCTTCTTTTCATTTATGACGTGCTCCCTTTTTTTCCCCCGCTTTTTTACAGTCAAACCTCGTTATACCGTAACGGGATATAACGTAATAATGGATATAACAAAGTAAATGAAATTCCCCTTGAAAGCTCCATTGAGAACCATGCATTTTAAACCTCACTGTAACGAAGTAAAATTGACCTGTAAATTAACATAAAGAACCAAACGAATCTATCAAATAGTCTACCAAAAAAAAGAAAAAAGAAAAAGCGTCGTGTGTTAAGTATATCGTTTCTTGCGGAGTTTGACGCTCATTCGGCGCAGCTCTTTCAAAACTCCCACGCCGACCTAACAGCTATGCTACACGTGGCCGTGAGAGCCGTCCTTCTCACACAGCCAGCGGAGAGGATTGAGGAAGCGCTCAGCGGGTCACATGACCGAGAAGCGGCGCCCTGATGCAAAGCGATTTCCCTTTCATTTAAATACATGCAATGGGGAAACTTCAGAAGACTTACATTAATTCACAAATCAGAGGACATTCATCATTAATTGAAGCAATTGGTGATGTGTGTGTGCACACGTTTGCCTTGCAGCGAGTCAATCAATTTCGCACGCAGTTTGCAAAGCATAGTAAGGCATGGCTAAGTCCAGTGCCAACCCTCTCTAAAGACGATGGCAACGACTGCGTCTCCGCTGCTACCCTCTGCACCGAGAAAGGAGGAGCTTCACGCGGAAAGATGCAGATCAGCATTACAGAGAGAGCCAACTCTCCGTGACAGCTTTCTTTTTTTTCCCCTCTCTCTCCACGCACGGCCTTGAAAAGAGAAGGGTCCCTACGTCCAGAGACGGAAAAGGAAGCAGCGTGACACAGGCAGGTCGCAGATCGGCATTTGAGAGATAGCAAACAATCCGGCACCGTCTTTTCTTTCTTCTTCTTCTTTCCCTTTTTCGCGCACAGCATTGAGACAGGCTCGTGGCATGTTGCGAGCTTCGCATCCGCGACATGAGGCATCGCCACTATCGAAACGACGACAGCGCACCGCCGGCGACGGCAAACGAACGCCATGTAAGCCTTTTTTCTGACAATTTTATTTGTAAAACTTGAAAATGGTAAGCATAAAAAAATCGTTTCTCATTTATTTTAGGCATTCAGAAGCATGCGTGGTGAAAATGCCTGGAAAATGGGAAAGTGACGCAACTTAAATGGCAGCGTGGACCACAAAACTAAGTCATGCCGCACTGGTCGTGAATGGCACGCGGATACGTTGATGTTAATTACAAAAAGTATGCCGAATACTGTATACGAGGTGTTACGACATCTTCAGCTACAGAAGTGCTGGAACGTTATCAGTATACCTTTACTTACGGCAGCGAACGTTTCGTGGAGTGCGATAGATATATCAGCCAGTGCTGGACAGCTTCTGTGCTCCGGGCATCTGTGTTGGAGCTATGCGCAGTATGTACCTTGTTTGCACCTGAATGCTGATGCACGCATATTGTTCACTGCTGTACACACTAAAATGTTACATGACTTTTATTTCATGTAAACATCGACTGACTTGCAATGAAACAATTTATTGCCGCAAGTTTGCATGATCAGCGTTGTCGTTTCGCTCAGCCTGTACCGTATTTACTCGATTCTACCGCGCCCTCGATTGTAACACGCCCCCGGTTTCCACAACAAAAATAAAAAAAGTAAGACATTGATTGCAACGCGCACCCATTTTTCTCGTTGGCCAGCACGATCACACCACTCGGTAAAAATGACTCCTTTCGGGAGAGTATTCCTTTTAATTATGAGGTACGGGGGAAGCTTGTGCCCATCTGACGTGTAACAGAGCATTGCCGTCACTGTAGTTTTACTGTGGACCGATGTCAGCAACCGAACTTGCTTCGCCCCTTCTTCTCGATGATTGTAGTGCCAGGCATGTCGAAGTAAAGAGGCGTCTGATCGGCATTCCCGATTTGCCCAAGCAGGTAGCCGTTGTGCCGGAAGTTAGGACGAGCCTCTGAAAACTGTGAAGCTTTTTATCATACTCCTCCGGAAACTTTTCGCAAGTGCCCGTTCGCCTTCAGAGAGAAATGCCTTTCCTCTTCATAAAGTTAGTTAGCCAGCACCTGCTCGCTTTAAACTGGCTCCGCATTATCCCCTTTTTCTAAGGCTAACAGCATAGCCCGCACTTGAAGCAGTTCTGTCGTCACAGGTGGTTGTGCCGCTCGCTGCTCAAGCACATACTCGCCGTGCAGCTCTTCAATTTGCGGAAACCGACCCTGCTGTGATCCACTGAAGCCTTTGCGTGAAGCTTTGCTGTCGACAATCTTCTGCTTGTTTCCGCCAGTCCCAAAACGCACGTTTCGGGAACGCCGAACGACTGCGATGCGGCCCGATTACCGTCCGTTTCTGCACACGCGATGACGTTTCTTTTAAAAGCGGCATCGTGGTGCACTTGTCGAGTTTTTGGAGTCGGCCCTTCCATGCCGTCGATGCTAATGCACTACAAGATGACGAACTCCTCTGCACACGTACAAAGTACCGCACATGGGAAACACATAGGCAGAAATGGCCGACGCGCCATGCCGACGCACGCAGGGACTGCCATTTTGGAAATGCCGATGGCAATAAAATGACCGTGTTCATTTTTTTTTTTCGTACTCGATTCTAACGCGCATGCGATTTATGAACTCGCTTAACTGGAAAAAAGGTGCACGTTAGATTCGAGTACTTACGGTATGTGGCATCACTCACTAAAGCAAGTATGCAAGACACTTGTGCAAGTAGCTTACTGCATTGCACTATATGTAAACGAGAGAAATTGAGACAGGGAGCTGCTCCAACGAGCGGGAGAAAGCCATGACGCAGAAGCAGACAACGGTGTCGTCTGCTATGCGAACGGTCAGCCGCCATATCAAAACGACCTCGTGCTTTGAAACCAATTTCGTTTTATACGCAATTATAAATTATACAAACAATATTTTTAGTTATTATTTGTTCAAAAAAACTATTTGAGTAAAGAAGATAATAAAAACTTGTTCAGTTGTCAGTAGAATAGCCGCGAGGCGGATTTTTTCTTTGCATGCTTACGCCCATCTGATGCCACAAACTGCTACAATGGATATAACGAAATAATTGTGGCTCCCCTTTAACTTTGTTACAACGAGGTTTGAGTGTGCAAGGTTTTTAAAGCACTCAGCACTTAAGGGGGGACGCGGCCCTTGAAAACCGAAAAATCGCGAAAAGTCGGTTTTTGAAAAACCACATTTTTGGGTTGTATGTCTCATAAACTACCTATTCTGTAATTATCAGCACCTAATTAAACCGCAAAGTGCAAAAAAATACTATTTTCGAGGCCGCCGCAGCGTCCAAAACAGGCGCAAATCCCGAAATGAAACCAAACTTCGCGTGCGCGCCATTCCTGGACCATGCGGTCGTCCCGTGCCATCTTGGTGTTGTTTTGACCGTGAATTCTTTCTCTCTCGTTCGCCGCCTTGCAAAATGGCGTCGGCAGCACAGCTGACATGCTATTGGCGTTTTGCCGCGATGCGATGCGGAGCGCTGATTGGCTAGAGCAGCGCATTCATATCTCGCGGGAGAAAGCGTGCCCGCCATTGGCTGCTGTGCAGCAGCAGGGGCGGTCGCTCCTCTCTATGGCGCGTCAAGCGCGCTCGCTTCCTTGTTGCTCTCTGCTCCGTCCGCCTCGACAGACGTCTGCTTACGAGCCGCTCTTCGCCTTGTGCTATCTTTTCGATCATTTTTTCTCGTTTTTTTTTTCTTTTTGCACTAGTTCTGTGCTTTTCGTCTTTGTTGTTGCGGGCGATGCCGGCAACGAAGCCGAAGTCAGTGCGGAAGTCCGGTGCGCGGAGGCAAGCTATGCGGCTTGTACGATCATCGAAATTCCGCTATTCTGCTGCGGGTGCCGACTGCGTAGACGCTTGCAGCGACGGAACTGTGTTGTCGGCTGTCGCCAGTCGAGAATCCGACACATCGAGTGTGGCTGGAGCCGCAAATGCACCGAGTGTTTCCGAGATCGCCGGGCTCGACACGTGCTCCGAATCGATGCCATCCAGTGTGACACCGAGTGCTTCTGATATCGCCGGACCCAGCACTTCGTCTGAATCGGTGCCATCGAGCGTGACACCGAGTGCTTCTGATATCGCCGGACCCAGCACTTCGTCTGAATCGGTGCCGCCGTCGAGCGTGAGTGGACCGTCGCTTCATCTGCGGACGCGTTTCCTAACGAAGGAAGAAATCGATGCGAATGCGAAACGTCGTGACGCCGTTCGCGCTGAACTCGAGTCTACGCCGGCGACGCAGAAGAAATTTCAACTGATGCAGCCGGCTCTTGCACCTGCAGTGACAAGTGAGGGCGAACATTTTTCGCTCGTTCAAATGAACATCTTTAACGTCAAGCTCAGCCGCACAGTGTGCAAAGAATGTTTGAAAGGTGCTATGACTGTCCGAGAGAGCGCCAAGCCTGGACTTGCAACAAAACTTGAAGTCGTGTGCGCCTCTTGTAGCACCGTCGATAAATTATGGACATCACCCCGCAAAAAGGACACGCAGGCCTTCGATGTAAATGTCCGCGCCATAATGGCTATAAAGCAAATAGACAAGGGGCAAACAGCTCTTAATGACTTTTGGGCTGCCATAAACGTCTATTACAGAGGTCTTCACCACAAGACGTTTCAAAAGCACTTGAAAGAGACGTTCAGGAAGCCAGAGGCCACCGCTTTGGAGAAGTTTTATGCTGATTCTGCCACAGCAGTGATCAAAACATATAAAGAAATGGACCCCAGCTTCTGCAAGGACACCACCGTAGTTTACGATGGCACATGGCATAAGCGGGGTCACACATCACACATCGGAGTGGGATCGGTAATTGATTTCTTTACAGGTCTCATCTTGGATGCTGTAGTTCTTTCAAACCACTGCCTTGGATGCCAAACAGGGCCCAAACCTGGAGATGCAGCATACGAAAGCTGGCAGAAGCACCACATTTGCCAGAAAAACACAGACGCAAAATCGGGAAGCATGGAAGTGGAGGCAGGCTTGACTCTCTTTGGGCGGTCTGTATCCAAGCATGGCCTGCGGTACACCACTCTTGTGTCCGACGGAGACAGCCGTACCTTCGCTGCCCTCACAGAAGAGAATGTGTACGGGCTAGTGCCAATTGTAAAAGAAGAATGTCTGAACCATGTTCAGAAAAGGATTGGAAGTGCTCTTCGAAACATTGTGCAGAAAAGTGATAAGCCACTGAGTGGGAAGGGGAAGCTGACTAAAGCCCTCATTGAAAAGCTGACAGGATAGTATGGTTGGGCCCTGAGAAACAATTCAACTGACCTAACAGCCATGCAGCGTGCAGTGATGGCAACATATCACCACGTCACATCGACTGACCAGGACCCTCACCATGAACTTTGCCCAGAGGGGGCTCAATCCTGGTGCCGCCATAGAGCTGCAGAGGCAAAGCGTGAGCCACAGCCAAAACATAAACACAGCCTACCGGACTATGTCGCTGCAGCTATGCTGCCCATCTACGAAAGACTGTCACAAAAGTCGCCTCTTCAGCGCTGCCTGGGAGCGAAGACGCAAAATCCATCAGAATCATTCCACTCCATTCTGTGGTCTCTGATGCCGAAGGAACAACACTCATCCTTGATCGCGGTAGAAACAGCACTGCATGAAGCAGTGCTGCGCTACAATGCCGGCTGCTGCAAAGCAACCCAAGTGATATCGGACTCCATTGGAATTGGACTTCAACCAGGTCATCTGGCCATCCAGCGAGCTCGTGAAAGAGACGCTTTACGCCTAAAAAAGAATTCTAAAAGACACCAAGAGAAGATGGAGGCCAGGCAAAAGAAGAAAAGAGTGCGCCAGGACACTTCTAGCTACTGTGCTGGAGCTTTTTGAAAAAAACACGTGTTTTGAACTTTCTCGGCCTGTTTTCTCAGAACAGATTTTTTTGCTAGTTGTGGTGCTGAGGAAAGCAAGAACTCGAAAACCGTTCATCAGATTTGTGTGCAGTTTTTTTTATTCTGTTCCTGAATGACCTTGCAAGGGCGTAACAAGCTCCTTTTTTTGAAAATTGGTGCTGTTAATTTATAATAAACAATTAATTTTTGATGAATCTGGTCATTACTGGTTACATCAAATTCAAAGTTGCGTGAAAATTTTTTTTGGGGGGGGGGGAAATTAAAAAAAAAAACTGCTTTGTAGCGCCCTGGGATAGCTATCAAGGAATGACCACAATGAATTTCAGCTTTCTACTATGTCCTGGGATTTCTCACGACTCTACCTCAGGCACCCATGTGAAGCACCCAGCTAAACCTCAATAACTCTGGAACTAAGCAGGACAGCTTCGTGAAACTTAGCAGTTGTGCTAGTTTTATTGTACTGAACAACCCCTGAAAGTTTCATCCAGATATCTTAAAAAATAAAAAAGTTCGGTCTCCAGGGTAGCCTCCCCCCTTAATACTATTGTTACGCCACTCAAAAAACAAGAAAAAGCAGTCTTTTTTTCTTTTGGCCCAAGCGTGTGCTTAATATAGAGATGGCCGTACTACATGCCTGTGTTGAAATGATCATCAAGGCTCTCGAATAACAACAAAAACAAAACTTCTCTTTGGCATGAGCACACACTGCAGAGGGCTATAGCTATTGTGACTTTTGTTCGTTGCTGATATGCTGTCAATGAAAAGCATAGCCGAGTCACGTTCCCGCAACCTGAAGCCCCCGTTCCTTTCTCTTGGAACGAAAGTCAAGTGGCAGGAAGCAACAAGAATGTGGCAACTCCTACAGTCTGTGAGCGAACGTCCTTACAGGCATTTCCTCCATCATAGCTTGGCTGAGGAGGCAACACGGCCAACTGACCTCGCAGGTCCTGACTAAATGATTAAGTCGCTAATCCTTTGCAGCCCTTCCAGGGTAAGACGGCAGTAAGCACTCATATGCTAGCTTGCTCCATCAAGAACTCCACTACACCTCCGTTGGGTTAAACTGACCAGACGAAAATTGCGTCAGCAAGTGCAATGACTATTCGGGCACTGTGTGTCATTGGCTGATGCCATGGCGGGTGGTGTCATATGTGTGTATGGCATGTCGATCAAGGAGGAGCAGCCTGACAGGGCTTAATTAAAGCGACGCTGCAAAGTGCAGGAAGTCGCTCCGAACCATGGTTTAACAGTTCATTCACCATGCTCGTGGTTTGCGGAACTCTAGCCTTCAATGTTGTAAATAGTTGTAAAAAAGTGCCAGTAAATGTGTTAGTTCGTTTCCACAACTTGTCAGCATCGTTTCCTCCACTCGGAGTTGCTCCACGCTACCACAGAAGTCTGAGTCCAATGTAACCCTGACGTCTCGGCAACCCACTTCAGCGGGAATGCGCTAGGCGAGACCCCAGTCCGCAACACTATACACTCAAATCTCATTATAACAAAGAAGCATCTTACACGCAAGTAACTGTATAGGAGGATGAACGACAGTCAAAAAAGACCGCATTGTAATCAATTCTTTACTAGAAGCGGTTACGCTATAAGTGGTCTACACTGTATATAGAGTTTGAGCGATGCGCTCTGTTCAAGAGCTAAAGCTCCCCCTAACCACACCTAAAAGCCACAACGCCGCAGCATGTACTCAACACTGTATCGCACTCCAATACAGAGAGAGGGTATGCATAGGAATGGGCACGCCATGTGCTGAAATGTAACAGACATGTGTTTGAGAGTGGTTTTAGGTGACATGAATGTGAAGAAGAGGCAAAGTGCCTAACCTGTGACGCATACTGTGACGAACTTAGACCCAAAGTATCCGTCGGGTGAGAGCCGGCAGGGATTCGGGTGGCTGTTTTGGAAGTGGCCGGCCATGATGCACTCCTGCGCGCTCAGGAAGCACGACTCCTACAGGGAGAAAAAAAGCGGCAGACCACGACATAATGAGATTTCGCCCCTGTGCTGTACTAACAATGATAAATAATAATAATAACTGGAGTTTTATGTGTTAAAACCGCGATACAATTACTATGATAGATGCCATAGTGGAGGGCTCCGAAAGTTTTGACTATCTGGTGTTCTTTAACGTACCCTGTCATTGCACTGTACACGGAAGTCTAGCACTTTGCAAAAAAAAAAAAAAAAAAGAAGCTGGTTAGTGGTAGCAGCAAAGGCATTGGCATATTCATAACCACACGGGTACATTTTCCAAGAAACAGCAGCCATTATTTCAGCATCGGTGCAGTCAAAAAGAGCTACGTCGTCATCTGCATCGGTGAAGTCTCTCAGTGTCCTAGATGGTGCCTGGAAACGTTGATAAGTAGCCGAATTCACTGCGGCCCCGTTGTCAGCGGTCATGACGCACCTGAAGCAGTCACCTGGCCCGCCAGTCTTCACCTCGCTTCAGGCGCCAGTCATAATTTTTATCGCTAGATGCGGGTCAACATTTTGTTCAACTCTTGAATGAGGATTTATCAGAAATGAGGCGAGAAGTACACAAGCCCACGAGGCGCGAAAGACAATGCCGAGTTGCCACTGTCGACACGTTTGCAATATGTATGTCACTTGTGGCTTTGTTGCTGGCAGCCGCTGCTTACAGCTGCTTTGTTGCGAAAAGCTATAAAATGCGCAGCCGCCGAGACATGCGTTTTAATGCCGAAAACCATAAATATACGTCACAAGGTTGCACATCTCCAAGGCCATTCTTTTCAGGTTCGCATGCCATAGTGAGCTTACAAACAAGGAAGGGAATGCAAACAATGCAACAAGATCGCCAAGTCACTTCGCATTCTCATTTTGGTGTCCGTGCGTTAAGACTTGCAGATCGCACACCATACATACAGGTACACTCGCAAGCGCTGAGCATTGAACCAGATCAGTGCGATAATATAACACCGCCTTTTCGTCTCCTATGCACGAAGAGGGATCAGAACTTGTCAGATCACAGCAAAAAATTTATGAATATATGCTAGAAAAAATGCCTTTTGTGGTCTTCGGTGCAGCACACCGTTAGATATAACGGATGTCCTGCTGTGCAGGAATTCGATACACAAGTGCACCGGTTCCATACTTTTGCATAAGAGATTTAAGGGAATTTCTCGACTGTTTTACACAGCCAATATGTCGATATATTCGAGTTTGATATATATCCAGGATCGACCGTAGTTACTTGCGCTCCTCTTAGGAAAGTGAGAGAGGGCTAAAACATGTTCTCAAGAGTAGTGCAAGTACTAACTGTATCACAGATTTTTATCAACTAGCGCAAACCAGTACCCCTTGTTTACTTCGTAATTCCTGCAAAGATACGAACCAATGTTGCACCCCAAGACATTTACATGTTTTGATGAAGCAGCAGAAGACACCACGTGCAATCTCGAAGACAGCAGTGTTACGGAAAAAAAAAAAAAGGGCGGATCGAAACAAGACTCACAATGTTTCTGAGGTGCTTCACGGTTCCCTTTTGAAGGTCTTCGGGCACGAGGTCGGTAAAGATCCATCCGACACGAACCAATCCGAGCCGAGATGCCAGCTCCTCCACGAGCTGCTCTTTCTCGTCTGGTAGTAGCTTGATTGCGTCTGGCGTGCTCTCCTGCACCCAGCAGATACTTCATTTGTTATTGAATTCCGGGAATGTAGGTGACGAAGCTACAGTATAGTAACAAAGCAGGCAATGGTAGTGGAATCCAGGGTACCGACATCGAAGTTTTGGAATGTTCCCGCATCAAATCAGAAAAGTCAAGCACCACAAGATCTTAAAAAACTTACTGGTAAGTGTGGGTGCAGCCTGAAAAATTAATTACGGTTAAAGCTGCTTATAACAAAGCTCCACATATAATGAAGTTTTTCTGTTCCCCGCCATCGCTCCATAGAAGCACACGTATTTGCGACCTCTATGTAACAAAGTAACTGCAGGAGACAATCTTGACGTAACGAATTTTCCTCATGGACAATCTAGAAATCTTGCTCCGCATTTTGGCATTTTGCTACGATCATGCATCTTCCGCGGCTGCCCCGAAGCTTCGGCGGCGACTACAAGGCCCGCGTCCGCGTGAGGCGGGCAGGCGTTGCCCCTCGTTCTCGCCGCCACGGTTGCTTGCGCTGGTGTGCCCCCCACCCCCCACTCATAAAAAAAAAAAATCACTGCATTTCAAGCTGCTTGAAGATAACTATGGGGCGAAGCTTTCGCAGGTGATTACAGTCGAGCCCACACATAACGGCCCCACTTAAAATGAACTTTTGCTAAAAACGAACAATATCCGTGTGACCGTCAAAATATACATTGGTTCAATGGCACTTACAACGAACGTCTTCGAGCGCTGCTGATTGGTTACAGCAAACGGAGTCGGCGGTCTGCAGACTTCCCGGAAAACCAATTTCGACCACCGATCAGGCATCAGCGAGGTGCCCATACATTCTTATTGCTAAACGACGATTCTGCCTCCGCGCCCCTCTAGTTGCTGCTCTCCCCGACCGCTTTTTGTTACGCACCCCTCCGTCCTTTGTCCCCCCACTACTCTGAGCACCCCGCATCGCCAGACGATGCCCGTGTTTTCACACTGCCACCGATCTTTCAAAGACTGGTCGGCCATGTGCCCTGTTTTTGATCGCTGGTACTGTCGTTGGCGTCACCGGACTGGAGTGACCAGACCATTTGCCAACATCGTCGGCCACCGGCTGTATCCGATAGTCTGCGTCTAATGCAGACTATCGCTCTGACTCTGATAATTTGCGATTGGTTTCGTGTTTACAACTTGTTCTCGCTCACTTCGCACTCGGCTCAGCATGCCCTCCGCGCACGTGCGGAAGCGCGAAAAACGGCTGTTAATTTGCGCGGAATGAATTACAAAATATCGAAGTTCGTGAGGCCACGCAAACCCGCCGGCGAAACAAAACGATTTTTTGATCACGGCCGCCAATTCTTCGAACGCCGCCGCACGTACCAAACGAGGCGGCCATGTTTTGACTTCTGCGCGCGCTGGCACTCTTTTCAAGTTTTTTCTACGTGCGAGTTTTGCGGACTTTTCAAACAAGCTACCCAACCTGCCCCCTTCCCGTGTTTTGGTTTTCAAGGTCGCCCTCGCGCCGCATCCTCTCCTCTCCTTATCGCACGGAGGAAGAAATCTTTCAATCTTCCGTGCTTTATTGCAACTCCTTGCCCTTCTCTCGCAAGTCTGCTCTCCTCTCTTGATCACAACCCCTTCGCTCGTCTCCATTGCTCGGCGACGCCTGCCACGCTGGCTCGAATTAGTTTCGTTTTCCGACTGGAAACGCGGCAAGAGCTGTTCCACGCGTGTGGGCGTCTTGCTCGCTCTTAGTGTGCATGTGTGGTCATGATGGCCGACCGGAGGACTAGCACGCTTTTTCGTGCCGCTCAACAAAACGTCGAAAGTGTAATCCGCGTGTTAGGTGCCGCGTTGTGAAGCGCTTGCTCATAGCTGTTGACCACCTGGCAGCCAATTTGCCGCTTCGGGTGCTCCAGTATTCATCTGTGGAGATGGTGAATATTTCGTGGGCGACGGTGACGGCTACATGTGCGCAAAACTATTTTCGCGAGGCAGACTTCGTCGATCGTCGGGCCCGTTGCCGAGCCTGAAGCATTCAAACAGGACCACTGCGGCGGCCATTTGTAGCAGTGCGTTGTCGACTCCGATCTGGGAGAGCGGGTGGGACATCTGTTGCGATGATTTAATTACGGCCGATGATGCCGACAGTGCGGAACCGTGCACGAACTGGGGCATTGTGAATGAAGTACGTGGCGAGAGCGATTTGGAGGAATCGGATTGCGAGAACGACGAAGCTTTAGAGCCAGCGCCTCATGCATCTTATGCCACGGGCCTCGAATACAAGCAGCCTGCCGTTTTAAATCAACTCGAGACCGGCCTTATCGTTTCTGCTCTTCAAAACACGTGCATCACGGACTTTTTGGGGCAAAAAAAGAGTGTGTTTTCACTCGCAACTTTTTTAAAAGCTGTGTTTCATTTACTACGAACTTCGTGATACAGCGAACGGATGCCGCGTCACTCTCAGGTTCGTTATAAGCGAGCTCGACTGTATTGTGGTTGTGATAATTATATATTTTTTTATTCAAAGAGATAGTGCTGAGACCGGTTGTGATATAGCGGTGATTCTTCTTTATAGCTGATATGAGGCTTCGAGTTCCGGGTTACGTTTTGACTTCATAATCACAGCTTCATTAGCTATCGTCTCTGGTGTAGAATCTTCTTGTCGGCGACAGCAAAAACCCGCAAAGAACGTCAGTATAGTTGCTATCGCACTAATAGCGCAATTCTTTTACATTAAAATAAGTGTTTTGGGTTAGCTCTGCCTTCAGTCCCCCTTTTGTTTAATTTGCGTGTTTACCTTCAAAATTTTTTTACTAAACCTGCATATAACGAAATCCTCTTTATCACGAATTTTTCTGAGAATTTATAATAATTTCGTTATATCCAGGTTTAACTGAACATGTTTCTTTCTAAAAGCTTGCCTTCGCTGCACTGTTAAGGGGCTTCACGGCACAACATGCGTTGCTGTCAAGCAGCACTGTAGGAAAAAGCCCACGTACTATCCATTTTCAAGTTTTCGGTGCGGGTTGTGCACACATAAATACGGTAAGATGCGGCTATATATCAAGCACTCGCCTGCGGGGGCTCGTAGATGGCAGCGACAGTGGCGCGGATGCCCAGGGGCACGTCCTTGTGCGCCTCGTACCGGCCGTACAGGAAACCTATCCGCTGGTGCATGGTCTCTCGCCAGAAGTCCAAGAAGTGCTCGACGATGGCTGGGTTCTCGAACATGACCATGTCGACGTGCCGGTACACCTGCCGGTTGAGGGTCAGGGCGTTGGGCTGGCACTTAGTGCAGATGCCCCTCGGCCAGGGCGCGTGGTCGCGGCAGCCCGCACGCAGCTTGCAGCTGATGTTTTCCAGCCCCGCAAACTTGCCTCTGCGAAAGGGCAAATGGCAATGTTTAAGGGATAGTGAAGAAAGTTCTTGCCGTGGAGATTTCCAGCCTAACTGAAAGAGTGGGCACTGAATTCAGTAGATACAACCTTCATTTCAGGCAGAAACTAGTGAAAAACAATTAACTGTTTGCATTTTTTACAAAGCAGCAGATGACAACCCCCTAGAGAGAGCATCGAACCGATGGGGAGGAATGCTGAAGCAACACGGCACACGCAGCCAACTGGAGGCCCTGAAATGATCTTCCAACACTTACTTTTAGTATGCTTGTTAACGAGGGACCTAGGCAAAAGATAGAAATTCGAAACCTAAGAAAAGTTCTTTACAATGAACCCAAAATGTTGTGCTGTTGCGGAACTTAACTTTTTTTTCTTTTCGAATATAATTCGAAACATGCTTGGGGATCCTCCACAACTTTTTTTCAGTAATTGTACCTTGAAGTATTCAAAAAAATATTTGAGGAATAT
This sequence comes from Rhipicephalus annulatus, assembly GCA_013436015.1. Taxonomy (NCBI): domain Eukaryota; kingdom Metazoa; phylum Arthropoda; class Arachnida; order Ixodida; family Ixodidae; genus Rhipicephalus; species Rhipicephalus annulatus. The sequence goes on along the minus strand of WOVY01010148.1, from coordinate 188,912 downwards.
TAGAAAGTTATCTGATTCAGTTCGCACCCCATATTTTGATATTCGTACAGCTCTACTTGTTTTCTTGCACTTGTTACAAGTTCTTTCATGCATGCCCTGTCTCGTGTGAGAATGCAGACTGCAGCACATTCCACCCCCTTTCCTCAACCTTCTCAGTTTTATTAGCAAACAGCAAATCTCTCACACCAAGCATTGGCACACTATTTTTTTTTCTTTTTTGAAAGAGCGCAATATCTTCTTAGTGCTGCAATGCTATGGTTTTCAGAACACAAACATCACCAGCCTACGCTACACTCATAACCCTGAACGAAATTCAACGTGAAAGTTGATATTTTAGTGGTAAACGCATACGATTCCTTCCCACCAGTACGTTGTGGCAAGGCTGAATACCAAATCTTGGGACAGGTAAAGCTTTGTTTGTTGTCGCGTCATCCGGGCCGCATGGACCGATGGAAGTAAAGAACAACAAAGCGTTTTAAAGGAAATGACAACACAACAAATAGAATAGACCTGAGCCCTAACTAAACGAAGCAATCTTCTCAGCGTTAGCCCTAACAGAAATACAGGTGGCAGCAGATGAAGTAATTGCACAGAACTCACTTGTCAAGGCCACCAGTGATCTTGCGGAGGTAAGAGTGGAAAGAAAGATGCTTGATGCTGTGTTCCCGCATGTAGTTCTCGTCATAAGGCTGAAATAAATGTACATGTTAATTAAACAAACAAGCTAAGGGCAGCACGAAGAAACGGAGACTGTTCACACACGCACGAAATAGAAGCGAAAAGCATAAGGACAATGACTGAATTCTCACCTCCAAGGGGGTGCAGTGGACGCATTTTGCATTGGCCCCATGATGACATCTTTTTAAAAAAGGAAGAAAAAAAAAGCAAAGAGGTGAAAACTAGCAGCAGTGGTTAAGTGCACGATTGCACCGCGAATGTTTTAGCTTCCCTATAGCGATAACGAAGTCGAGGTCATTTACAAATAATTCATTTTCATGTAAGATACAACTTTGTTATTATGAGGCATGAGTGTATGTACAGGCAAACGGTAATGAGTACCGATTAGTAACTAATTTCATTATCTGCTGAATTACTGACAAATGCATTAGAGTACCATATGCACAATAACTACACTAACAGTGCAACAGCCGAGCTTTCATACCAGGCTCCCGCTTATATTCCTTGTGATGACATACACGTAGATGTCGTACCATTCCTTTACGAGATGTTTGCAGGATATGCACACACCTCATTCGTTGAATGAGTCACACAAAAAGACACTGATCTGCAAATGTTGGTTCGTGCATGCTACTCTATAGCATGCTGCAATATTGTGTCCTCGCCACAATGCACATGAACACATACTAGGACCAGCAGGCACTTGAAGCTTGTGAAACACTCACAGCTTGTCATCGCGTGGCCGGTCAATCAGGCCGGACTGTTTGGACAGAAAGACGTCCACCTCATTTTCAGCGACTGGAACAGGGGCGGCAGGAGCGGGACTGGCATTCCTTTCTAACGTGCCATTGCCGACGTTGGCAGCGTTGACCTGTGCGGCCTGGTTCGTGGGTACCAAGTACAGCATGTCCCCATGTCTGGAACAAACCAAGAAGTAAAATAACGCAGCTGTGGAAATCTGCAGTTCACGCGTGGGTGAACACAAAATGTATAGCAACACTAATACTGCCACGAAACTGGCAAATGTTTTACAGAATCAACAAGCCACTATAGGTCCCTCGTGTAAATGAACGAATTTCAGGCACCAATGCCTGTCATAAAAAATCTTAAACTGAAATCGGTTAGCGATTGACATTTCTGGTGCGCAAAACGGCACTCTGCCTGGCACAGAGCATGTGATGAACGCACAGAAATGACTGACCAGGAAGCACGAGGAACACAGCAGGAGTACAGTCAGCAAGGTTACAATGTAATATACCTGACGCAACTGTGAACGGAGTAAGATGACACAGGAGTCACTGTACTAGAAGGAGTAGAAAAGGAGTGTTTTTTAGAAATGCTCCGACACATTCGTGACAGCTGCTCAAAATTAGTCAAACAATGCCACGTGGACGCATACAGTGAGATATTTAACAGACGTCTGAAACGCGTAGGATAATATCTGCCTAAACACATTTGTGCGTTAGAAATATGTGCATTCACGAAATGGTTTGCCCACGCACAGAACCGACACATAAAAGGCTGTTACATTGGATACCGAGAAAAACAGTTGTAATACTTGGTGAAGGCTTTCGAAATACAACATTTTCGATAAAGAATTTACTCAAGATTACTTTGGTTTCGTTGACTTCACGTCACACACATAACGCAAGGTCAGCTCCACACCTTAACTTTGACTTGAACGAACAAAAACAATTATAAAAAAACGTATCAACATACTTGAACCCATACGTGGACAGCCGGGTATTTTGCAAGGGGACAGGGCTCGATTTTTCTCTGTTTTTGTAGACGGTAAAACACAACAGATCGGGCAAGTTGAAGGCACTCTGTATCTGTGATAAACAAAAAAAAAAGAGACAAAAGCGATCATCTTTTTTGTTCTTCCGCATTTGAGCCGTGTCGAATGCACTGCATGCGACGTCAAAAAAAAAAAAAGAACTCTGGCCTTGCTAGACGGCACAGTCAACGGTTAAATGTTGTTACAGCGCGTACTTAATTGATTACCTTGTTGTAAAGAACAGCCGCCGTATCGCCAGCTTCGCATTCGACCCTCTTCGTACCCTCGGGAGATTGAACGCGTAATATCTGCGAATGAGGAACAATCACTTTGAAACGAAAGACACCCGCTTAGAAAGGTGACAGGCGTGACGCCGAAACGAGTACACCAGTATTTACGACAGTCCAATCAATCAGCCGACGCGACTACATGGTTCGGACTTTAGTACGTCCTTCGCGTCGACAGGTCTATCCCAGCACACTGACCATGTTTGGTAGACTGGTATCGGGCACCAGTACTGCGGCTGCAAAACACGGCGGTCGACCCCTCGGACAAATGATGATGAGTCAGACGCGGCGCACCGATGCAAACACGATGAATTTCATCTTTTGCCTCCAGTTGCCATTGCGGCCATGTTAGATGCCCTCGGACGCAGATGCTGTCAGATGTTTGGCAAGCGGTGCTGCCACCTAGGCGAGAAAGAAACCGAAACTAATACGCCTCACTAACAGCCGATAACAATGCCAATTTTTGAGTAAAACGAGAATTACGCACACGGTCTTTGGTTGATTCCCTTAAAAAAAAAAGGCGAGAAAATGACAACTCAACTCATTGCAGGGCCAGCGTAGTGGTACATGGGACCTTGGCCAATTCTCCAAATAGTGTCAGTGTTTTCTCACAACCAGATACATGCGAAATAAACTGATACTTGATTTCAAGTATGTATTCTAACCTGGCTATCCCATCTGTCTTCTTTCTGAAACGTGCTCTGCGCACTAAGGAAGTATCTGTCTTTCGAAAATGCAATACTGATTCAGAAACTCGTTTGAGCTTCATCATGAGCACGAATAAGGTCAAGAGAAACCGAATTCTCTAAATCCCCTAGATACCCTCATGTCAGGTAGCCTGACAATAGGAAAAAAAAAACAAACTGATTGGGCACTAGCATTTTACCATTGTCCTGTCGCCATTCTTTAACCATAGATAGATGCTAGATTGTGCTGACCGCAGCAAGATAGATCCCAAATTAATAGTCAAGCTGGTAAAACTTTAGAATGCTAATTATACTTCAAGGAAATGATCGTTACATGACATCGAATTATGGTAAAAAACACGTTTTTAGAGTTGTATATAGGACATAAGCTTACCCAACGTCCTGCTTGACGTGTTCACCTTAAACGAGGACCAAACTGCACACGCGGAAACACTAGCAGTCTCAATTGTAGCCGCAACTAACCATCATTAGCAGCAATCCACCATCACTAACTGAGACACATTAGCCACAACTTAACATTGCAGATCACCATTTATCATTACCAACATTAACCTGTTGCAGCAACCTCGATCACTGACCTTTACGTTCAAACTGTTTAGTAACGGTGACTACCAGAGAGTAACATATTTACCAGGACACATTCGCCTACAAGTCACCCCTTAGGCATGGTCCCATACAGCCCAGCACTCTTGTAGACAATTTCCTGCAGCAACTGCACTGCCCGACTTTTGTTTGTTTAGGCAATAATTGCGGCCTACTTAAATCCAGTTTCATGGTATCTCAAGCTGTTGTATACACATCTGCACGGTTTTTCTTAAGACGCCTAGCAAAGGAACAGTTAATAACAAACTGGCAAATCTATCCAGTATTCCAATGACCTTTGCATGATGACATTTTGCAGATCAACTTTAATCACGTTTTTGCCAACACTAGCACGATTCTTGGCAGCTTGCCACATCACTTGGCACACTGTCACATCCTGAGGATCCCATTGATAATTTTTTGTGGACAATTTTTTACAACTATTTAGGAAATAGTCTAAATTTGCACTAGGGACTTTCTTGGTGTGTCTTGAATCTTGCCGCTCTTTTTAGGAGATTGCCGGGTGGCTCGTGTTTCAACAACGCACAGCTCGCTGCACTGCTCCAATACAGCAAACAATACAAAAACAAAAGAAAAAGCAAGAGTTAAAAATTTTCGACAGTTTTATTGTTTTTTTCGTCTGCCAACACTGACCGAAGATGTACTTACAGGCTTAGCAAGATACAAAAAGACGTGTTGGCCCACCGTATGTACAGCTTCAGAATCGAGCAAAAGCAGTGCTGAAGAGTGTAAATCTCGAAAAACTCTGCATTTGCACAGACATAAAACACACATTACACTTGAACCTAACCACAGGTATGATGTCCTGGTGCCAATTCACTTTCTTTTTCTTTAGACTCCTCTTAATGGTTTCACACTCATTTTGCACACAAAGGCTAAAAGGTGCTACGACCACACCATCTCAAACGTTGGATCGAAGTCATCTCTGGCTTTCACACGCACGCACACACGCATGTGTACACCACACACTCACTTCATATACAACGAGGAAAAAAAACAAAAAAAAGGTCCAGCGAAACTTGATCCCTGTCAGCTGGAGCAAGAACAACACAAGAATACTCGAAATAACAAAGATGCTTCGTCCTTTTGCTGTCCTCTAGAACGCTCGTCCTCTGCGACTGGGGTCCAGCAGATAACGCCTCTTTAGGCTGCAGAAGTTGGGAAGTTCTAAACAATCGCTTGCAAAAGGACTACTGAAATCTCCGACGGAGTTGGTGACTCATTCACCGAATAGTGCTGAGGGCCCCCACTGCCACTTGCGCACGCTCTTCTGCACAGAACTGGAGATGACGAAAACAACGGTGCACAAGCTGTCAGTGGAGTCATGCACAGTGCCCTGGTGTGTCCGAATCGATCCGGTACTATGGTGCCGCCGGTGACCATTGCCGCATCTTCTTTCACTTCAGTTTCTCTTCACTTGTCGCTAGATGAATCTGTGTCATTGGGGTTGAGGACAAAAATAAAGTCAGGAGAACAGTCCGTGACAGTTCGTACTTGGTCAATAAAACTGACAAATGGCACAAAGCCCAACAAGGAGGTATACCGTGAGTGTCAAAAGTTTAAGGAGAATACAGGAGTAGATAGAAGGCCAAATATTCCCATCAAAGGCAGACTTGAATTTATATTTCTGGCTTGTTCCAAAATGTTCTAACAACTTATACTGCACAGTTGGCCTGAAAGCAATGACAAATTGCCTGAAAATTCAATCTTCTCAGACATGGTGGTACTTTCTTGATGCCAACTGTACGTACAGTTTTCACACTCAGCGACATAAATTTATGGGACAGGAGATTCGTAAAGAAAAGAAAGCAGAGTTACCGATGGGCCTGGAAGCGTATTACCCAATCAAAAGTGGAAGACTACTAGTTCTTTGGACCTACCCTATTGCCCATTAAACTAGAAGCGCCAAGATTTGTCGAAGCAACAATTCGCGTGTCCAGAGCCCATGCAACATAAAATCCTGTGATCATGTGTTCACGGATACGAAGAAGAAAGAATGCTTTCAGGTCATATGGCATTGACAAAAATTAAGAATACCAACAGTGTTATGGTCGACTCAAAAACAAATCATTGTCTTGAGCAATGAGCAAGGTTACTGCAAACAACCCAAAGTAATAGGTGTGCTAACTCAGAGTTCAAATTGTGAATGGTCTCAAATTTTTGCTGTATTGAGGAATTGGCATGTTTGTTAGCTCAGACTCTCTTTCCCTTGCACTGCTGCGACAATTTTTTGGACGGCTCCAAAGACTAACCATCAACTTAACAATGTGGTAGAATAAGAAAATGTCAAAGGTAATTGATTGATTGATATGTGGGGTTTAACATCCCAAAACAACCATATGATTATGAGAGACACTGTAGTGGAGGACTGCAGAAATTTTGACCAGCTGAGGTTCTTGAACGTGCACCCAAATCTGAGCACACGGGCCTACAGCATTTCCGCTTCCATGAGAAATGCAGCCGCCACAGCCAGGATTCGATCCTGCGACCTGCGAGTCAGCAGCAGAGTGCCTTAGCCAATAGACTACCGCGGTGGGGCAACGTTCAAGGTAGCATCCCCTGTTGGATAGGCTTGAGATGGATTGAAATATAGTTGTCGCCAGATGACTCAGCGAAAAGGTGCCAAGCCTGTAGCATCCTCCACAATGTTTGCAGGCTTGCCCCGGTGCAACTGCTCATTCTAGTTACGCAGTGTCAAGCTGAACAAATTACACCGGTGCATTGCAAATCAATTCTACGCAAAGGTGGACTTACTGAGGAATACAACTTACACACAACGAAGTGTGCCCACGCACTGGAAAGAACCAACCTGACAATGACACCACCGTTCCATAGCATGTCCAGAAGTGCCCTTGATTTCACGCTGTCATCAAACGACTCGCGACCACCGCTTGGAAGCCCTCGCGGTTCAAAGCATAGAGTTGCTTGTGTCTCCAGATTAGTTGCACTACTCACCTTTGCCAAATCTCTAGGAATCTTGCTACTTGGTGGTTTTAATGGATGGTAATGATAAAATGTGCTCTGGTACTCACTGAAGCTTGACATATATGTTGTTGGCACCATGTGTGCAAAGGACGCTCGTAATGTTCGCATCATCAGTGATATTTACGAAAGGCGTACATGACGAGCATCCAAATGCACGAGTAACTACTTGTTTTGGCTAAACATAATAGTTTGATGCTTTGTATTGCCACATGACAACCACTACAGCAGCAATGACAGCGCCATCGGGGAAAGTTTAGGCAATTACACAGGCAACTGAGCAATCGCGCAGCCCTAGACCAAAAAATTTTGCCGCACCCGCTACCTCAACCAGACCTTGCACCAAATGAACTCTTCTTATTCCCCCAACATGAAGAGCACACCGCGTGGGAACATTCCTGGGACTAAATCGTTGGTAAAGTTGAGCTCTTTCTGAACTATCAAGAAGATGAGTTCTAGTGCAATGGCCAACGTGCATTGTTGGCAGAAGCTGATTACTTTCAGAGACGATCAGCTAGTGAAACAATAAGTGTGGCTTCAAACTTTGTTTATTTGCCTTTCAGTCTTCATGCCAATAATTTGAGCTTTATGAACACCCCTTCCCTTGCAATGATAACTTTCCGCTAGGATGTCTCATCAGTAATAACAATATTAGTGAATTCACGTTCCAAAGCTAGCGTTAAGTTATAAAGGGCGTCCTGGTGCAATGCTCCGAAACTTTGGACCATCCGACTAACGTGCAGCAACATGGCACAGTCCGCAGGCACCTGGCTGTTCCCTTCTATCGAAATGTGACCAGCACGGCCGAAGTCGAACTCGTGACCTCTAGGTTAGCAGGCCTGAGCCCCATAACCTTTACTTCACGGCGGCGGGCAATGTCTTGTCAGTATTCAGAATGATAAACTTTAGATGTGCTACTTTGCGAATGAATAAACACAACTGACATGGTAGGCTTGGAATATACCCTTCCATGAGACTGTTCCGCACTATTGTTACTATGACAGTGATAACACGTCAGAGAGATCGACTGTGCAAGTAAACATGACAATGTAATATGGTCCACGCTGCCATGTCTTGTGCGATTTGCGTTTAAATGCATAGTTGACAGGATTAGGGGAGACACACTAGCTAGCAGATGTTCTAGCAAGATGCTACAAGAATTAGTGACCACATGAGTAAGCGAATGCACTGGAATTTAGGAGGAAGCCTTAGCTAAGAGCATTTTTTAAAAATTAGTACACATGCTCTCATTAAGCAATTTTTCATGTGCAACAAACGATGAATGACATAAATGCACTACGCTGTTTATTGTCAGCTCTAAACATTATGAAACTGCACGTGCACAGCGCTGGACTGACCCAGGTTCTGCAAGCTCTCACGAACAATGACGCTTGGCAGGTTTAGTGCAGTTGTGCTGACGGCGTAAGAAATTGTTTGCAGTTTGTGTGCTTAAAACCAGAAGGAGAAAATGCCTGTAGAATTCGCAGGCATGAATGCCACAATAGCAAAAATTAAATTGTCGTGCATTAGCAGTTTTAAGATTACCAGAAGAGCTTATATAGAACAAGTGAAACATGAATTTAGATATCCTCTATTGCACTGAATGTGCTTTTTCTCAGCAGGCTTTTCGTGGGGCCACGATGTACAATTTAACACGCGACACATGATTCGAGCACGAAATGTGGTACTGTTTGCCCTCCGTCAATGATCCTCCATCATTCAGCTGGTAACGTATTAAACCTAAATCTGATATGAAGAGGAGCCTTTTGAGTGGAGTAGATCCGCTGTAATAAACTACTTTTCCAAGAGCTATTATATGAATTTCAACACTTTTAAACATTCTAATACTGTGCAAAAAGACCAAGTCAGAAACACAGAACAACACGAGTGCAGAGTGCCAACCACCCCAGAGAGGTTGGGCAGTCAGTATTCATACTGTCCCAAGTGTTTATTACTTGTGTCTTGGGTCTTTTCACGCAGTTTAAGAATGTTCAACCGTGATGAGCCAGCTGGCCTGCCAGAATGTATTACATTTAGCACTTGTCAGTAGTTATGGGAAACAAGTAATCAATATGATAGACTCAATACGTCGCCACGGCCAGCAAACAGCGAATACATAGCCGTGAAAGATTAGGGTCATAGCAATGTGTGAGGCCAAGTAATGCGCACAAAATTTGCGTAGGCTCGCATGTCAAAATCACTGGCTAACTAGAGTTTACCCGAAGGTTGGAACAAATGAAGTGAAAATTATCTACATTTGCAGTGAAACATTGTTTATGAGTTTTCTCATCACCAGAATGACACACTTTCGTGCCAGTCACACGTTCACGCGTTTAGTAAAGGAAAATCAGTCGTACATATTTGGTTTCATTATCGGAGCATCAGGCGAAAATTGACAAACATGAGCGCCACTGGAGCTGCATTCTGGAGTAAGCACTTTTCAGCAGCACCATTCTTTGCTGCTCTGAAAATCCAGCACAATCCAGTGCAATGTGAAGCGTATTCACCACAACATGCTTTCTTGTAGCCATTCTGCACAGTATACCATGTCCAACGTGATGCCAAAGGGCACTTTCAGAGCAACTCCCAAGTTTCTGTTGTGGAGCGTCTTAATTCACAATAGTGCATGTTGCCATATTCCATGTTGCGGATACGACTCGTCCTTGAAATTATTTACTCCAGAGTGCAGATCTGAAATGCACCGGTATGCATGTACAAAGCTGGAAGCGACACAGCAGACACAAAAGACGCTAGTGCAGGCGTGCTGCAGTTAACAAGCTGCAATAGACAGGAAGCTCAATGCCACAGGCAGGAATGAAAGCATCACATGCAGGTTGCCCTACGCTGGGCAGGTTTTGCATGCATGCAAGCGGTTGCATATGCATGAAATGACAACAGGCTTGGGAAAGTTAACCAGGTATAGCTGTTATAAGCAAGTGTCATGAATGGAAGTTTTGTGATCTCCATGGGCTAGTACGAGCTGAGTGACCTAGTACCAGCTGAGTGACCATATGTTTTCTTTGAATTCCCTGCAAAGACATTATTTCAAATCTTTTTCCACTTACCAGACAGGGCATATAGTATGCCATGCAAGATTTGAATTGTATGTAGAGTAGTACCCAGACACCAAATGAAGTAAATTCCTTTTTTTACGCCTAGTCTGCACTAATGTTCACAGCAGCAGGATTACAAACATACCCCACACTACCACCCGTCAAACAATAAGTCCCCATTTTTAAGCACAAGCTTGCATGGAGTGTAGAGATAAAAGATGGCTTTCCTGGCTGCATTATGTCTGCAGTAGCCAATGTTGCATATAAAAAACATTCGCTGCAGTCACACAACCTTTTCAACAAACACCCTTGCTGGTTATATCCATCTACATTTCATTATTGCGTGCTTGCATAACCTTCTGCTGCATACATTGCATTCGTAATGACATTGCGTATATAAGGATGCCATGCTTCACATAGAATGCGTGAGCAGAGCTTCTGGTCACGAACTCTTGTGGCACTACAAAAGCAATGTACGCTAAACAAAAAGCTTGTTAAAGGGATACTGAACAGTACTTTTGCCGTTGACATTTTCAGCCAAGCTGAAAGATTGGGTGAAGTCAACACAACCACTTTACACAGAAACTAGTGCAAATAATGAATTTAACAAGTTTTTCACATATGTGATCTTAATTGGTGTGAGAGCTATATGATAGCCAAAGGCTGCCAGTAAATAATAATTAGTGTGAACAATGATTACATTGTCAAGAGGCTGTAAAGAGGCACGAGTCTTTCACAGACAGGCACGTCTGGTGGCTGTGCAATGAAATAGAGGACGAGACGTTTGGCCATGTTTGAAGTACCCGAAGCAGACATGTCAACAATGCCAGCTGTACACCGCAGCTTAGAAGCAGGGGCTCAGCCCGCACTACGGTTCCTAGAACCAGTACTAACGATGCCAGCAGCGAACAAGGCTCTTGTGTGGGCTAAAGCCCCTAAGGAGGCGAGGTGCGTGGAAGAGAGGGGGGGAGAGTGGATTGTAGAGAAAAAGTGAATAAAGGAAAATGGTAACACAGGAACACATGCACGCTAATTATCCTGTAAAACTACAGCAAACCTAAACATATGAAGTAAGTTGTTTATCGGCCGTAAAGTTTTCAGAATAGAATATTGATGTTGTAACTTTTTTATTTTATTTGTTGTTCAGTATCCCTTTAATATCTCGAAATTAGAGTTTTTTATAAAACCTCACCAATAGATGTCTGCTAAAGATGCTAAGGCTACATTTAGAATCGTCGTACTGTACAGTTTTGCCAGGGCAGAGTACAAGTCCAAATTTAACTAGCAAGTTGATGTGCCTGCACTCTGTTGCAAGTCAAGAGCAGTGTGGCTTTGTGCTGTCAAAGCACCCGCTTCGATCCAACAATGTCGTCGTGTCATCATAGCTGACCACTTTCCACTTGCATGCAGGGCTAGAACTAAAGCTTCTACGAGTGTGTCTGTGCCGTAAGGTCTTGAAGCCTTATTATAGAGGGAAGACAAACTTTTCGTAAACTTATTTTCTTGTTAAAATGAAATGCATGAAAGGTTATTTGTTAGCCGGTGTATTGAATTGCTGTTTGCTCTTCCAGGCTTTCCCTCAACTCACTTGATTATGGTTTCGCACACTGCCAGATCTTGTTTCAGTCATGGAGCCAGAGAAGGTGACATTGCAATGTGCTTTATCCCTCTCAAATGAGGACTGTGCTTGCTTACCATGCTTGTCACAGAGCTTCCTATAAATACACTAGGGAGAACTCTGGTGCTAGTTTTTGTGGGATCTGCAACGCGTGGCGCTTCGGCGGGCACGGGAATGATAGGTAGTACACAGGTTTGTGTAAACTTTGTACTTTAGACTCCGGTTGGCTCCTTATAGCTTGAAATTGCTTTGTCATGAAATTACAACTGGCAAATATTCAGCAGTTACACTTCACTACTTTAAACTTTCAAGCTTACCATTTCAAATCGGCTCGCAAAGTTTACAATAGTCCGTTCGTTCCTTCAAAACAACCAAAAAAGCAATAAATGAAGCCATAAGTGTGTTCGAGGCTCACATGCACGAAGACTAGGCAAATCCGTGTACTTCCCATCATTTCCATAATTGCTGAACAATTGTGGCACCCGAGTCTCCTTTAGTTAATTTTAGAAAACTACGATCCATGCCACATTGATGGTGATGGCCACTCTGTATCCCACGAAGTATTGAAGTGCCGTTCAGTGATGGCGCAAATATTCCAGTATGTGCATTGTTGGCCATTTCTAGGCAGCCGCCGAGCGTTTATGCAGCAGACTAAACAACGTGGCGATCGTTGTTGCCAAACACTGCACGTAACACACGACTAAGGCTTTTCGTGCATTTCGAATTGGGGTACTAAAGAATGGCCCTAAGGTCTGCTTATGAAAGCGCAATCTCAATGACAACGCCAATGGATTGTAGAACAGCAGAGGTGGCTATTTCAACTGAGGTTTGTAAATGCGGAAGAACACACTTTGCAAATCTTGTCAAGACCATGATGTGAGTGTGGTTGGTTGCAATGTCACGATGACACAGCGATGCCGTTGGCTGGAGGGGTGTCTGTTGATGCCAAAAAGCTGCACTACTCTCGACTTGTACTGAGCAAAGCAGATAATGACACGCGCATTTACAGTGATATTGCTGCAATTATTTCACAATGTGGCCTTACAAGCAGTCAGTTTTTTCGCTGGCTTGCAATATTAGCTCCGAGCACACCCATCTGCTCTGCGTGCCCTTGAACCCACGTGATTTGAGTTTCGTAGTTACCACGACACGTTTCTCAACTGCAGATTACAACAAGGCTACCTTCAAGTTGGCCTTGTTACTAAAAACTGAACTCTGAGCCAGCTTAGAACGCACCTTGGCGCAAGGGTAGCAGCAGAGGGCACCTCAATTGCACTTCTGTGACACTGGCGGAAACTCGGAGTCATCGGTGAGGCGCAACGCGGCGTTGGTCGGAGGCGACAAAGAGACCATTCCAGCAGCATCTGTGCTCAGTGTTTAGAAAAGAAAGAACGTCACAGGCACCGCGAGGAGTCTCGCAACTGCCGAGCGGCAGTTGCACATTAGCTACATGCTTGCAAAGCGCCGAGCAACTGTCCAGACCGAAGTAAATATGTGCAGTGGGGTTTATGGGTACACTACTCATCTATACTAGTTTAAAGCACCCGAGCTGAAGTGCTCCACTAAAAGTTTTTAAAAATTTAATATAATTTGTAACACATACATGACCTCATGTATAATTAGCATGTCCCACTTTGAGAATCTTAGCCCAATAAATGAGCTAAAATGAACCTCCTTTTAACTCATCACACCCACTGTGTGAATGAGGGACCCACACAAACCTTTAACAGCCGCAATCTTTCCGCTAAACAAAAATGTGAAACCTGCACGTTATATATTGAATAAAAAAAAAACGCTGAATGCAAAGGAAAAAAAAAATTGAGAATGAAGGAACCGCACATGCTTAAAGGTGACCATACAAATAACCTCTATAATAACTGTCTTTTCAACAAAGGTGGCGAACGTTCATGCCCAAATGGTGAACAAAGAAACAACTTCCTTTAAACACCCATATTTTCTTAAAACGGAACAAAACAAAGAAGCACAAAATCGGTACTTTATGTAATGAACAGAAAAAGCACTAATCCTGAAACCTATTAGATACGAGGACAAGTTGCTCGGTGCCTTGCATGCTTCAACGCGTTTTTATTTTTTATTTTTCTTTAAAATTTCACAAATTCTTGGCGCTTCTGTGTTAGGCGCTGCCGCATCCGCCGCTGCCGCAAAGACGCTGCCAGAGAAGAAGGGGTCCCCCATCTGGTGTCGCCCCCTGGGGAAGGCAGAAGGTTCCACGGAGGAGTTGAGGCCTCGGAATCTCTGCCGTAACCCTGGGGCCAAGCTTGCTGTGCTGCTGCTAGCGAGGGCAGGGCAACTTTTCCCGGCAGGGAAGGAAGGGACGGGATGGCAGAGAAGGTTTCGGGGCAGGGAGAGGCGGCTCAAGGGGCAAGCAGAGGACCGGCCAACAAAACGGTGTGAGCAAGCATGTTGTGCGCACGAAAAAAAATTGCGAAAAGAAAAGCGGCGAACCGTTAGAGCATGACTGCGCCATAAACGTTGGCAACTAATGCAGCCGACGAGCGATAAAGCAGTATCTGTACAAGTGATGTCCTGAGCCTCAAACTGGCATTTCAAGCGCCAAAACGTTTGCTGCGGCCACCGACATAACTTGTTCAATTGGTGTTTATCATTCCACCTTTGTGTTTAAATAGAAATACAGAGAAGTACGAATTTTGGCTCTACTCTCCTACAACAAGCTAAGGAAATGTAAAGCAAATATGCAGTCTCCTAAAACTAAATTTTTACTGCTTTTTCTAAAAGTTGAGAAGAACCAAGGCTCCTTGAAAGGAGACTCTTGAAGTGCGAAGCTGTTGTTTTCGTTGAATTCGTATGGCTTTGGCTTAGAAGCAAGCAACGACTGCACTAAGCCAAAAGGGCACAAAGTAAGGCTTTCAATGCGCTGAAATTTACAAGTTCAATGCAGTGCTGTACTAAACTAAACTAAATGGCATAAAAAAATTTGTGACAAGCTTAAAATATTTCACTGGTACAACAAAACCCTGCCCTTTGGCATTACATAAAATACTGCTAGCATGAAATTTCATAATGCACTTAGACTAGGCAACACACATTCTTTTCCAAGCATATAACCTACATAAAAATGCAGCTATGCCTGTAAAGAAAGCACTCAAAGTGCTTAAGAACTTAATCTGTTCATAGAACTGTGCACTACTTCCAAACTTTTATGCAGAGTAGCATATTATGCTACCCTGTATAAAATAAGATAACTTACCGTAATTACTCGAATCTAACGCGCACCTTTTTTCCGGTTAAGCGAGTTCATAAATCGCATGCGCGTTAGAATCGAGTACGAACAAAAAAAATTATGGTCAATCTATTGCCATCGCAAATCCAAAATGGCCGCCCCCTACGTGCGTCGGCATGGTGCGTCGGCTATTTCTGCCTATGTGTTTACCATGTGCGGCACTTCGTACGTGTGCTGAGGAGTTCGCCATCTAGTAGTGCATTAGCATCGACGACGTGGAAGGGCCGACTCCAAAAACTCGAGTGCACCACGATGCCGCTTTTAAAAGAAAAGTCATCGCGTGTGCAGAAACGGACGGAAATCGGGCCGCATCGCGGTCCTTCTCGAAACGTGCGTGCGGGACCGGCGGAAACAAAAGCAGAAGATTGTCGACAGCAAAGCTTCACGCAAAGGCTTCAGTGAACCACAGCAGAGTCGGTTTCCGCAAATTGAAGAGCTGCTCCGCGAGTATGTGCTTGAGGAGCGAGTGGCACAGCGGCCCATGACGACAGAACTGCTCCAAGTGCGGGCTATGCAATTAGTCTTAGAAAAAAGTCTAACGCGGAGCCTGTTTAAAGCGAGCAGGTGCTGGCTAATTAAGTATATGAAGAGGAAAGGCTCTTCCCTCCAAAGGGGAACATGCATATGCGAAAACTTTTGCGGAGAAGTACGATGAAAAGCTTTACAGTTTTCAGAGGTTCGTCCTAAACTTGCGGCGCAACAACGGCTACCTGCTTGGGCAAATCTGGAATGCCGATCAGACGCCTCTTTACTTCGACATGCCTGGCACCACAACTGTCGAGAAGAAGGGGGCGAAGCAAGTTCGCGTGCTGACATCGGTCCACGATAAAACTACAGTGACGGCAATGCTCTGTTACACGTCAGATGGGCACAAGCTTCGCCCGTACCTCATATTTAAATGGAAGACAATCCCGAAAGGAATCGTTTTTTCGAGTGGTGTGATCGTGCGGGCCAGCAAAAAAAAAAAAAAAAATGGGTGCGCGTTGCAATCGATGTCTTACGTTTTTTTTTTTTCGCGGTGGAAATCGGGTGCGCGTTACAATCGATGGCGCGGTAGAATCGAGTAAATACGGTAAATACTAGCAATAAATAGTTCTTCAGAAATTTTATGGAGTAGTATTACCATGTTGATAGGTGGTCTAGCTTTACCACACTCTCCTCACATATTCGTAGGCTCTCTTCATTGTGAAGGCTTAAGAAAACATTTTAGATAGTTTCATGGACACCAGCTTTTCAACGTGCCATCCAGACCATCTATATGTAACCATAAACTGATGTCTCACAAATGATGACTGTATAAGATCCCATCACAACCATCCAGGTGCACCCTCCAGAGCAAATCTTTACCAGATTCCCCAGTACCTAAGTCACCATAATTATGAATCCAGCAAGCGAATGCAATACATATCTTGGTGGCACACAATGTGCAGTGCAGTACAGTGCAGTCCCCAAAAAGGAGTAATCTGCTCACACTCTAGAAGAGGTTTATCTGGGGTATCTTTCCGTCACACAACAGCAATCGTCGTCTATGTTATGTGCCTTTGCTTGCTCCAATGCTGAGCACTGGGTACTTGACGGTCACAACCGGCCTGACGTAGCATTTTTGAAGGAAAAACTGGCAGGCACAGTATTCATAAAAAGTTATGCAAGCATACCAAATGATGTGAGAGGCAAAAAACTCGCTCAATGGTGTTAACTGAGTGCACAAACTACACCTATCAATAAACTCACGAAAAAAGTGTAAAATGAATGCATAAATTACTCCTATAAACAAACTCTCTAATGGGTTTGAAGTGACTATAGGGGTTGCTCCTCCTAATAAACTCCCCAAACAGAGCAGACTGAAAGGGTTGAGAACAGATCCCACAGTTTACTCTCCAGCAATGCAAACAGTGCATGTGCATTTCCATACAAATGCTCTGTGCACTTTGAGGAAAGAAGTGCTTCGTGCCGCCGTGCTCATATCCTTGGCTAAGGTTCATAAACGCCCACCATGCCACAGTGACGATGTTGCATTCTATTACACTTGTTTGACACAGTGCTCTTCGAGAGACCCTTAAGTATATTGCTTCTATGTAGAGAAGTGACAATGCGAAAATCGAGTGGTACTTTGACAAACGAACCTTCCCGAGTGGTCTACGATCTACCAGCGTAGATATACTGTACAGCAAAACCATTTCCTTACACAATTTGGCCCCTATGTGAAAACACTGCAGGCAAAACTGACAAAAGAAAAGAAGTGCCAATTTTTTTTTTCTTAAAGCGTGCAAAGGAATCCCGACAAGGCTAGAAGTCGGAGCGTGCAAAATGGGAGCCACGATTCTAAAATTTCGACCCGTAGTCTTGATCGATACCTTCACGCTAAATGGCTAATAAATATTGCATGCGATAGTGGTAAGTTTACAAAATGTGCTGCTTGACTAGACACCCCCCCCCCCCCCCCCCCCCCGAGTCTAACTCGAGAAATCTTAGAATCTGCAACAATCTGAGGGACATCTAAATGAAAATGAAAGGAACTCATTTTTGCTAACTTTTCAGTTTCGCAAAGAGCTACATCACCAAAAGTACTCTGTTGTCTACGTTGCACAAAAAACTTGGCTGGCTGAACATGTAACTGCCCTCGAAATTTTTCTGGCTGGTATATGAGGCACGACCTACAAGGAGTCACAAAAGTTTCATACTAATTCATTCAATATTACTTGTACACATTAAGTTAACTTCAAATTTGTGCTTTATTCATTCCATATTACTTGTACACATTAAGTTAACTTCAAATTTGTGCTTTAGTGCAACTTTATACTTGATTACAGATGCACCTGACGTTGATATCTGTACCAAGTACTAGACAAAGCACAATTCCAAACCTAATGCACAGCGAAGTCGGAAGAGTACACGAAGGCAATCTTTACAACTAACAAAGGTTGAATAAAGAAAACTAGGCAATGAGAAAGGGAGATCATGAACAGAAATGTCTATGAAAATGAAAAGCAATGCTGGCAAAGCAATGATGCACGGAAAAAAAGGAAAGGTGTCCACGAAGCAGTGCAGCGGGGAATGTGTGCAGCACCAAGCAAGCCAAGCCAAACCAAGCAAATGCCGACGGTCTCGCAGACAAAGCCAAAGCCAAGACACGGCAATCCAGAAAAAGAGAGGTAGGGCACAGAGCACAGCAGAAGTAAAAAGGAGGGGAAAGCCTACAGACCTGCCGGAGTTTGGTCCTGATAACCTCGCACTACAGCAGCGTAGCTCGACAATCCTGCGCGCCAGAGATACACACACACATGGAGCCCGGCCACTAAGGGCACGCTTGTCCTCAAAGGGAGGACAAACAGTAGCAGACGACACGCAGCACTTGGCCGCGCACCAGACATCTCCAACACACCCCTTCTACTCCCAACACTCCCCCCAAACCTCTCTTCTTTCACTCCATGTGTGTGCCCATTAAGTCATCTCTTTATCACAGAACATACATCAAAGGCAGCAAAAAGAACAGAATAGGCTCAGCTGAAGCGACGTTCTCTCGTACTAGTGTCCCCAAGTTTTCAAACGTTTCTCATCTTGTCAGCATGTCGCAATGAACAGAGAAACGTCTGAAGAAGGGTAGCCTTAGTGCATTAAGAATAATTAGTATTTCATATACATTTCGGTAAAGGTTTTGAAATCTTATGGCTTCTCTTGATCGCTCCACTGATAGACAAGGGTACTTTTCATAGATGTGTGAAGAAAACTAGGCACGGGGAAGAAGACACAGGACAGCACTCATCCTGTGTCCGGTTTTAGTGTGCACTACACATCCCTACGAACCTACACCAAGTACACAACATTAATTCAGTTCATCTCAAGGTGCTTTCATTTTATCGTTAAGTGCACTGGTAGTGCCTTCACGTAAACTGAGATAACAGCCGTCGAACTGTGCAGTAAACGACAAACATCACTGCCAAGTCACATGCCAGCTTGGTGCACTGTGGGCACTCCGAAATGGTTCAGCACTTTTGTCGCATATTCCCTTAATCTTTGTCCAGGTTTTGTGCTGTTCACAGCAGACACTTCACGTTTCAGGCAAGCACCACCTAGAAGTCTCACACCTGTCAATTTGAATTCGTTTTCTTTGCTTGCGATTAGAATTAAATGTATAGACTAACGGACATTAGGACATGCCATTTAAATCTTATCAAATTCTGGAAATCGTGCAATGCCCAAGCAACACGAGATGTTATCACCAGCTGGCTGATGTGCAGTTGGCACAGGTAGTAAAGAGATAATTAAAATTTAGCAGCATGGTGAGTAAAAAACATCTCTTCCATGCAGAATGATCAAATAAGAAAAAAATTCAAATCTTTGCAGTAAGCACCTTCGTAATGGTAGGAAAAGGTTGCCCACAAATTGTGCTCTATCAACAAGATTAAACTCATTTACGAGATGGCAAGAAAAGTAAGCTAATATGCAAGCCTGATGCGTTGCACGATCCATACGTCAAGCATTTCAACACAAGTTCTGATGCAGTATTCTCAATAATACTAGAAAACAAGCTTGTACAGCCATGTTAATTAACATTCCCTTATTATTGAACATGTTCGTGTCTCAACTGTCTGTTCAACATGGACATGCAATGTAAACCCAACAGGCAATGTAAACCAACCGTTGAAAAATAAAAAACAAAAAACCCACCACCGAGCCACAGAGGATTATAGCACTCACAAACACAATCACACACAGAGCTCACGCCCAACGTCAGGACACTCGAAAGTTCCCTCCACCAAGCATAAGTGAGAACCAAAATCTTAAAAGACCAAAAAGGCAGGGTGCACAGAAAATACATATGCTGAACCTTTACAAGCCAACCTTAAAATTAAATCTGCACGTAGACGTCAACTGTAAACTAACAGACTGACCAAGAGTTGTGCTTGCAAAGATGTATACAAAAAACACTAAAGACAATTTGAGAATACAACAGTGTGTGTGAAATTCAACCAAATATTTAATGCTAAAATGTCTGATCTTAGTGAATAGTACTCATTCCTTTTTAAACTGAAGCCTCCTGCCACTCTTATTCAAGCGAATGTAAAGTCTTTCAGATATTCAACTGCTTCAAAGGATTGGTAATCACTTTTAGAAACAAGATGTTTGTGTACATGAAGTTGCGATCATGCGTTGAAACACGAAATATTTCATCGGAGCTTACAGAGTTTCACGCTTGCACACTGCTGTCTCACTACACTGGTAATTTTTACAGCAGGGCCGACTTGCCTTCTATATTTTGTATCAGTACCCCTTCAACTCAAAATGATACATTTGCCAGTTGACATTTTACCCTGCGAGTCCAGCTTGCGTGCTGCTGGAGTTGGTTGAGATGCCGCTCCCTGCGCCGTAGTTTGGTCCGAACCTGCATCGCCAGACTGCGATGGTGTGGTCGTCGTGTTGGGTTGACCGTCCAGCCTACAAAGCAGGCGTGCACTCAGTTATGGCAGCCTGCTACTTCGGCTAAGAAAGAAGCGTGAAATTTTGTGTTCAATTCATCCGAAGAGAGAATAGCCATGCACCCAGAAAGCCTCCCTAACGAAGCAGTAGCCCCAAATCCAAATAATGTGCAGTGTGTACTAGTTAGATGTTTTTAAACTGTTCAAAAAGTAAACTACCCATTTTGGCTCATTGAGTGGGCAGAGCTTGACAAGCAACACTACCTCTTTTGAGCGTTATTCTTCTATACAGTTACAATTAAACCCTTTTACAAGAAACATGCACCGAGGACGATTTCTTGTCCCTTACATGAGATGTTTCTTAAAAGCTGGGCAGCATGTACACTCAAACCTTAGTATAACGAAGTTACTGTTACGAAAAAATAAGTTCCTTATATCCCAAAAAGTTCGTTGTAGAAGTTATTCCGAACACTGTCGTCGATTGCAAGACTTGATTAATTTACTTTGTTGTAATCAATTTTTTGTTATATGATTTATGGGCAAGTTTGCCACAACCAAAGTGGGTATGTTAGTACATCTAATTTAGAGCAAAAAGCACAAATAGAATTTTTCAGCAAGTTACTGAAATACGGTACGGTATTACCGTATCGCTCTTCCTTTGAAGGCACCCCAACACCAAACGACTTTTTGAAAAATTACTGTAGGGTTGCCATGCCTCATGGTGGCCTGTGGCCTACGCATCATTAACGAAACATCTGTTGTCTGGCGGATGCACTGTCCCTAGAAAGGAGGAGTGCTATTCTACTGCCTTACTGCATGTGCATACTGTATTTCCGTAACCCTACTGTGGTACAAGAAAAGTGACCGACGCAATCGCGGAAGGTGGTGTCCTACTTCTCTAGTACAGGCTTTGTCGAAGCTTACCGTCCAGCCGTGCACGCACACAAACACTAACGAAACGATGTGAAAGACGAGATACTGGCAGTTTTGAGAGATGACGTACCGGTGCTGCGAGTACAGGGAACAGTCGCCCCCCTCAACAGGATCCAAGTTGTAGACATACAAGTAGCCATCGGCAGTGGCCACGAGTACCCTTGGTATCTTCTGAATTCTGCGAACAAGTAGTACAAAAAAATCTTTCACTCCAAATGCGAATCACTCCAAATGCGAATCGCTCCAAATGTGAAGTGCACTCCAAATGAGAATCAAATGCATGGTCAGTTATTAAAACTGTGCGACACCACTGATCCACAGGTCCCCCTTTCAAGCTGGCTGTCCCCAGAAAAGTAGATCATCCCAACCCTCCAGCCTTACTTGACACCAGAGGGGGCTAAAGCTTTCGCCCTTTCTCTACCAACTTTAAATTTACAACAAACTTCTTATGTTCTCTATAATTACAGCTTTATAAAATACTTTCAATCAATTTAGGTCTGCAATGATCTAGTCCCTTCTAATCTCATAATTCTCTATGTGTCCATCTAGTAACGGACAGTCAATATTGGCCGCCGCTTATTGGCAGGACCTCAGTGAGCAACGAGTCTTGTCTCCAGTTTTCCTGCCAATTCATTCTGACGTCGCAAAGGTTTCACAACTTTCGATACAAATAGAGGGATGGAACGTAGAGGAAAATAACAGAGTGCGTCTGACGATGGCCATGAACGAAGTGTGTCAATAAATGCCTTTTTTCATTTTACTCTGGCTATATTCCGGTGAAAACATTCATTCTCACGTTTGCTATGCTCAAAGTACAACCCCGGACTATATGCACGCTTTTACGGTGACCTATTAAAGATGTGGTCATCACTGGCTGCATTGAACTCTAGGTCATGGTAAACTATTCTGGAGAGAAAATTGGAAAAAAAAAGGCGGGGGGGGGGGGGGGGCTTTGTAGTGCTTTGGGAAGTCCATCAAGGAATAACCAGAATGAATTTTAGCTTCCTGCTATGTTCTGGGATTTATTTGGGCTCTTTTTTCGGCACACATATCAACCACTCAATTAGACCTGAATTTTTCTGAAACTTAACACAGCTTCATGAAGTGCAGACTTGCCAAGTTTCTTTAACTAAATATCCTGTTACTATACATTTTGTGCACTTCCATCTAACCTAGGAAGCGTGCTGGGTTAGTTACATGTAGAGAGATTACATGATATCTCATCACTTTCTCAGGTTACTGAATACACTACACTGCAATGGAAATGTCCATTGGATGACAGCTTGAGATTAGCTTCCCAGAAATAGCCATTTCTGAGATGAGGTAAAAATATCTGGCTCTCAACCTCCACTAAACGTCCTGTGGAGTTAAATCACTGGTTCACCACAATGCGCATCCACGTTATCGAGTTCCAGTGTGCTTCACTTACGTGCTGAGGCAGCAGACTGTGCGCACCGACTGGAACGGAAGGTGGACCGTGGCGAACGACCGGCCCTGATTGAACACGTCGGTGACCTGCGTGGGCAGGTAAGAGGCGCCCTGCACGATGGCCTTGCCCAGGTAGCCAAACCAGGTGCCGGGATCCTCGGCCACCCGGTTGGACTCCGGGTCCTCGAGCTTGAAGATATGCACTGTCTCAAAGTTGCTTGACGAGGCCAGGAACAGCGAGTCGGAGCTGAACGCCAACGAATAGATGTTCGCACACCTGCACGTAGTGGCGATCAGGACATAGAAATCCCTTAAACGGAACTGCTGCTCAAATGACAACTGCTTTCAGTACGATTGGTTTCACACTCGACTTCTACAAGCTTAATTATCTCTAATGGGAACTCCTGTTAAATTGAACCATTTATAGTCCCTTCCGATTCCGTTAACGAGTCTACTGCACTTTAGAACAGCTGAGCACTGGGCAAGTTGGTAATCCATAATGACAGAAACTTGGTGAAAAAAAAAAAAAAAAGTGGGGACAAAGAAGGCACACACACAAGCCAACATTGGAACTGCAGGGTTGAAAACATAACTGAATTATATTATCAATTATTCGGGTTCTTTTCAGTGTTTTCACCTCCATTTTTGTAACCCTGCATACTTGGTCAGTGCTTGTGCCTTCCTTGTCAGCTTTTTTTTTAACACAGTTTACTTTAATGCTTAAGATGTTTGCAAGCCCAAGGCATGAAGTAAGAACCTACACACCAAGACACCTCAAGCTATTGCTTTCCATACGAGACTGACGAAGCTTTGTCATTGACTTATTTAGAGATTACAGGTAATATTATCCACACCGAGAAGTGGCACAACTAGCAGCATCACCTGAAACATTTCCAGTTGTACAACAGCGCTAAAAAAATTTCAGATAGTGAATTTGATGAGTCGTATTTGGTGTGATATTTGAATCCACTTGGATCAACAGGAACTCTTTTACAGTACTTTAACACTGCTCGTTCTTTGTGTTCTGTCGTGCTAATCAAGAACGCAATCGAACTTGCCGAAGCTTTAACAGCAATCGTTGCATATCTTCGCCGACGTCTTGATGCGTATTCCTAAACCTTCAATAACTGTGTGTTTTACGTCCCGAAACCACGATAAAATTACGCAGGGCCTAAAGCCTTTCACTTCCATCGAATGGAGGCTGCAATGACTGGGGTTAGATAATACAACTTTTGGGTTAGCAGCTGAGAATCGCTGCTAGACCATCACGACAGGTACCTTATCCTTTCTAATAAAAGTATGCTTCTAGCAAATGTGTTCTGTGTCAAACTGGTACCCTGCAAAACATTTTGCCGCAGCAGTTGATAATTACCATGCTGTTAAACGAGATTTATCTCGCAGATTTTAGCTTGGTCAAAGAATCAACGTACTGCATTTACACAATCTTCTTTTTATGATGACCGAAACTATTGTACTGAAGATGCTGTACAGAACTAACATTAATCAGAGCAGCAAGTAAATGCAATATTTTTCGGTGGAAGCAAAAAGCGACAACAAAGAAATGTTTACAGTATTGTTAACTTTCAACAGTAAATGCGAGATTTTTCGAGCTCCCTTGAGGACTCCGACACTGTCCGCATAAATGAGTTCATGTTTTACTTTGCTCGAGTAGTTTGCCACAGCCACGCTCAACATAGCTGCAATTGCTTGTCAGTGCACTTGGGCATTTCAGATCCCATCCAGGCACTCGGTACTAAATACGTTCAGAACAACTAAAAGCTCCCCTACGCAAAAAAAAAAAACTTTGTATGTTGGGTCTAGGGCACCCACAGAGGACAATGTATTTCATTTTTATCGATAAGAAGCTATGTAGGACTCAGTAGATGGCTTTAAAATAAATGATGTCACAGTGTTTAGTGTGGGAATCGCAAGGCAGCCTCTTCACCCGCATTTCTGTTTCGCGGGTTTTATCGCTTACCAAGTGTCGTGTTGCGGTAAGAGTGGTGTCTTCGGGATTGTGAAATTGTACCTTCCTATTACGTGAGAGATCCTTTCGCTCTTTAGTTCCCTTTTAACGAATCGACGAGCTTAAGGCTAGGCTTTTTGCAAGAGCTCTTTTCCCCCTAACGCGACTTTCTGTCTTCCGAGAAGTCGCAATCCACTACTCACCGCTTCATGCCCCTCCGGAACTCGTACAACTTCTGTCCGTCCGCAACACCGAAAACTCGTATGACCGTGCCCTGAAAAAGTTAGGTTTGAGTTGGCTTAGTTCACTTAGTTTTCATCACGCACGGCATTCAAAAGCGCGAAGCACACAAACCTTTTCCGAAGCCGTAGCGATAAGCGTCCCCACGGAGTTGAAAGCTAGGGCTGCCAGTTTGCTGTCATGTGCCGGGATCATCACCTTGGCTTGCTGAAAAGAAAAGCCCTCGTTGATTTTATCGAAGGACGTAACATATTTGCCTGTCAATTACTTGCATCTCTATACAGGCACCCCATTTATGTTTTGATCTAGAGTGCCATACAGGAGCACGAAGCGTGCTAAATAAAAGTGCAAATATTTGAACAGTACACAGCTGTGTCCCCATTTAAAATTTAAAAGCGGATTTTATTTGAATCATGCCAAGTGATTCTGTGACAACAAAGAAAGACTGCAACAAAAAGCTCTTTTTAAAACAGCTTGAGCAAGCGACGAAGGCTCGCACTCACCAGGTTGAGGGCATCAAAGATCTGGACCTCGCCAATCTTGTCGGATCCTGGGTACGCCAGGTAGCAGTTGTCGCTGGAGGGCGACAGGGCGCACAGGCCGTCCGGATTGGGCGGAGTTTCGCGAATTGTGTGCAGCACCTGAAACCATGGCCAGGCCTGATTTCCCGGAAGGTATTTCACGCAATGCTACACGATGAATGAAACGGCACCCTTTTCAACCAAACAGAAAACGGTGCATTTCAAACGACGCAGGAGTTAGTGGTCGCTGGACGGGCAACGTCTTGTGTGGAATGGATCACCTCCTAAACGGCACGGAGAGGCGACAGGTAGCAGCGTAAAATCAGCCAATAGTTTTGCTGGGGCTCCAGGAGCGAGGCAGTTCGTTGGAGATTGTCTACGCACTGCCGAGTTGTGCACACCACGGAGTTTGCTACAATATTAACCAGAGAAAACTGTAGCGCTGCAATCGTTCAGCCAATACGAGAATGATAGGTAGCACATGAATTTGCACAGTCTTCGTGCTGCAGCTTCGAATACACTGCTGGCTTTGTGTGGTGCCGTGTTTTGGCTTAGTTCGTTGAAAAAAAAAAAAATAATGAAACAGCTCGTTGATTTCTTAGGCAGACTTCAAACGGTGACCAGAAAAAGATAATTGTGGAAAACAAAGCGAGACTGATGAACTTTCGTCGAATTTCCTCTGCAACAGAGCGACTGCAGTCACGCAGACCCGAGAGAATGAAGCATCACGCATCGCAACTACCATAGACATAAACGTCCCATTTCCGTCTTGTGTATTTTTATGAAGTTCTACAATGCGATCGGAGGCATGCTATCGATAGCAGTAGAGGCCTTCGAGAAGAGACGACTTTCGGTACGTTTCATGTTACAGCATCTTTAAACTTCATCACTGTCAAGTTTTCATGACGTAGCACTAATTGAGCTCGTGCATTACGATAGCACAGGAATGCATGCACAGTTGCAAACTGGTGGCAGTACATAAGAGTCAAGAGAAGTGGTACTGATGTGCAGTAACGTCTGAAGCTTTCGAAAAAGAAAAAAAAGGTGGGAAGGGAAAGACGGAAGAGTGTGATGAGAAATTCATAAATAGGGTGTGTGTGCAGGAGAAGTGGTTTTGACAAGTGGAGTCATCTTTCACAAAAAAAGTAAACCCTCACTCTGCTGCCCAGAGCACCTAGTTCTTGACAAGATGCAAAGCATGTGAGCACCTTCAGTTAAAAGCACCATAAGTGATTACGTCCATCATTTTACCCGTACTGGTTCGAACGTTATCTACACGACTGTCACAAACAGTACACTTGCGAAATGAGACAACCTGTTAATGGTAGATTAAATGGGTGTCACGGGGGCACTGCAAAAAAATTGCTGAAAGCAGTGGCACAGCATTTTAACAGACAACCGCATTACAACAGACCTCCATAGGGAAGACAATTTTGGTCTGTTGTAAAAGGAATATGTAAAATCAATGTGATGTTAGATCAAAGTGACCGACACTCAATTGGTTATAACCAGAGGGAATTACTAGTCAGGGACGGGTTTACTCTCAACAGGGCAATAAAAAAATCAACAGGGGCATAAAAAAAATGAAGTTTTGAAGATCACACTAAGTTTCACACTTTCCGTTAATACAAACGGAAATGGACAAAGAAAGACATAGAAGAGTAGAGATCAAGAGAGAAAGAGAAACAAAAAAAGAGATGCAAGAGAAGAACAAACAAGAAATAGAGAGATATGGAAAGTAAAGAAGTAGAAACAGAGCACGTATTCCTAGCCAAGCCAGAACCAGTTCAGTTCTGACCAGCTCCGCTGCGCCTAAGCCTTGTGGGACTCACCGAAAGCTGCGCAACTTTCTCGCTACAAACACATTCCAGCCAAAAGACTCGCGGCACATACCTTCATGTCCCGAATGTTGTGTATGTAGAGGCTCTCCTCGAGGCACACAACAAGGCGCGCCCGGTTGAGCCGCACGGCCAGGATGCTATTGCTGTAGGAATAATTGCAGATCTCAGACTCCTTCTTGAAGTGGCACATCTTGAGCTTCCGCAGGGACGCCGTGCTGACGAGGGACACCAGGCTGGACAGGAAGAGGCGCTCGACCAGGGCCATGCCTTCCTCTTCTGCAAAGAGGACAGCAAAACTGCGTACTCGCATTTCACACATAGCGTACACCGTTCTGGAGGCTAGCGAGACATTTTGCAGCCGATGAGTCTATGCGTTTGCAGTAACAAATACAATCATACCTCGACATAACAAACCCGGGCATAACGAAATATTGGTTATAACAAAGTATATGACGAATCGTCTTGCAATAGTTATACATTACTACTCAAAATATATTCTTCTTTTCCTTTCTAGGCTCTGTATTAAATGAGCATGTTTTGCAACTTAAAAGAAAACAAACCCCCTTGTACAGTTCTTGCTGCACGGCTGGATCGGTTTACATGTTTACGTTTTTATTCTTCGATGTTGTAGGACGTCGAGACACGTCATGCAGAGACGCATGCTCCACCCGCACTGGCGTTTACGACGACAAGAGCTGACCGCGAGAGGCTTGGAGCAATACAATTTGCTGACCGTACTACTTGCATAGCTTCCTCAGCGTTGCACCTGATAAGTGAAACTGAGTATACTCCCATTACTGTGGTACACTAGCCCTTCATCCGTGCAAGGAGGAAGTAGTGCTAAGTGATTTCTGTTGTAATCATAAGCACTTTTCCCCAGTTAATATATCTCCAATGCTCACTAAACTAAAAGTTCGATCTCCCTGTACAAACTATTTGGTTTGCCGCAGCAGTGACGCTAGCACCTTATGTGCGATGTCAGTAAGTTTCAGCAACACGAACATATGTCTGTAAGGGGAAATCTACCGAAATATGTGAAAGAGACTTGACGTCACATAAACGAACAAATCCAACTGGATGGGGCACTTAGGCAGATCCTCTCTCAGTGGGACAGCAACGACTGAGGGGCAGCGCTTATTCATTTGTTAGGTTGTAACTGGCTACAGTATTTACATCAAGGTATAGACTCATCTATTTTACCTTAGCACGGCTGTTTGTTGGCAGAGTTTGCATGATGTCCTAAGAATGCCATGGATGACGACACATGAGGCGTATGCGATCACACAAGCATTCATGCTGTACTCTTCGCTAACATGAGGACTTTTGCCATGTTTGCCTTTTGTGTCCTTTTCGATGCTCTTTCAACGCCATCTTTAAGGCCTTTAGGCATTGCAAATGATGAAAGTGGGTCACCAAACAAGACGAATGAATCACTGATTGTTTGTTGTTGCAACTTAGCGACATAACTAACCTGAATTCGGCAAACCAGGTGAAGCGCGCAGAAGATAGAAGTATTGAATTCGACGCCGCACCCATTTTATTGTCTGTTTCACAAAACTTGGTCTGTACACTGTTTTCGACACTTGAATCGCTACACCTTTAAGTGAAAGAAGTCCTCAGCTTCCTCTTTAAAGAATAGCCGCCCTGGAGCCATATGAGTCTGCTGTACCAGCCTTGGTAAACTAAGCTCTCTACAAGACTGCACAATACTTTAAGTTTCATTAAATGCCATCTTCTCTGCTTGCTGTAGCTAGTAAGGTCAGAGCTACTGTCTCAACACACTCTAGCTTAATTTAAAGATAAAAGGACTCAATTTCTTGTCCACACAATCGGAAGAAAAAAAAAGTAAATGAACACAACCAAGCACTCACCATTTTCATATATCTGTTCAAGCTTGTCCACATTTCCTAGGGAGAAAAACTTGTAACCCGTGTGTGTTCCAACCGAGAGCGCCCTTGAGAGAACAGAAAAATGTTGGATTAGGTTCCAGATTACACATAGGCAAAACGTAATTTTTTAACTCTTTCATGTACAGCACTGTCTTTTTGATAGGAAACAATAGAAAAAAAAAATGGCGAAATATTTTGAAGAAGATAACTTTTTCGTAAGTTTTCTTAGTTAAAAAACATGGGGTGGTCACTTTCTGTGCAATTGATTGATTTGTGGGGTTTAACGTCCCAAAACCACTATTTGATTATGAGAGACGCCGTAGTGGAGGGCTCCAGAAATTTTGACTACCTGGGCACTTTCTGTGCAAGTACAACACTTCATTTCTATAGTCCTTAATGGTAGCTACTCTTGCAACATGCTTTCCCGGTATCAACATAGTAGGAACAGCACATACTCATATATCTAAAAGTACATCTCGAGTCCACTGTCTAGCGCGCCTTGAGGACGACGGCAACCAGAGTAAAGCAAACGTAACATGTCACATTGAAGCCCAAACGCCTTCGTTTTCTAAGATAACTGCCAGATGGCACTTGTGCCTAACGTGCCTCAATGCATTCGTTCGCTTCCGCTATACGCTCGAGCCACTCTAACGCAGCGCTTCCTGAATACCATTCATCAATTTTCGTGTGCAGAACATCAAATAAATGCTTTGTTCACTCTCTCCAGACGCAAGACTATCGTCTTTCGATTACATTTGCGGTGTAACATGCAGATTTGGAACCAATTTGCTTTTAACCATGCAGCGTTATTTCATGTCGTGGCCTACTGCTTGTTTCCGCGGTGTAATTCGGAAACGCTGGCTTGGATGCGGTAAAATAGATGAGCACAATGAGTGCGCATACGCGTAGGAGCGTTCCACGGCTGTAGTCTGCTCAATGCGCTGAACGTGGGGACACGAACTCTGGCAAATTAGCCCCTCATCTCGTTGCAATTCACGGGGGCAAATAAAAGAAAGAATGCTCACATTCCCCTATTGTGTCTCATTAATTATCTAGAGATTTATTAATCTCTTCAAGCCACAGATACATAAACTACGCATGTTGCGTTAAATAATTTTCACTGTGTCACGTGCCACTGTTGGCAACGTCAGAGCATAGTAGTCTACGTAGATGACCAACATCACAGCATTGCCGTGTACGTAGGGCCAGTCATACGCGCACGTCATGCCCTCATCCACTGTGCGCCCGCCCGTAAAAGGAAGAGAGAGCAGCGTTCATCTTGAAATTTGACCCATTTCCGTGGCGCGTAGCATTGCAAATTTTGGCATATGTGATCATGAACGCCTCATCTATGCACTGCGCTTGTCAGCTGAAAATTGTCAAACCTGGTGAGTGGCCCTTTAACGTGCACCCAAATCTGAGCACACTGGCCTACAACATTTCCGCCTCCAACGGAAATGCAGCCGAGATTCGATCCCGACACTGCGGCTCAGCAGCCGAGTACCTTAGCCACTAGACCACCACGGCGGGGCCAAGGTTAAGAAAGGGAAAATAGACATTGTTCATTGGTGTTCATTGGTCAAGGTGAACAAGGTGTTTCGCAAGGGTGTACCACATTCACATCATACTCTACAGACCTTTTCAAAGGAGAGAAGGAGCACCTCTTTTTTATGTCACATAGGTGTACGAAGGCTGACACGACTACCCAGGCAGTTAACTTTTAGGGGTCACTCATTTACCACCGCCCGGAGGTGCGTATGGTAGAGTCGAAGGAGCACTCTTTGGAAAGGGTGTACAGACGTGCACAGTTTGAACATTTAAACAGCCCGGAGGTGCGTATGGTGAAGTCGAAGGAGCACTCTTTAGAAAGGGTGTACAGACGTGCACAGTTTGAACATTTAAACAGGGAGAGTTACTTTCATCAATCCAACTCGTGTTACTTTAAAGATAAGAGTGTCTGTAAACCAAACCAAAGTGAAAAGCAGATGCCATCGCCGCGCTGACACTTCCACGAGTTGGTTCAGTGTAGAGTGAGGCAGTAACAGTGCAAACACAACCCCCACAAGAGAGACGACATGGACACACAGCGCTTGTGTGTCCTGTCATCACTCTTGTGGAACCATTTATGCCTTTAGAATTCAGACCAAGAATTGAAACGATTCAGTCCACTAGCATGAAAGGAAGCGAAGGCGCCCTAAGAGAGTTGGAAAGACTATACTAGCTGGCAGCATCTTAACACCACTGACCCTGTCTGAGTGACAAACTGATAGGGCAGTTTGATACTAGATGAAACAACAAACATCCGCCACGACTGCGTGGAATACCCAGCACAGTCAATGCTGGCAGAGCAGCCTTTCTAGAGCCTTTTATATTTTCATTGGGTAACTGCTACAAGTATCTTTGGAGCTTACCCATGACGCTATAAATTGTAATTTTCGTGTAGTAAAGAGGCATCCGCTATGCCATTCTTTGGAGAAGTGTGGTACCCGCTACACACTTGCAAGGAATTTTGTGCAATCTTTTTGATACTGTGGCTGATGACCAAGAATTGTGGCTGAAGCTTTTGTTATAGATTGGAGCATCCGACGACCCACTCGATACGCAATTGTCGTTGTGTGATGCCCAATTTTTCTTTTTCTGTTTTAAAATGCTCTATTACTCATCAACATGATTCCTTTCCAGACATGAAGCCTGCCTATTGTGCTTGAAACTCCATTGCAAAGTGACAAGTGCAGCTCTGTGGTAGAATAACGAACCGGCATGCAGGAGGCCCAGGTTCGAGGCCTAATTTGTGCTCGGCGTTTTTTTTTTTTAATGCGAAGCAGCGACTAGCCTGTGTAACGCTGTCCCTCCGTACGAGTGACGTTACGCTCCCCTCGCAGTGCGCGCTGACGTCATTCTCCCTCGCCTGACACACGCGTTTTCCAAATTCAAGAGTTTTCAGGGACCTGTCCGCACCCTGGCACAGTCATCCGAGCTGCAGCTTGTTTATAGACTATATGGTAACTGCTTGCATGATTTTAATAGTATTAATTTTACAAAGGTCACCACGTCCAGCTATGTATATGGCCCGCGTTTTTTTACTCTCAGCAAACAGTATTCCAGCTGACCTTTTCTGTCCGAAATTGGGACACGTGGCGCTGAATGTTTGTAAATGCCGTTAAACCATTCTGTAATGTCGTGGATCGGGCTATCATCCGGTTAGCGCAACTGACCACATTCGCGCGAGGGCACGACGCATGCCATGATTGTGTAAGAGGGCACACGACGTCTGCAATGGTGTTTGCGGTAAGCCTCACTTCAAGGCGAATGGTCAGTGAACGCCGACAATGACAAAAGAAAAAAAAATGGCGACGTTCAAGCGAGAACGGCCGCCCGTTGACAGTCAGATCCCTCGGTGCCCAAAGCCTTTCTTTTCCGAGTCAAGGACTTTTCAAACAGGCGCGCACAGTTTTTCATTCGGTCGTGGTCGCGTCGCACTGGCAGGGGGGAAAAAAAAATAAGAAAGTCCCGGGAAGAGAGACAGGCCTGTCGCAAAACTCTCCGGCAACGAAGGACAAAACAGGCAAATCGAAACCGAACGGGAACCAGCTTGGAACGTCGCGTTTTTTTCTGGCGAAACTGCAGCCCGCGTAGAAGTCGCGCGATCGTACTGAGCAGTGCAGGTTTGACGTTTCTCGTTTTTTTTTTTTTTTGTCGTTTTGCTCTTACACGGTATGCAAGTGCGCGCACGCACCAACAAAACCACACGCCGCACAAGAAAGTCAGCAGCAACAGCAGAACAAGAGAGAAAGGAGCGTTCCGCTGGGTACGGGGGAGGGCGCGATAACAGCTGACCGTCGCTGACGCATCGGAACGGGAAACGGGACTCGTGACGACGGCGGAAAACAAACAACAAAGGAAAAAGATGTGATAACGTCACATAGTCGCCTACCCGTCTCTTACATCAGCCCCGCGAATCGCCCGCAGGGGCGCTGACATATGACAGATTAATAACGCGATA
Source organism: Rhipicephalus annulatus (assembly GCA_013436015.1). NCBI lineage: Eukaryota > Metazoa > Arthropoda > Arachnida > Ixodida > Ixodidae > Rhipicephalus > Rhipicephalus annulatus. The sequence goes on along the minus strand of WOVY01010148.1, from coordinate 155,707 downwards.
CAGTAAGCGCGGGCTCGTTTCAAGGCTAAGGGCTTCCGACGCGAGAAGGGTGTGTTGTTGCTGCTTTTTCTTTCAGGCTGGTTGCGAACCGCTCCGGAGAGACCTTGGGGCGCAGGTGCAGAGAAAAGACGATCGGTGACTTGGGAGCGAGAGAACCAAGCGTCTGGCGCTGTCCTAGTTACCTTGGCCACTGCCCGGGGCTGGGATTGCCCTTCACACGGGCGATCCAGCTGGGTTTGTTGCATTCGGACGGCGGAAGGAAAGGAGAGTGGGGGCACGGGCGACAAGCCAAAGCGGGCTGAGCGATTCACAACAATAAACGTAGCCGAGCGAGAGTGGTTGCTCGATGCGCGACTATGGAAAATGCGCGCTGCAAAACGCTTGCACGGCCCTCAGTCAGCAAACAAAGCAAAGGGGGAGGGTGGCTTGCTTTGCTGATAGCGGAGTTAATCGATGCCGCAGCAGTGTTTACTTCGCACTCATCCGAGCCTCGGACAAGCGGTCATGTAAAGTGGGGGGGTCGCTCAACCGCAAGAAAACAGCAAAGCGCAGTGCGATGAGGATACATGTTTCGGTAGCGAACGCAAGGGAAAGCGCAGCTCTCATTTTCGGAGGGCAGTCCAAATACGGAGAGCGCTCTCCGAGATATGCGCGGTCTTGCCAAATCCTTCACGCAACAGCGGGCCGAAGCCAACAGTGACGGGGGATCCCCATCGTCGAAATGTAGACACACTTCACTCATCCCCAGCGGTTGCACAATTCGCGGAAGGGCCAGGCGAAACGAGACGCCCGAAATGAGAGAAAAAAAACTTACGTGCCGTCTTGGTTGAAATTCACGTAGTTAATGTATGGGGTGTGTTCACCCCCTTCCGCGGCTAGATTCATGAGTCCGCCGACGCCTTGCTTTACTCCCTCGCCGATATTGTTGAGGTTCGTCGCTAGACTTTGCATGGACGCGCAAACATCGTCACCCACACCACAACACAAAGATGCGCGCTGTGAAAGCAGGCCCCCGAACACAGCAGCAATGTAGCTCGCGTCAGCTGAGTGTTGTGTATGGCTGATGGCTAATGGCTACGACACAAAACGCCAGTCCGATACGCAGCCGTTCATTGGCTCGCGCAGCATTGATGTCACTAGAGTGTACTAGAATGGGGGAGTGGGTCCACTGTGGTCCGGCGGCAAGCGGTGCGGGTGAAGCAAAAACGGCGGAAAATTTGGTGGCGCTGCAGTAGCCTTCTCCTGAAGTGACGTCAGTTTCGGCGGGAGCGTGCGAGTCGTGCGGCGGTTCGGGCCGCACGACGCGCTGGCGGGGACGCTGAGCGCTCGATGTTGTCGTCTGCTCGACGCGCCGTCGTCTGTTCGATGCACCGTCGTTCGTGCGCTGTTTTCACAATTTGTCTCCTGGTTCTTTTTTTACACATTATTAGAGACAAAAACAAGTGACATGAAATAAAATGTATGCTTTTTTTCGTGAACGCGTAGGTTTGTATTTCCCTTTGAGCAAAGCCGTCTGGACAAAGAATACGCGGCAGACGGCACGTTTGCGTGCGCAGATATGTGTCTGCTGGTTGCATAACGGAGCGTTCCAAGCTGCTTCAAAAGATTAGAGGATGAGCACGTCTAGGCGTAGAAATTACTGTTGTGTCGTAGGCTGCCAAACCGGATACAGCAGAGTTAAAAACCAGCCCAAGCTCTCACTCTTTGGAGTACCTCAAGACGAAGAAAGACGCCGGCTATGGGACCAGAATCTCAACCGCGCTGATCGGCCCTTGCAAGTCACCGATGCCATTTGCGAGCTGCACTTCGAGCAAAAATACATACTAAGGCAATATGTACATATTATCGAAGGCCGAGAAGTATATATAGAGCGGGGAAAGCCGGAACTTCGCAGTGATGCTGTACCCATAATTATACCTCATCTCCTGAAGTGTCCTGACGAGCAGCCCACACCGGAGCAGTCAACGAAGAAGAGAGCGGCTTCACCACCAACCTGTGAAGACCAGCCGTCAAAAAGAACTGCGCTGCAATCAGTTGAGCCGCAACTGAGATTTGAAGATTGCGAAAGTGCGAGGCAAAGCGACAACGCATTTGAACTTGAAGACGTTGTCCGGCCAAACGACCACTGGGCAATGCACAAGTTTCGTCATTATGACGGAATTGCTTATGTTTCGGCCTCCCTAAGTCGTGAACTCGTAAGCATCGAAAAGACTGTGCTCATGAATTACGGTACCGACCGGAGTGAAGTGATTTGTCGGACATATGTTCGGAAGACGCTGATCTCCGAAAAGGTCGCCTATAACCTTGAAGATGCCAAACAAGTCCTGGACTGCGCAGAATCTCTTCACCCTTGCAGAGGAGCAGGTAGGGCGAAGGACTTCACCTATGACGTTCTTACGAAGAAACTGGAGCAGCAAATCTCTCATTCCGACGGCCTTGTCTTCAGTGTCACGTGCAAAGGAGCGGTTAAACAACAAGGTGAGTGCGGCAAACGTTTATTGAGACGTCACTTGTAATTGTACAATTAATCAATCAGTAACCTGTTTAATGCTAGAACATTTGTGTGGCCCCTAATTTTTGTAGTACTCATTAACATTTACGAAAGAATAGTTTGCCTACAGAAAGTGAAAGTGCATAAATTGCGTTTCAAACATGCATGGTAAAAAACTGGAAGCTCTTCATAATTTTTTTCTCGTATACTTCCAGGTTCTTCATGCATTTCATGCAAGTACGTGAGGAAAGTAATACTCACCAGAAAAAGCTACCTAAAACGAAAAGAGCGAAGAAACTCAGTCTCCACCAAACTGCGGGTCCTGAGTCAGAGAAACAAGCGGATGGCGACAAGGCTGTTGGACATTGCTGGTCGTCTCGAAGAGATGAGGGCAAACAATGCGAATGTCGCGGATAAAATACTAGAGGATAAAATATCGTCACTACCGCGAAAGCAGCAGGCAAGTGTTCGCGCTTGCTTTCAAGCTGCCAAACAAACCAGCAAGCAGGGCATGCGCTACAATCAGGAGTGGATCCTCGAGTGTTTACTCATGAAACTAAAGAGTCCCCGGCTTTATCAGCACATCAGAAAGAACGAAATTCTCATGATGCCCAGCAACACTACTTTGAAAAGATACTTGAGGTCATACGAGTCGGCCTTCGGTTTTAATCAAGCAGTAATGAACACTCTAAAGAAAAAAACCGCGAGCATGTCAGACCTCGAAAGACACGGCGGACTATTGGTGGACGAAATGAAATTGTCAGAACATTTCAATGTGACGGCGTCTGGCCAGATTCAAGGCTTCGTGGACCTTGGAGAATTTACGAAGCCCGAAGACAAGTACCAGCAATGTGATCACGGCATGGTCATCATGTTTGTGCCTTTCGCTGGAAAATGGAGCCAAATTGTGGGCGTTTTTGCGACAAAAGGAAATGTGAGAGGAGACATTTTATTGAAAATTCTCATGGAAGCTATCATCCTCGTGGAACAGGCGGGCTTGTTCGTCGACCACATCACTTGTGACGGAGCCCCCTGGAATCGAAAAATGTGGAAGCTAGCGGGGGTGTCGGCGTCATCGAAGAAAATAAATGGCGCCATACAGCATCCTGTCGACGAGATGAGGAAATTGCACTTTATCTCCGATTTCCCGCATCTGCTAAAATGCCTCAGGAATGGTCTTCTCCAGAAAGGCTTTGCAACACCAGACGGATTGGTACGTATAGATTCATGGTTGACATTTTACAAAGATTGTGTTTTTTGCATACATTGCATTACCTCAACCTATATTTCTAGGTGTCTGTGCATCCGGTTCGGGAGGCGTACCTTCTAGACAGAAGTGTTAGGACACTGAAAGTTATGCCCAATTTGACCGAGACGCATCTGGAACCAAACTCATTTGAGAAGATGAGAACCCCTTTCGCCTTCCAACTATTCGGTCCATATGTCCTACGGGGCCTGGCCTTCTACAAGGAGGACATCGAGAGAAGGTGTGGCAGCATCGAGGCAACTCAGCTGTTCTTCTCGTGAGTTGCGCCTACGTTCCAAATGAATTAAGTGTAATCGTAAACATCTCAAACGCATGATGAGCGCTCTTCTGACATACATTCTTTTTGTTTATTTTGCAGGAAGATCCAACGACTGATCACCGTGATGACTTCCAGGTTTCGGGCCGAAGCGCTGAGACCAGCTTCTACAGACGCGGCATTCCTGTCCAATTTTCTGGACTTCCTGAATGACTGGGAATCATTCAGTGACAACAAGCGGCACTTTCTCAGCGAGTCCACTGCCATAGGTTTTAGGGTCACTATAGCAAATACCCTTTCATTGCTGAAGTACCTGACAGAGAGCGTTGGATTCAAATATCTCATGACATCTCGACTTAGCACCGATCCCGTGGAACATTTCTTCGGCATCGTTCGCCAGTCAAGTGGCTGCAACGCGCACCCCTCTCCGGATGAGTTTCTAATAACCGTCAACTGCTTGTCCTTTTATAACTTGGCGCACAGTGTGGACAGCGCAAACGCAAACCCTGACATGATAAACGCTCTTGTCACTGTGCATGACAGACAGGGTCTAAAGGTCACGCACAAAAAAATTGATGATCTTATATCACAGGGAAAACTTGGCGAGGTCGAAAGCACGATTGCCACGATGCCAGAAAAGTTTGCTGACCACATCGATGTGACTTTGGAGAAGAGTGACTCGAGACTCATTTACTACACAGCAGGGTACGTGGCCAGAAAGTGTGTATTGAAGTTGGCATGCGTACAATGCAAAGAAGTGCTTCTGTTTGAGAAAGCTGTCGCGGTTGCTGAACAGCTCCCTTCGCAATTCACGGAGCAATGCGACTGGGGTGGACTTCTGTACCCCTCACGACAGCTGTATGATTTCATTGCCTCACTTGAAAACTTGTTTACTGAATGTTTCAGTGTTTCCATGTTGCACACAGATAGCATCTCTGACATCCTTTCATTGGTGAAAACTAATTTTCTGAACTCGAAAGCGGTCGGCTGTCCAGACCACAAAGATGCAGTGAGCACAAAGCTCGTTTCGTTCTACGTGCTCACTCGCCTTCACTTCTTAGTGAAGGGAATGAACAGGGAAAACGCTTCGAAACGAGCGAGAGCAAAACACTTAAAGCTTAGCAGGACAACATAGAGCCTGACGTTCCTTGAGCGACGGTGTCGAAGTCTTTCGATGATATTTATTTTGTTTTTTATATTTATGCGAAAAGCTTGCGCAGTCAATTTAAAATAAAATATTTTGCGCATATCACTTCTTTATTGGTGTCTTTCAGACTTCCTATCTATAGGTGAAAACACGTTCATGTTTCGAACAAATGTTTGCATGGACACGTACCGCAGGCACGAAGAGAAAAGGTAAAATATAACATATTTCATTAATACCTACAACGTATACCAGCACTAGATGCCGAACAAAAACTCATCATAAAACCACCGCGACGGACGTGCGTCCGCCCTATAAGTCATTTCCTACGAATAGCACAGTTGCCGTCCGATGTGACTAAACTTCCTTTGCCAACACCCTCACGTAATCGCAACAGGACTGGTTCAGTTTTTCAATAATATCACGCGTCCCTAACGAATAGCTGCAAATTTGCAGAAGGGTTCGCATACTTTAGCTTTAATTCTCGTGATAACAGCTGGTAACTTTAGTCTTGCATCATATTCAATTTGCTGCCGTGAGTCTAAATTTGCACCAAACGCAAACTTACTTATATATCCCAGTTATATTGACATTTTTAAAAGCATCGCAGTTAATGCTCATATTACACTTTCGATGCGTACGTTTTCGCAAAAGCCAAATTCAACTTACGCTCTTGATTGTAAACAATTACCGTGGAAATCACGGTACTTGCGTGCGTGACTACCTATACGAGCAGGGCGTTTCGCAATATAAACATTTAGATTTTGTTGAACTGGCGCGGAAGCACGGTGCGACGCCGTTCACGGCCACGCACGCACGAACGAAGCAACAACGCTGCGAGACTGCGCCAGACGCGCGAGCAGCACGCGAACCGCGCGAACTATCAGACTACCCACCCGTCGCGAACCGCGTGGCAAAGGGGACTTGTAACCATGGCAACCACGGCTAAGTCTTCAGGTGAAGGCGATGGTAGCGCCACCTGGATTTTCCGAAAAAAACGCCTCAGCGTGGAGCCTTCAGTGGACCCACTCCCCCATTCTAGTACACTCTAGATGTCACGTTCATCGCATCGGACGTCACTCACCACGACAGTGGCGGCACCCGCGAAGTGGCGAAGGAAATACGCTTCCAGCCTTCGAGATTTCAACGGCTTGTCGGCGCAATCTCTGAGGCTACGCTAAGTGCAGTTTTTACGTTTTCGCGCTAATGGCAACAACATGGCATCAATATCCGCTATTTTATATGAAAAAAAAAAAGAACCGGCAGGTTCTGCATACTGTGGGAATGTGTAACACGAAGCACTCAGCGAAGAGCTGGATACATCACGTTATTGTTTGGCGTTGGGATAAATCGAGAGTGTACTGAGACGGACAAATTATTATTTTTGGACAAATCAAGAGATTGATGTCATAGCATGCCGTTCACTATCACCCATGGTTCTGATGCACCATGCTAATTAAACGTGTATTCCCTGTCGTTTGTATTCGTACTTCATTCATTTAATATCATGCCAATTTCGCATCATGTTTAGCGAATTTGTTAGGCAAGAATACCATGGAGTTGGTAAAGAAGCTGGATACACCAGACCTCTAACTACTGCGTGAAGAGCTGGGAATTAAGGTGGGGAGAGATGAGAGAGAGTCGCAGCTGATTGGAGTAATTCTGGAGTGTGGTGCGGAGGATGACGAAATTGAGGAATGTTGGGAAGAAGTTGAAAAACAGAGAAAAAAAACATGAGGAAAGAAAGCGAAGATGGACTGAGGAAGACAGGAAAAATGAGCAAAGACGATTGGTTTTAGGAATTCATCAGGCCTCAAGTAACCCAGTTAACGGTTAAGTCGCCTTCGGAATGAAAGTGAAAGACAGTCCTGCCAAGTCCATAGCTACAGTGGGCCGCTCAGCAGGTGAGAAACATAAGTTGTGTAAGGCTAAGCCGGTCGTATGCCACCGTTGCAATGAGCCAGGTCACATAGCGATCGGCTCCCGTAAGCCTAAGAGTACGCTCTTTTTGGTGGACAGCAGCGACAGTACTCAGGAGAAATTGAATTCCCACGTTCAAGAGTCCGTTGTGGATAAAACGCTGTATGATGTACCACAGGACACAGCCACAGCACTCAATGAGTTGATCCCTATACTCCGTGAAAAATGAGGAGACCACAGGAGAACGCGGTGCGTACGGCAATTAGTTGAAAATAAAACTCTGTGCTTGCCGTTAGCCCGCGTTGAGAGCGAGGGACTGTTCAGACTGCTTGCAGCAGAAACTGTCGTGTCCCAAAACCTGCCCGGGCATTATCCCTCTCAGAATGACGTAGATGTGCTTATTAAAGGCCTTTGTTTTGGTGACAAACTGGCGCCAGCTCTGACGCGTCCGATGGCCTGTGAGTATACTCATGAGATACCGGAAGCAGAAAGCGCTAATGAAGTAGACTGTAAAAGTCCAGCTAATGAGGCGCTTAGCTTATCCCGAGAGGGAGAGGCGCCTACCATAGCGCGAGGTGATGACTCTCATCAAGGAGAGACATCTGACGGCTAGCCATCTGGCTTAGCAAGTGTTGAATCTAGCGTTCTTTTGAAAGTGCCGACAGCTAGAAATAACGCCGAGGGTAAGCCAGTTGAGCCACCGGGAGTTTTGAGCAATGTACTTCCTAGTATTATTGCCGCGTCGGTGAGCGTTCCGTGCCACCCCGAAAGAAGGCACCGGCGAAAACGTAGAAGGAACGCGAAGGGTAGAAGTTGCCTCGAGCTGAGGCCAGAAATCCCGCGAAAGCGGGCTGGAAATCAAAAGTTTACGCCCCCCCCCCCTGAAATCCAGATTGAGCGTGAAGCGTGTCACAAAGGCGAAGAAACTCAGACTTCGAAGTGGCCACCTGATCTCATCGCCGAGCAGAGCAACGAGGCGCGTTCTCGGGATTGACAAAAGCCATTTCCCTCCACGACGAAAGGGTAACCGAGGGACCAGGAGGCAAACAAGGAACATAAGAGACCATCCGTATGCCTCTGTATCGGAGTTTGGGGGCTACAGAACAAAGGTTGCCGCCACTCAGTGCTTTGGTAGTTTCAGACCGGTTGGCTATATGTCCCTCCGTCATGATCTGGCCTATGGACAGCTGTTGTATGTGCGTCCGCCCAGAGCCCGTCTCAAAGGGTTCCCCATAATGTTTCGGACAGTGTAAGGATGCCAAGGATTTCTCTTGTATGCAGTTTTGAATTGCTTTACTTTTAATGTTTGCATGTCTGCCGATGAGCAAGGAGTATGTCGATTTTCGAAAGTTTTATTTTCCTCCTCACCTTAACAGCAGACATTGCGAGATTTATTGGTTTGCTTACATTTAGCAAATACTTGCGTTTGAGAAGAGGGCTTTTGCGCTGAGTTAAACAGAGAAGTAGGCTGAAAGTAAAAAAAAAAAAGCCTCTGTTTAAACCTCCTGTTCTTGCATTGTAGTGTTGGTTTTGTTTCTTTGTTTTATATTATACGTGCAAGTGTGCTTTTGAGATTTATTTATGCCGTGAGAAGCGGTTTTGATTAATTACTTCCTTTCGTTTTTGGGCCGCCCGTAGCATCTGCGTGCCTGAAACGCTGCGAATCTCCGTGGGAAATGATACAAAACGTTAGGCTGTTGATTTGCTTCGCACGTAGTAGGTCTGAGTTTGTTATGGCTTAGTTATCTAAGTCTTGGTTTTTGCGAGTGAGCACACCAATTGGGAATTCTTAGGGAGTTTTACCAAAACTGTAACCTGGCATTTCCCGATGTCAGTTGAGTGCTCTCTGTTTGTTGTGCCTCGGGTCTTGCGTGGTTTGTTTCTGGCGTTTGCTAGCCACGGCTCCGGTCCAGAGATTGGCACAGCCTGCGTCAACGTCTACAAGGGAGCAGATCTACAGTCTCTGCGGAGTGCTTTGGTGCTGCAACGCTTTCGAGACCTCCTGTGGTGGTGGACGGGCTGTTAAGATCGGCCTGCCTGGCTTGACGATGCTTTGACGCATGAGACATTTAGGCCGAGCCTACTCCGATTTCTTCCGAGTCAGCGCTCCCAGAGATGCACCAAGAGGGGCGACAACAAAGAAATCGTTCTTCTAGTTATCCCAGGTCGTCGGTGCCCCTCGTAAAACCCTTTGGACACGCCTGACCGACTGACGGATTACGAAGAGTTGTTGGCCTTCGAGACGGCTTGCTTTGTCGTCAAGGTACTCCGGGCAAAGGGCCCAGCGTCTGACAACGATCTGTGGATGCATTTCCCACGTTCTCCGTGGTGCCTTGATGCGGCTGTTTCCACAATTTCTGGTCTGCCTGGCGCCTCATAACCATCACTGCAACAGACTGCGAAATTGACTTCCGCGTAAGACTCAACGTCTTCGTGCTGTGCTGTGTCGTGCGCTGTGTGCAATGTTTTCTCCCTCGCCGTGGGCTGAACTGGGCGTGTCTCTTCCCTCTTTCGTTGGTTAAGAAGGAGGCGGCGTTTCACCTTCCCCTATCGGGGGCGAAGGTGAATATGGCAATTTTAATTGGACTGCTCTGACCTCCATTGTTTTTCTGCAGGGAATCCTGGGAAGGACATGGCATAAAATGCGAGCGCCCAGGTGCTCCTGACAAGCTCTCACAAGCTCCCAGAAGCTCCCATCATGCTTTCATCGACAGCTTCCATGATGCTACTACCATCATGTAACACACCTGTAAATATTGCAACTAAAAGTTACTGTTAGCAGCTCCCGGCTCCTCTTCTCGACATGTCCTCGAGACTCTGGCTGGCTCCGGTCCTCTGGGCAGAACCCCGAACACATCATATGCCGATTTTGCCTCAAGTTTAGCGAATTTGTTAGGCAAGTTGGTGCATCTTGACACAAAAATGAATAGTTTGCGCTTGTGTGTGTAAGGCACGCTCGAAACCATTGAAGGTTGCCTAAAGGGAACCCATCCCCTCCCTCCAATTTCCGAAATTTGGATGTGGGGGCGTTTACTGAGAACAAATAATGCAAATATGTGCTTTTCAATACCTTTCAATACATAGATCAACTTCAGCGCATGGCAAATAACCACAATTGACGTCAACCCGACGTGACGGCTGTATCAAACGAGTACATATATAATGTTTATAAAATTGGGTAGGCAGCACTGCAACTACTATTGACGTTTCACGAGGGTAGGCGTGTATTTGATAAGTTGCGAAACCTGGCGTAGCTCTGTGGTTCAATGCTTCATTGCCACGCAGAATGCCTGGGTTCGATTCCAGCTGGGACCCTGACATTTATTATTTGCATTCGTTGGGACAGCGCTGCCGATGTCAGCTTTTTCTTACCGCTCACGCGTTCAAATCACCCATGTGTGTTCTCGTTGTTCCTAGGGAAATACTAGGTGTCAATCACCTGTGGCACACACAGTGGCACATGCCCGCCCGCTGGTATGTGCCACTGTTTGGCGAGAAGTGTTTGACGACGTACGCGACGGGGTTGTGACATTATTCATGTCCTGACCAGTGCGTCGTATTCGTCAAACCATCTTACCCTCGCATACCAATTTTGGTTCGCGCCAAATCAAGAGGGGGGTTACAAGAGCACCCAGACCTCCTCACCCCCATCCCTTGTGAGCTCCCTGAAGCAGACAGTTACGGGGCTCACTTTTCTTTTCCTTCTCATAACATAAACACTCCCCCCCCCCCCCAGTACTAAAAAAAACTGATTCGTGATATAAGACGCTCTAGAGCACTAAAAACCACAAAAAACACACGAGAGAAGTACGAGCGCCAACTTTCAACTGATCGTTTATCGGGAAACGAAAGCTCGCCGTTGACGCGAGCTTCAAGGCCCAGGTGGATCGTCTCGGTAGAGACGTTGCTGTGGCCGACGGCATGTACAGAGCTCAGAGGCATGCACGACGCGCCGCAGATAATTGTGTACAGGAAAAGCACAGGAAGACGCGCAAAAGTCGGGGTCATTCTTCTTAGAAGCATCAGCTTTTACACAGGTTGAAGAAGATCGGCCAGCACGCGGGCGTCCGTGTGGTTTTTTCGGCCCGACACAAGTTAGCCTCACTCTCACAAAGGAGCAGTCCTGTCACGAGACGCGAAGTTCTCCCGGTGGAAGCGGGCTTCAGTCTGTTGGAGCAGCTACGGGAGCAGGAATAATGCGGATTTGGAGCACCTATGGAGTAACAAATTGTGTGTTTTGCAGCATCAAAATTTAGTTTTGCAGCATATTTCTAGGGCCTAATTAAACTGTTAGTTGGAATTTTTGTTTTCTGGTAAAACAAGATATTTCAGTGGTTTTTTACTGGGCATGTAATGCTGATCAAGCGACCAGTCTTGCCTGAATCATATATATTTAACCTTACAACATCAAAAATGAAAGCGCAGCAACTAAAAAAAAACATAAGCGGCGTTTTGGACAGCTACTAGACCTCAGACAAATTTTGGCATGCGCGCCCTACAATCTGTGCTCTCAGCACTGCGTCGCGGGCCGTACGAACAGCTTGTTTTCTAAATTCGATGTCTTCTCCACACTTCACACGAGAAAGGGCATCATGTGACGTTTCAGGGGCTGCCAAGTCACTGCGGCGTCATAGGGAACGAACAGGCCGATATACTGCCACGCGGGCAGCTCTTGAAGGAACACGAGAAAAAGCCAAACCACTCTCGCGGATCGATGCTGCCAGTAACCTTCGATGACTTGCGCGGGACATCACGCTTTCACTATGGTGCCCACCAAGCAACCAGACCACCCAGACGAATTGTCAACACCACCTGTCCTCTTTGATGGCTCTCCGCATGCCCACTGGGCTCGACCGAAGAGAAGCGACCCTTCTTCATCGCTTATGGCTAGGGGTGGCATTTACAAAATCTTATTCATTTGTCAGAGGAATGGCCGACAACAATCTCTGCGATGCCTGTCGTTGCGAAGAGACGCTACACCACATCCTGTGCGACTGTCCGTTGTATGACATCCAGATGCAATCACTGGCGTCCGTTCTTGCGCGCATCGACAAAAGCCAAATGTCTGTGGACACTAATCTTTCAAGGGCCCGAGAGAAGACATTGCAACAGAAGGCGACAAAAGCACTGTTGCAATTCCTACGCGACGCGGACTTAAACAAGCGGCTGGGACAGCAATGTCACACACCACAAAAGACAAGACTGGACTGAGTGTGCGCGCGTGTACTGTTTACACTGTAAAAAAAATTATTCCGAGGTCGGAGTAAAACGCTTGTCATCTAGCGTCCTCCCTATTCGGAGCAATGTTTTGCTCCGGCTCGCAAAATTTTTGCACCGGAGCAATTGCGGGGCGCCGCCGGAGTACTTTTTATTGGCATTTTCCCCCGGCTGGCCGGACTGATTTCGTGGCACATCCGGAGCATTTTTCGCGGGTTTTTCACTCCGGCTATCCGGAGCTTTTGTGTGGTACCGCCTGATTATTTTACGAATGTACTTACTTCGTCCAGACAGAATTTCAGTAAGGTGAACCTGTACTTTTTGAAAATGTTTGCTCCACTCTTTATTTATTGTATCCTGATTGTTTCACGCATTGGTTAGATGAAGGAAGTCCCTATTATCACGCAAGCACTGCAGAGGTACTGTGTATTCTTTTCGATGGAGCTGTAGCAGATCAAATTCAAGAAAACACTTGAGTTCTTAATCTTTGATTTATTCAAAATAAGCTGCCAGTTCTGGTTGATTACCCAGCATTCAGGAAAAGGAGACAAGAATTAACAAACATGCAAAAAGCTACCAAAAACAAAACACAAAAAGAGAGATCAGGTGAAATCGACAGCACTCGAGTTCGAAGCGCAGCGCTTCAAAATGGACCCCATAATGCTGCAAAACGATGCACGATAAACGAAGACAGCGTGGCCACCGAGAACAACTCTTCACCATCCCCGAAGGACCCCCCACCAGATTCATTGATGACGCAAGTGTTGAGCTAATTGCTTTCTTGCTTCCTGCACAATTTAGCAAATAATATGATACACGAGAATTGCAAATCATGCGAAAGGCGCACACACACACACACACACACACACACACACACACACACACACACACACACACACACACACACACCACACACACACACACACAGAGAGAGAGAGAGAGAGAGAGAGAGGATGAGTGTTCAATATCAAGAAGCCCATCCGATGTAACCCGATGCGAGACAGCCGTGACATGATAAAAACACACTTCCCTGATGCGAACAAACTGGAAAACTGGCCAAAGTTTTCTATATATTTCTAAATTGATAGCTCTACCTTTGCTCAAACATTCAAAAGCATTTTTTGACTAAAATATGATTATTTCTGTACTTTTGTAGACAGCATCAGCAATGCCCCTCCCAAAAAATTTCTAATTTTATCAAATAATAATTTTGATTACTACAGTCGCATTTTTGTTTGTGCTCATCGTCATACTTCTAGAAAAGTGGGCCTTTACAGTTTGCATAATGGCGGCCTGCCTTTAAAGATAGCCCAGCTTCATCTTCTTTCTGAAATAATTTTCGGGATAAGTTGGCATTGATAATTTTTTTTTAATTTGCACTGCCCGCTCTGTTTTGATACTAGTCGTTGTGAACATTTTTCAAAGTAGTTATTGTATGAGCATGTATTTCTTCAAGACGAACAGCTTCAAACACAAAATAAGGAAAAGTTCACTACGACATAACAAACTAAATAAGCAATAAAATGCACAAACATTACGCCACCTAAGCCAACTGCATTTTCACAGAAGTAAGGGAAGGCCGACCAGTTCACTACTGAAAGGTCCGTGCACACGTTCGGGGGGCCAGAGAAGGTGATGCAGGTGCAAACGTCACGATGAGCGTCCCAGTCTTGAGGAAATTTTCTTTTCCCCTCCTCTTTTCCCCTCCTTTCACAAGCCAGTGTCGTCGCATTTCCCAGGTCAAAACTGCGTCTCAGCACTGTTCGCACTCCAATCTTCTGCAAAAAAAAAAAAAAAGCCTACAGCCACAGTCAAGGCAGCTCGACTGAAAAAAAAAAATGCAGCAGCAAGGATAGTAATCTCTACCATCACTAACAGAGATAATACGGCTGGTTTTTCGAAAGGGTGCCTTCTCCTTTCTCACTTTCTTTTACTGCAACGTCCCCTCCGTTTTAGAATGTTCAGCCGGACTGTCATATGAGTTAACTTTACCCCCCCCCCCCCCCCTCGCTTTCACAGAAACTTCGAGGGCTGCACGACTCATTCTGCCAAGCCACCCACCTTCTTCTTCTTCTTCTTCTTTTTTGCATTCCTCGTCTTTAGTATCGTCAGTTTGTTTCGCCACTCTCTTTCTTTCTTTTCCTGAAAGCACCACGTCCCAAGCAGCAAGAGTCTAGTACACTTCTAGATGAATATCTCAGATACAATTTATCCAACCAAAACCACTTTTTTTTCACAGGTATGGGTGCATGTATGTGTTTTAAAAGTCTGTACCATTTACATTGGACTAACTGGATTCACTGCACTTATAAAAAATTAACAACAATTTTAGTTATTCAAGTTTTATTAGTTCAGACTACATATTTTATCAGAATAATTTTTACGCAGTGGTAGACCTCGACCAGGCGTTTATTGATATGTAAAGCGGACTAATGTTACCGTATATACGAACTGACAAACCAAAAATGTCTTTTAACCAGCTAGGTTTACCTATAACAATTATTAACAGTTCATAGAATCGATCTAAACCTACGATATTTTCTATTGTTGTATATCTAATCAGTGCTCCAAATATAATAGCGACTTGATTCAATTTGCCGAAGTTATTATGGCGTTAATGTTGCGCAAAAAAGGACGAGTACAAGAAAGGGAACAACCACAAGCGCTTGTGATGTTAACTTTTTTTTTTGCGCTACAGTTACGCCATTGTGAATCAGTACGAACTCTCTCACCTCTCTGTTTTGCTTTTCCGAAGCTATGTTAAAGAAAAAAAAACACGTAGTCGAAACTGCGCATTATCGAAATTCCGCTGATTTTTCAATGACGTCTTGTGAAATTAGCCAAATATTTGGTTTATAAACCCAACATTATCCAATCAGCCCATACCTGACAAAAATAACACAGGTAATTCAAGGAGAGCTCACTGACCATTTTTTTTTCGCCGCACCAGCAACCGCCGGGTCCCTCAACACTCGCGAGATCACAATGTGTCATTTGCTGCCAGGAACCATCAGAGTCGACATAGGACATACGCAACCAATACATACGTGCATGGCGTGCATAGCGCGACATGTGCCTGCATAGGACGGCGGCCTCTGCGCTATTCCACTTGCAGTATTGTGCCGGTACTCTGTCTCGCTGCACTATACCCCAAACATAATTGTCACTTATCACCAGTCACATGCGAGGTCTGTAGCAATCAAAAATTTCAGGAGAAGTCGCGACAACTGTTTCCCGAAGATCAAGGAACCACGCGGAAACACAATATCAGTCACGCTGTCACATGGTGAGCCTAACTGTTGCGGTGCCTTAGTTAAAAAACAAACAAATGAAATTAGCTACAATTGGCCAAGAGAAAACCGGGTGAGGCAATCGCCTGCAAATTATGCAAGGCTAGATCCGCCGGCTACCTACAACATTGTGGCATACTTTTTTTTTTCTTCTGGGACGACACACTTGGGACATAAGAGTAGTGGGTAGTCTGCTGAGGAGAAAAAAGAAGCAGTTGGAACAACGGCGGAGATACAACGGCCGATACAAATTGCTCATGAAAACATTCTTAGCCCTCCCATTCGCTAGACTGGGGTTGAATTTCACTATAGAAAACATACTTCACTTTGGTGCTTACGATCTGGGCTTCAGCCACGAGAACGTTTTCTACGCAGTTTGCAAGTACCTGAATGAAAGTAAAAGAATTAAGCTTTTAATGGCGTGATTTTTAATCATGCAAAAAAAATAATTCCAACGAACAAAAGAGCATTGTTTAACCATGCTGATTCTTATTCAAAGTAATGAATAATTGTCTTATCTGCACGAGTGACAAGCAACTATTGCACTACTTTCATTCTGACTAGGGTGTCTTTTCTTTTTTCTCTCTTTTTTCTTGTGGGTGGTTTCGATATTTAAAAAAAACCTACTTAATTAAGTCATCGATTCTTAACCGATCCCCCGGAGGGGGTACGAGCCATGTCTGTGGATTCATCATCATCATCAACGGCGGAGATGCATTAATTAATAAACCGCGCTGTGTTTTCGGAACCACGTTTCAGAGTGCTATAAACATCATCTACCTCAACTTCATACATACGTGGTCGTGGGAGGCGCTACTCGCTGAGCAGACTCTGGGAAGCCAACTACCGACCTTTGGTCAGGCCCGCCGAGCCGCCAGAGCCAGTGGAGCCTTAGAAGAAGGGCCCCACCCGCGATGAACCACTTTATTATTACTATTACTATTATTATTATTATTATTATTATTATTATTATTATTATTATTATTATTATTATTATTATTATTATTATTATTATTATTATTATTATATTATTATTATTATTATTATTATTATTATTATTATTATTATTATTATTATTATTATTATTATTATTATTATTATTATTATTAAATGTTGTTTCTCTCTCTATCTCGCTCTCTAACCTTTGTTGATGTTTGTCGCTTGTGATATTCAGAAGGTGCTCAGAATGATTTCCTTTTCTCCAACGCGGCCGAGCGCTTCGCACAATCCTGCCGTTGTCAGATATATGAAGGAACATAACTCATCAACCTCACTGCACCGACTTGGTCTGCGCTATGTTGGTTTGTGAGGAACGGCCTCCCGGCGGCGAGGCTGCCTACGTCACTCCTCGAACAGCCAATGAATGCCAGTGTTGCGATGACCCGGAGCAATCGGGGACCATCCGTCGAGGCAAAAGCGATGCGCGGTAGCATTTCCGGAGGAACCACGGGATCATAATCATGGGATTGGCCTCGTTTTTCCTCCGGTTTGCTTCGTACGGCGATCACCGGAGGAGAACGGTGGAAAACGAATGCGTTTGCTTCCGTAGAATCCGGTTTGAGTGAGATCACTGGAGCAGAGCGGGCTCATCCTTCCCCGATTCCTCCCAGCTGGGTATATTTTTGCTTACCGTGTAATGTGCTGTGCTTATCTATCTTCCCTCTCTCCTCTCTATCTTTCATCTCCCCCTCCTCTTCCCATGCGCAGGGTAGCAAAGCGGTTGCCTATAGACGGGTTAACCTCCCTGCCGTTCTTTTCCTCCTATTTTCTTTCCTTTCTTCGCATGCGCACGCACACACGTATTATTGCAAGTGCACGTTGGGTGCCATGATTAGCCTTGATGCTGATTGGTGGCTAAAGTCAAGGCACGAGTGAAAATTAAACCCTTCACTGCAAAGTACGAATCCTCTACCTCACTATTTAAGGAAAAAAAAATAAATCTAGGTTTTGGTTCACTAAGTATTACGGCTTGGTGGCGCGAGCCACCGCCCGATCTAAAGGGTACAACCACATACATACATACATACATACATACATGCATACATACATACATACATACATACATACATACATCCATCCATCCATCCATCCATCCATCCATCCATCCATCCATCCATCCATCCATCCGTCCATCCGTCCATCCGTCCATCCGTCCATCCATCCGTCCGTCCGTCCGTCCGTCCGTCCGTCTGTCCGTCCGTCCGTCCATTCATCCATCCATCCTTCCGTCCATCCATCCATCGATGCGCACATATACTGCTGGTAGGACGAGTTGTGAGATCATATAGGCCAACACGACGGAAGCGCTTGAGAGCAATGGTTATTCTTTTACCCTTTCATGCCTAAGTAATGAAAACAGCTGAAGAAAGCAAAAATTGCTTTAGATTTCAATCTTTAATTAGCAACCCTTAAATTATTTTAGAGGTAAACTATCTAAATTGCAACTTTAATGCATACTCTTATGTATGCCGCGAATTCTCCACACGCGAGAGCAATGCGGACCTTGCAGTGAAAAAAAGGTGCTTCAAAACTGCGCAGCATGTCGTGTGCCACATCTTGAGCGCGTACACACAAAATAAACAAAATTCAGTTGAAGATAGAACTTGCGTGAGCCAGGATAGAAGGAACGAAGATTCTCAGCCACCAGCTGCAGAACAATTGGTTGTAGCATCAAATGCATTACAGAAGGTATTGTAAGAATCTTTACGGTGAAAGCTACGTTCCCCGCGAGTGCTCGGCAGCCGGCATTAAAGGCAGTGCGCATTCCGCGACTTCCCTGCTTGACGTTTTTTCGGTATGTCATGAATTGGCGACATTAGGCAGTAGAGGAATAAAATTGCCGGCTGTTTTGTCTTCAGAGAATACGGTAAGTTCACCAGTAAATGCACCACAATACAAGCCCGAAGTCGCTGGCAGCCCTATGGCACGAACCTCAAACAGCCAAATTGAACTGCGCAGAGGCTTAAACATAGTGCAATGAATAAACTTGGAGTAGTCCAAAGACAGAAGCGCAAAGATAGATACGCCCTTGCTGATTTGAAAGGAATAGTTCGTTGACGCGCTATAACATTTCGGGGCAAAGCACCTGTCATATTGTTTTACGTTTGAAATATTGCGACACCTTTCTTTTTATTTCTAAGGCGTCAACAAACCTCGCCATGTTTTGTGAAAGGCTTTTACGAAAAGAAAGCGTCCTCTCTGTTTCATTTCTACGTTTAAGGAGGTCAGTGTACAGGGTCAATCCCAGAGATAGGCATTTGCTCTGAAGCGTTCTTGTAGAAGGCAGCTGTTGTTTATTATGATGATGGCGAAGGACAATGCGAGTTTCTATAGATCGGTGCGATACACATAAAATATGTTAGAGAAAAAAACATGTATGTTAAGAGTGGCATGGAATTCACTAGGGAGTGAATGTGCACCTTGTCACAGAAGGCAGTGACGTCAGCCTTTGAACAGCATGCGTGGAATTTGTATATGACGTCAACGTAAACGTGCACATGGAACAACGACAGGGAAACGCAAATTACAACACTTCTGGTCGAGAAAGCGTTCCGTATACAATGTGCGTTCGCACTGGTCCGGCGGCTACAGACGTCGATTGCAATACGTTTGATACAGAAGAACACATATATACTGTGAATCGCTGAGCGATGAGGTCAGTGCCTATACACCTCTAGAATTTTCTTGTTCAAGGAACAATGAAACGATTGTTCACCGAGAACAAGCGTTGTACAACCCTTTTTAGCGGCGCAGGCTGTGAACGTGTGAGCAACTCGTTTATGCTGGGTTTGTGAACTTGTGGCAAAAGAGATCAGGTTACAGTGTTAATTATATGAATGACACCTTCTGCATAGCCAGTATAACTTTACTTAAAGTGAGTGCGTTGCGTATGGCTGTAGCCGATCGCTTTGGCTAAGACACTACGATGTTCGACCGGTATAGTTAGAAGTGCTGCTTTTCAGAACCATCGTCTAAAGTATTGCTTTGCTTACCTCGAAATGAGTTCATCCAAAAAGTAACCGTGCACACATTTGGAGCCCATGACATCGTTGTTTTATGCCGGAATGACATGTATATCTTATTGCGGAATAATGAATGACAGTCGAATCCCTCAGTAACAAAATCGCTGGGGGAACAATCTTTGTTCGTTCTCGTTATAATTTCGTCGCCCCACCTCCCATTCCCACCAACAGTTCCGAACCACATGAGCGTTGGGAAAATTTATTTCTTGAGGGCTTCCGTTATTGGAGGGAGAAGAGAGAGAATTATTCTAAGGGAAAACTGGAGATTCTTGTCTCGTTTTCCGCCGGACATGCTACTCCAGGTACTGGGTGATGACTATATGATATATACAGTGATAAACACATAACGTATACATCCACACACGTGAACTACGCTGTTTACAATGTTTCGTTTAGGCTTGTGGCCGCAAGAATGTCAGTAGCGCTTTTGTGACGTGTATAGTGCATTTGAACTACTTCGAAATGGGCCTAGAATATCTGTCAACTCCAAGTTTGAGTTCCGTTATAGTTTCATAACCATCTTCAAAGACTGCCTCTCTGATGCGTATCTGGGGCACTCACAGAGTACGTGATTGATGTGTTCTAAGACGTTACATTGGACACACAACGCCGAGTCTGACAGTCTGATTTGGTGTCTCCAGCGATCCCTCTGTAGCAGCGGCGCAGCCAGTGGGTAGCACACCGTACCCGGGCCCCCCTCCCCTCCCCCAATATTTTTTCACCATGGCATAGAGAGCGAAAAATGACCATAATAAGGGATGCCCTTCCCAAAACCATAAACGTGCTCTCCGCCCCCCCTCTACCTTCGAAAAAAAATTCTGGTTACGGCCCTGCTCTGGAGAGACGCTAGTCCCCAGCATGGGCCTCTCTACTAAACTGATCCGTCGTGTCACTTCAGTATGCAGCGAGACCTCAACAGACATTGATTTGATTGATTGACTAGTGCGGTTTAACATCCCAAAACCACAATGTGGCTATGAGAGACGCCGTAGGGGAGGGCTCCGGAAATTTCGACCGCCTGGGGTTCTTTAAGGTGCACCTAAATCTGCATGAGCACACGGGCACGACATTTCCTCCTCCATCAGAAATGCAGCCGCCACCGCCGTGATTTGATCCGGCGACCTGCGGGTCAGCAGCAGAGTATAGCCACTAGACCAACGCGGTGGGGTAGACCTCGACAGGCAAAACTAAACATACACTGCGTCCGTATTAATGTCGCATATATCGCATATATCGTTATCGCAGATGAACTGCATTTGTTAAATGTATATTACAAATAAATACTGAAAGTGACACGAATGAACACATTACTCAATTATTTTTATTATAACGTAATAATGCGTACTTAACGTTGCCACTTTTCCCGAATGTTGTTCTGCTTTACAAGTTACTGTGCAGTAACGGGCTTCATTAAAATGAAATATCAAAAGCGTTTTATGAAAATACGGCATCGAATAATGTGTTGTCCACGCACAATGTATGAGGAAGTATTCAGGGGTGTGTTATACAACGAATGTACTGCACGAAATGTGATTAAGTTTGGCCACGATAAGAGCATATTTTGCTACATATAGGGTTAACTAATATTATATGATCTGTCACACTAATGTTAGTGACCGTATGATTGCGTGAATGTTAATTGCCGTTTCATGAAATCAACTCTTTATAAACAGTAAGTATCGACGGACAAAAAAGTATGGCGTGACATTCCAGTAATGCGAGTGTGGTGTCCGAAAAGAAAAAAAAAAAGAATACGACGTCAAATTTTTATGAAATGAAAGAATGGGCGTGGACCAAGCATCACCTCGGTATTGTCTGAAATCCTGTTTTTTTTTCCTTCCTGTCCTTCCTCATTTATTCCTCCTCCTTCCTCCTCCTGTTTTTTTGTTTTTGTCATTTTACGATCCAGTTGTGTTGCAGTTCGAGTAGCGCAGCCGGTGTGAACGTGACATGGCTTACGTGCTCTAACAGTCCGTCGTAACAAGCTGAATAAACCATGCAAGAAATAACAAGCGAGAAACCGGAAAGACTCCATGTTCAATAATTGAAGTGATTCAGAACAGCCTTAAATTGACAATAAAGTGAAACAATAAATTTAATTAGAGGGATAATTTATGCTTTGAAAACTTCAGTGTTGTAACTTCCCTGCCATATAGGCTTATTAATTAGAAAAAAAAACCAATGCCAAGGACATCTCTTTTGATTATACCGCCGTTATCTTTGTTCCTGACGTCACGAATTTCAAAGCACTTTTTTCCCTAGTTTGACCGTATTGGCTGTACGAAATTTGATATAATAATTTTTTCTCCCGGAGCGGCGAAATGAGTTACAATAATGCAACTCAATTTACCGACTAAGAACTATGTAAACCACAGTAGACATAATCAAAACCACTGATTGGTAAAATGATTGGTAAAAATTATGGTAAATAGTGCGGAAACCTCAAAACGGCGTCGCCCCCCCCCGCCCCCCGGTGTTTCTTTTTTGAATGTTTTTGCTCTGACCAAGCGTATTCTTGGAGCAAGCAGGCTGTTTTCGGTATCGTGAAAGAGCATTTTACCAACAGGAAGAATCTGGCATCACAAATCCTGGTGATTCGCAACGTTATGGTGACTGCACAAATCCTGGTGATCAGTAGCGTCTTGATGACGTCCTACGGTGACGACATCATGCGATGATTTTCTGATTTACTCATGTGGACGCCAGCGCCGCGGGACGCCGGTCAGTCTTCGCGTTCAGTGAGCCATCTAAAGCTTTCGCCTTAAAAAAGAAAAAAAAAACAACTTTATATGATACAACAAAGGCGCGATCAGATTATCCTATGGGAAACCTCAAGAAAGGTAGGGAAACACAAGGTCTCCGTGCTTAACCAACTGCACGAACTTCGTGCAGCTGGTTAAGTTGGTTAACTTCGTGCAGGTTCCATAATTCCTGCCCAGCCAATCACAGACGAGGGTAAAGTTTCAGTGTACACGACATGAAATGAGAAGCAGTTTTGGGGGTTGTTGAAATGCCGCTGTACATTTATTGATTGATATGTGGGGTTTAACGCTCCAAAACCACCATATGATTATGAGAGACGCCGTAGTGGTGGGCTCCGGAAATTTCGACCACCTAGATTTTTAACGTGCACCCTAATCTGAGCACACGGGCCAACGACATTTCCGCCTACATCGGAAATGCAGCCGCCGCAGCCGGGATTCAAATCCGTGACCTGCGGGTCAGCAGTCGAGTACCTTAGCCACTAGACCACCGCGGCGGGGTCCGCTTTAAATTTATTAACATTGTTTCAGTAATAAATGAATACAAGTGTATGAGCTATTTTATATGCGCAATCCAGCAGAAAAACTAATTAAACAAAAACCATTATGTTTTATCAATGCAGACGTGCTGGATTTGTAACTCGTAGATATATAATACTTTGACACATGCCTACACGCAGATTGAGGTTCGAATTACTTCCGACATGTTTATGCACGAAGACACTCTGCACAAGCACACGCGCGACTTGCATAAAGATTGAATAAATGCCCCCCCCCCCCCTCTTTCTAAAGCATTTCTGGTTACGTAGTCGTCAAGCCACTCTAGATGCAGTGATGGAACGTATGAGTCATATAGATGTAAAAGGGTGCCTGGAATTATCGCTAATCGATTAGGAGAAAACCCCGACGAAACATATCACGGATACTGGGAGCTCATCTTCGTGAGAGCATGTGCATATTTAGCGATGACGCAGCTAACCGCGAACCTTCCTGTGCAATAATGATCGATTAAGTCATACAAAGTGGAAGTGACTTCGTTATCGTGAGCCCTTCGGTCCCAATTGTCATAAAAAAAGAAAAAATTCTTGTTGACAGATGGCGTCTAGGTTATAGCGTGTTAACGCGTATCTGTCAGCTCGTGCACGTGTTTCTGTGGAGGTTTCTGTCCTGCCTATCAGCGTACAAAATTGGAGGTTGGTCAGAATGCGCCGTCAGCGACTATTTTATCGCTCCGAGTGATGTGACCGGATACATGGCCGATAAGAATTGTGTTTCCACATTGTGGCAGCTATCGTAAGAACTGTCTCCGCGGTCAAAGAGACACTCTAGCTTGAGAGGTCCAACAAACAGTATGCAACCGCTGCTTTCTCTTTCTTTTCCTCTTGCGTTTTTTTAGTCCACAGCTGTCGCAACGTGAAGTTCGTGACAAAAAAAAAATGAGACAGTAGACAGTTATATTATACTGGGCTCACCGGGATACTGGGCGTACCGTGATACCGAAATCGAAAAGCGCACGCACAGATACGTAAGTTACCCGTACCGCTTACCATACGCGCGGTATTCTTCAGACAACGCCTCCTCTAAACAATGCCTGGGGAACGGCTCGCGCTCCCAGCGGAGTTGGCCTGCCTTCAGTTTTGAGCAAGCGCCGCGCGCTGGCGCTCGCGACCAAGACTGGGCTAGGGTGGAGTTCGGGCTGTAACGGTGGAGGGACGTGTTTTTTGAGCGCTCCGGATCGACTGCGCAGATAAGTGTTTTTGCATGTATTGAGCTTGTCTTTATAATTATAAGGCAGTGGTTGAAATCTTCGTAGCACTTATTTTATGGTATGGCTTTTTCGGGGGCCAGTCACCAGGTATTTATTAATTAGTGCGTGTGTGTGTGTTTGAATTTTTTGTAGTTTTTTTCTTTTGCCACCCCGTGGGGGAGGTGCGCGTACATTGAACGCAAAGACTTTTGTAGTAGAGCTTAGACTTTCTTTTTTTTCGTAGTGCAGGGCTCGAGTTTAGTAATTATCGAGTATAGGGACAATTGGTGTCAGAAAGACATGGTTAAAACGACTGTAAAGTGTTCACGATGTGGAGTGGGCTTGAAAGTGGACACAAGCGTAGAAGCGGATGGAGAAGAGGCTGACGCAAAGTGTAGGCAATGTGAGGTCGAGGAAAAAATGGAGAAAATGATGGTTGCCCAGAGTGAACTGCTGATGAGAATCGCCGAACTCGAAACTGCGTTGGCGACAGAGCAAGAGAAAACGAGGGCAATGAGAGACTGAAGTCCGCCGAGGAAGCACTAGCGAAGCTAAACAAAGAAGCGGCCTACGGAGAGAACAGTAGGGAAACGGCAACCAGAACGGTGGAGAAGGAAGAGCAAGCAAGTTTGAAAAAAAAACAGGTTCAGCCGGTTCAATTGTCGCAAGGCCCAGCTTCAGCGAGGTATTGGTGGGGCTGGGAGGGGACAAAGCAGCCGGCGTCACAGGTGCAAGTAGCCCCCAGGTGCAGAACGCTCAAGCTGAAAAGTCACAGCATGTGATAATCGCCGGGGACTCGAATTTAAATCGATGCACAGAAGCCATCAAAGAGAGGGTAAGAGGTGACAAGAGGGTTGCAGTAGGGGCGTTCCCAGGACGCAAGCTTGAAGCAGTCATGAGGCAAGCGAGCGTAAAACTCAAAACTACAGCTGATATACAAAACCTCGTGATAATTTCCGGCGGTTTAAACGATGTCTTAAATGAAGATAGAGCAGGACTAGCAACCACACTGGTGAAAGGCGTCGATGACATGCGCGCCACTTCTCCTAAAGTACAGGTAGTGATATGCACGATACCGGAGGTACCGGTGCGTGATAGCAACCTGCAAAAAGCGGTTGTCCACGAAAACCAAGAGATATGACGGATGAGTCGAGAGAAAGGCTTTGAGGTGGTGGAAATAAACAGAGAGGTGCATAGGTGAGGTGGTTTTCAACGAGACAGAATTCATTTCGATGGGCGGCTAGGTCATGAGGTGGGTTGGCGACTTGCAGGACGCGCAGTAGCTTTTTTTTTGGGTGGGGGGCAAGCGAGCCCTTTGGGGTGCAGGATAGCTAGTAACGAGGAAAACAACCAGGGAGACTCTTCGACAGGTGTTATGGACAGATACGATTCCAAAGTGGCACCAATGTCTAAGATAGATAGAGTCCGGGGCATAAATAGACGTAGCCACGAGCACCGAGCCCATTCAGACATGGGTATATTAACATGCAGGGTGGTAGGAACAGGCTGAAGTGGGAAGAGATAGAAGAACAGCTAAGAAAAGAGAGGCCGATGGTATACGGTTTTGTAGAAACACATCTCAGGGACATGGAACAACCTCCGAACAATCCGGACTACGCGTGGGAATATTGTAATAGAACAGAAGGCAGCAGAAAGGGGGGTGGTATTGGGGCATTCATTCATGAAAGTACAGACTGGCAAAGGGTCAAGCAGGAGTGCAAGGAACATTTATGTCTAAAAGGGAAAGTGGCAGGTCAAATGACACTCATTGGTTTCGTGTACTTGTG
The DNA here is from genome assembly GCA_013436015.1 of Rhipicephalus annulatus. Lineage (NCBI taxonomy): Eukaryota > Metazoa > Arthropoda > Arachnida > Ixodida > Ixodidae > Rhipicephalus > Rhipicephalus annulatus. The sequence continues at coordinate 129,804 of WOVY01010148.1, read as the reverse complement.
GACGAGAGCAAAGGCCAGATAGAAAAACCAGGCAATGGTAGAGTGTATATCAAAGGACATTCAGGAGTTAGGAAGAGAGTGCGAGATAATTATACTAGGAGACATGAATGCGCACATAGAAGATACAGATGGGTATACCGAACCGAAAGGCAAAATGATCATGGATATGTGTGAAAGGCTTGATTTGATCATTTGCAACAGTACCGAGAAGTGTGAAGGGCAAATAACATGGGAGGTAGGAAGGCTGCAGTCGACGATAGATTACGCGCTGATGTCACATAGGATGTATGATAAGCTCAGGGGAATGCACATAGATGAAGGTGGCTCCAGAAGTCTGGGTAGTGATCACAAACGTATCAAGCTAAGTTTTGGAAGAGCAGTGAAAGTGGGAATGAGACAAGATGAGCAACTACAGGAAAATTTTTATCCAGAAAGGCAAATTGAAATAGCCACTAAACAAATTGAGAAAGTAATCATGGAGGGTAATAAGACAGTGTGGACATACACGAATCTATTTAGACTCTTTGAGCTAGAGCTTGCTAACACGCGTGACAAGTCACCCCGGAAAAGACGACACGAACCCAAAAGTTGGTGGGATGAGGAAGTTAAGAGAGCCTTAGCAAAACATCAGGAAGCCTCTAGGGAACACAGACATGCTAAGCAGCAGGGTGAACCAACAGATGATGTTGAAAGAAAATGGGAAAACTTTCTAAGCTGTAGAAGGGATGTATCCCTTCTGATCAATGAAAAGATTAGAAGAAAGGGAGCTCAGTGGCTGGTAGAAGTACATAAAAAAGATAGAAAGGCAGCTGCGAAATTTTGGAACCATCTAAACTCCCTAAGAAATGAGACGAGCCTAGAGCAGAGTTTTATAACTACAGCCCAAGGTGCTAGGCTAGAAGGGGACGAAGCTATTGAATATATAGGAACAAGGGTGACAGAAAAATTTCAACAAAGAAGTACTTTACGCACCACAATAGACAAGGATGAATCAAGTGGTGCAATGGCTCCATTTTCACAACGAGAGTGGGAAAGGGCTGAGAAAAGGGTTCCTAGCAGTACATCAACAGGCCCAGATGGCATTCCAATTATGCTGATGAAGGCATTAGGTCCGAAGTCTAAGCGGGCTTTAAGAGAGGAAGTGAGCAAAATAATAATCGATGGTAAAGTTCCCAATGGATGGAAACTTAGCAGGATGAGCAAGGAAAGGGGGGACAAAGCTGACATAAACAACTACCGTCCTATAACAGTGACATCAGTGGTCTACAGGCTGGTGATGCAGATTATAAAGGAAAGACTGCAGGCATTGATAGAGGATGAGGGGGTGCTGGGGGAACTGCATAATGGGTTTCGGAAACACAGGAGGTTGGAAGATAATCTGTTTTCACTGACGCAGTGCATCGAAATAGCAGAAAAGGAACACAGGCCCCTGTGGCTAGCAATTTTGGATATCAAGAGAGCGTACGATAGCGTGGTTCAAGAGGAATTGTGGGGAATGCTGGACACACTAGGCGTGGAAGATGTAGTCTGTAATCTTTTAAAGGATATCTATAAAGGTAACAATGCAGTTATAAAGTGAGAAAAATAGGTATCCAAGCCTGAAGAGATAAAACGGGGGCTTAGGCAGGGGTGTCCCCTGTCACCCTCATTATTCATGATGTACCTACAAGGATTAGAGGCCAAATTAGAGGGAAGTGGACTGGGCTTCAATCTCTCTTTAGTCAAACAAGGAAAATGCTGTGTTGGGGGCTGGCTGGTCCCGCGAAGCAGAAGAAGAAGACGGCCGACGGAGACGTACGCGACTGGCGGGGACACCGACCAGCCCGAACACGCGGGTTGGCGCGAAGCGCCGAAGAAAAGAACAACAACCGCACTCCACGGTTACCCAACACACACTCCTTTTGTTTTACAGTCGCCTTGAAATTCTAGATGCCAGAGCGGCGCCTCCTGGCATCCTCACATGTCATTCCGAAACCGAAACCGAAAACCCTAACACAACAATCATCCCCTCCTCGAAAAAAGCTCACCTATACACTGTTTATATTTATACATGATCGATACCAAGATATTTTACAAGGTATGTACATTAGAACACATGAAAATTCAGAGCAGGGCACATCGAACTCACACACTACGAGTCCTGAAAATGCACTGAAAAATTGTACATTGGAAGTCCTGGAAATGCACTAAAAATTGTATACAACTCAAAACAATATAGATTTGGTTGCATTGGACCTTTGCGCAGAACAATAATGTGTATGAACAGTAATGAACAAGAGTTCTACGTCACGTATACTTCGAAGCGACGCGGCTTCTGCCACTTTCGCTTAGGGTGGGCCCTTTTGGGTGTAGAATCAGGTGTCTCTGCACCTTGGTCACTTGTGCTCTGATGTGACACATCAAGAGCAGTAGAAGATTGTGAAGGCTCTGAACGAGCGTTGAAATTCGTGGTCTCATCAGAGCTCGCAATATGAGCTTCGGAAGAATTTTGCGGACCGGAGTCCGGTTCAACGGTCTTAGCCGTATTTGAAGGTTCGAAGTAAACCGTATGACTAGGTGTACTTGAACCAGCGACACCGACTGGTAACTCCTCCCCCCTTGAAGAAATGCCTGTACATGGAGGCCACATGTAATATTATGAAGGGTAGTTGAAAGGCGCGGACGGAACGTGATGGTGAAGACTTTTAGGTGTTGAAGGCGAATTCGTATAAAAAATAACAAGGCGCGAAGCATTCCAGATGTCACCATCACTTAAGCGAAAAGAAGTGGGGCTAACCTGCCCCAAGACTTTGTAAGGACCCCGATACTTGGGGCGCTTGCCTGGCACACGAACCTTGACTAGATCGCCAGTGTGAACTTTGGACTGCTTTGCACCTCGACGGGTGTTGACATACTTTTTCATTGCTTGTTGACGAGAAAAAAACCCTGGTACGGATTTGATCAGCGGAAGACCCTGCTATGTTACGAGGCAAAGAGACTTTGTCGAGAGCAACTCGCGGTTGCCTACCGTGGAGAAGTTGAGCAGGAGACACTCCAGTGGTGCCTTGTGGTGTGAACCTACACGAAGCTAAACATTCAGTCAAGACTTGATAGAGGGTACGGTGCTCTAATTGGGCGATCTGGATATGTTCGTTCAGAACGCGAATAAAGCGCTCGATTTGCCCCTTTGATTGGGGATAGAAAACTTATGACCTCAAGTGCTTAATTTCTCGTTGTGAAAGAAAAGCCTCGAAATGTTGGGACTGAAACTGTGGACCATTGTCCGTAACTATGGCATCAGGAAAACCTTCCCGGCTGAAGATTGAAGGCAGAAATTCAATGATGACCTCAGAAGTAACCGTATGTGTGAAACAAAGCTCTGGCCATTTGGAATGGTAGTCAATGAGAAAAACAATGAACCGGGCATTTTGCGGAACATTATGCAAAGGACCGATGATGTCCATGCCGAGTTTCTGCCAAGGCCGATCAGGCCACTGGACTGGCTGCAACAGAGAAAATGCAGGTTTGGCTGACTTGTCAGCTGCCTGACATATGTGGCAGTTGTAAACTGCATGCTCGACCTGCTTCTCTAAGGCTGGCCACCAGTACCTGCCTCGGAGATTCTGTTTGATGCGGACAATGCCTAAAGGGGCCTCATGGGCAAGCTGTATTAGCTTGTTACGGAAAGAAGCAGGGAAAATCACTCGTTCATCGCGAAAAAGCAAGTCCTCAACACAAGACAGTTCCTGTCGGACTGCGAAGTAAGCCAGAATTCAGCAGCAAGAGCACATTTGGAAGGCCATTCTTCCCGTAAATATTTGAGAACCTGAGACAAAGTGGAATCTGCCGCTGTAGCTGCCTGAAGCTCAGCTTTAGTAATGCAGGAAGTAACTAATAAAACAACTTCCTCATCCTGCTCTTCAGCAACCGGTATCTGAAGAGGAAGGCGCGACAGTGCATCAGCAACCACGTTATTAGAACCTTTACAATATTGAACACTGAAATTATAATACATGAGTTTGGCACACCAACGGGAAATGCGAATGGGGCGGCGGCCTTCGGATCCTGCAGAAAGAAGAGCAACTAGTGCATGGTGATCTGTACGTAATGTGAAGTGCCGGCCCCACAAGTAAACATGCCATTTCTCAGAGGCAAAAAGACACGCGAGAGCTTCACGCTCTCCTACTGAATATCTGCGTTCAGCAGGGGTCAATGTACGAGATGCAAAAGCGATAGTGATCAGCTGATCACCTCTGAGTTGTTGAAACACTGCTCCCAGCTTCTTATTGAAAATACTAACAGCTGGCTTTGAGGCCAGTATTGACTTAACTCGAATGAAGCTCTGCTCAGCTACAGCTGACCAGTTAAAAGGCTGTGCTTGACGAAGTAGAGTGCGCAGTGATTCAAACACATCAGCATAGTGAGGAACAAACTTGGCATAATAACCAACAAGACCTAAAAAAGATTGCAAGGTTTTGGCATCAGTAGGCCGTGGGGCATTGACAATGGCCTGGACTTCAGATTCAACAGGTGTCAAGCCGCTATAAATTGTAACTCATTCACAGAAAAAATGTACTTTTTATCAAGTTTCATACCACATTCACTGATGCGGTTGAGAACAGTATGCAAGTTAGCATCATGCTCTTCGCGAGTACGTCCCCACACAAAAATGTCAACCAAGTAACAAAGGGCGCCATTACAACCTTAAGAATAATTGACATTATTTTCTGAAACACTGCAGGGGCAGATGCAAGCCCAAAACACACGCGGCGAAATTGAAACAAGCCTTCGTGCGATACAAATGTGGTTAAGTCTCTACTGCACTCAGAAAGTTCAACTTGGTGATAAGCGGACGCGAGGTCCAGCTTGGAGAAACATACCGCTCCGGGGAGCTGATGAAGCAGTTCTTCAATGTGAGGAAGTGGAATCCCATCTACCACGATCGCCTTGTTCGGTTCTCGTAAGTCGACGCATAGTCGAAGGGATCCATCTTTTTTCTTGACGACGACCAGGGGAGAAACCCAGTCGGAAGCAGAGACAGGCTCGATGATTCTGCGGGCTTGAAGTCGAGACAGTTCCGCAGAGACTTGCTCACGGAGAAGAAGAGGAATGCGGTGCAGCTTGGCACGCACAGGGCACACACCTGGTCGACGCATCGCTTTATGCAGAAAACCGCGCACACAACCCAGTTTACGTGTGAACAGGTGGTGGAATTCAGAAGGCGCGTTGGCCGGAAGATCATCTTGGACGTCGACTTGAGCGCACGTCATAGACGCACCGACGCTGTTGATGGACAAAGCGCTGATGGCATCACGTCCCAAAAACGAGCTGCCATTGGCAGTTACATAAAAAGTAATGGAAGCAGTGCGACTGCGATAGGAGACCTGAGCTGTAAATTGACCTAATTTATCAATCGTTTCCTTGGAATATGTTTGTAGAACGACGCGTGAAGGCAAAAGCCGAATGTTGGAAAATTGAATATGAAAGTCAGCGGCACTGATTGAAGAGACTGAGACACTAGTGTCCACGAGAAATGACAAGGGAACATGGCCCACTTAAGCTACGATGCTCGGCTCGCACGTAGTGTGGAGGCCATCCACATTTAAAACAGTGACCGTATTGGTCTGTGCAGTGCTCGAAGGAGCGGACGAAGAAACTGGTTTAGGAAGATTTGCTGGACGGGAAATGCATACGGACTGAAAACGTCCGATTTTTCCGCACACAAGACAAGTGCGGTTTCTCGCGGGACACTGCGCAAAATTGGCTAAATGCCGAGCCGATCCGCACGAAAGCAATGCGCGGTGGCGCTTGGATAAGAAAATTGCGAACGCGAGTTAGGAGCTCGGTGCTGTTCCTGAAAACCAGAATTAGGCGGAATGGGGTCGCCATATTGCCGGCTTCCTCACCCCCGCGACGCAGAGAGGCCGCCATGTTGGCCGCCACGGAAGGACTGCGCAGGCGGGCGTTCATGTTGGCCGCCGCGCCGAGACGAAGATGAAGGGCCGCGATGTTGACGCGTTCCGTGAACCAAAGAGCCGCTGCCTTGGCCCCCCGCAGCAGAAAGTTGCTGCACTGAATGCGGAGCGAATTGCTCCAACTGGGAGAGGGGACACAGGGGGCGCCGACCAGTGCGGACGCGAGAAGATCGGCTCCCGTTTCGGTTAATGTTTTCGTTAAGATTTTTGTGGTGCTTGTGCTCGAGCTGCGTTTCATTCGACGCAGTTTCTTCTGAGGATCACGTCGATACCAGACTTTTTTCGGTGAGTAGTCCTTTGCTGAATTATTGGAACTTTTCTTGTAGAACGCGCCGCGGCTCGGATAACCCTACCGCGCTCAGCCTAGCGTCGACGGCGAGGGGCGGGAGAAAAGGGGCAACATGCCCGAAGTAGAGATGGTGGAAGGAGAGGAAATCTCTCACGAAGAAGCCAATCGCCCGGGTTGGACGACAGCGCTGGGCAGGAACAAGAAAGCTCGTGTAGAAACGCCAGTTTCCGCGGGCAACGCATCACATGTGGGCTCGAAGGGAGGCCGCCGCACGGCAGCCCCGCAAGGTGCAATGAAGCGCCTCGCAGCTGCATCGAGGCTCCCCCGGCTACCGAGGGACCACATACGAATTATCGTCAGGCCGAGGGACGGACTTGACGTCAGAAAAGTTAGCCAAATTAGGCTCGCACAGGCTATTGCCATGGCGGCTGCTCTTGCCCCGGCAGAGACGAATGGGATATCGTTTGCCCAAACATCGCCCGGAACATTCTCGTAGTTTTCACACCTGAGCAGTAGAACGCAAACGCCTACGCCGCGATCCAACAGATTCGGATAAGCGAAGGAATGTACCATGTGGCGGCATATGTCGCGGCCCCCGATAACACCTGTAAAGGAGTCATACGAGGAGTGGACACTGACATCAGCGAGGCCCAGCTCCAAACGATGATCGTCAACCAGCGAAATCCGAAGGCCCTAGAAGCCAAAAGGATCAAGAACACCACCACTGTGGTAGTGCTTTTCGACGGCATGAAGGTACCAAACTATGTCATATGCGGCGTCAGCATGCTGCGCTGCACGCTCTACAAGCGCCAAACCGACGTGTGCTACGCGTGTGGAGGATTTGGTCACAGGGCCGATGTTTGCCCCAACAAGAGGGTGTGCAGGGGCTGTGGGCTCGTGTCTCCACCCGACGATCACCAGTGCTCGCCGAAATGTGCCCTTTGCGGAGGCCCACATCCGACGGCGGACAGAACGTGCAAAGAACGCTTTCAAGTTCCTTACGTCGTGCGACGGAGAAGTTACGTCGTGCGCCGAAAGCGCGTCAAAAAGTCTCAGCAACAGCTGGCCGAAGAGTACCGGTCAAGGGATTCCAGCGTGGCAAGTGCTCCCAGGCAGGGGCGTTCCGTCACGCCGGCTGGCCACCGGCGCGACCGCTCCAGGGGCCGCGCTCGCACCAAAGGGCGCTCTTGCTCCCGGGCACGAATCCAGGAAGTACCTATCTGGGCGGATCGAACCAAGCCGAAGCCAGCGGCGCCGCCACCAGAGGTAACGCGGGTACCATTGCCAGAGCATAGGGAAGACCCCAGGGTAGCTAAGTTGATCCAAGAGAATGCTTGCCTTAAGGCAGAGATTCAACAGCTGAGGGCTGACCTTGAGTCGTTCCGCAAACATTACTCCTGGCAGGGTGAGAAACAACATATTCCCCCACCAGGGGACGTGCAGGCGCGCTCGGGAAAACGTAGGGCCTCACCCCCCCCCCCCCAAGGGGAGTGGGATTCTATGGAGACAGAATCCAACAGCAAGGCTCTGGAAAGCATGCAGCAATCGATTAAACAGCTGACTGATAGCATGACTACCCTACTGAAAAAGGTGTTGTCTCTTGAAGGTACACAGGCAGTGCTAGCTACGGCTAGCTCGCCTCCGATAGGCCTGAACAGGGCACAGTCGCCTGCAGGCGTGGTAACAGTCAACCCGACAGGAGATTGGCTGTCTCAGAACAGTAATTATAGCGGTCAACACTAATGAACTGGTCGTGTGGTGGTGGAACTGTGCCAGTTTCAAAAGGCGCAGGGCTCCACTGCTGCACTTTATTGCTTCTCAGGCGGTCAAACCGCACGTAATTATGTTACAGGAAACTCTCGGTGATGCGCTAACTTTCCCGGGCTATAGAGTCATCTCGGTGCGCGAACAAGGGAAGCGCAGTTTGGCAACCTTGGTCGCAAAAAAGTGCTCCTTTCAAGAACACAAACTATAGCTTGGCAACAGCAAGGCTGAGGTCATTATCCTCGAAATAATCCCCAACAGCTGGCTCAAGAACAGCGTATTCCTCCTGAATGTGTACAGCTCGCCGTCGGACAAGCGGCAGGGGTTCGCTTCGATCATGGCAAAAGCGGTGGCTCTGGCCAGGGGGGCCCCCATCGTGGTAGCGGGAGACTTTAATGCTCCGCACGACGCTTGGGGATACGCCAGGCAGTCCGCCAAAGGCAACAACCTCCCAAAGGCCGTATCTAGCTGTTCTCTTGAATTGATTACGGACCCGCAATACCCGACAAGAATTGGCACATCGGTGGTCCGAGACACAACTCCAGACTTGGCGTTCGTCAAGAACGTCGCCGGAACAGGGTGGCAAAATTTGCAAGAGAATCTTGGTAGTGACCACTTCATAGTGGCTATTACCCTAGCAGTCAATGCAGCTCCCCCCAGGGAATTTAAAGTAACGGACTGGGATGCCTTTCGTAAATTGCGGAAGGAGGACCAGGATGAATACGACAGCTTAGACAGCCTCTTTGCAAGGCTCAAGAAGGATGCTAATGCTGCGACCAAGGTTGTCAAAACAAACCTGAGGGTTGATCGGATAGATGCACGCCTCGCGCATCTCTTAGAGGCTAAGAATTCCATCCTGTCCCGGTGGAGGACGCAAAGGCTCAATCGCCGACTTCGAAAGAAAATTGCGCAACTCAATCGCGAGATCGAAGCCTACTCTATTGAACTCTCCAAACAGCAGTGGAATGACGTATGTTCTTCGGTTGACGGACAGATGAGAGTGGGAGCCAAATGGAACCTCCTCAAACAATTACTTGATGAGTCACAGTCGAAGGGAAATCAGCGATTGGCTATTGACAGAATCGTTCACAACCAAAAAGCGAAGGGAGTGTCCGAAAAGGCCCTCCTGAAGAGGTTAGCGGACAGCTATCTTCCGCTGCGGCCTTCCGGCGATGCGCACTATCCGCATTACAGGGGTGGAATGGTGGCGGAGCTGGACGCACCTTTCACTGAACCAGAAATCCGTAAGGTCCTCCACGAGCTCAACGGACGCTCTGCACCGGGCCCGGATGTAATCTCAAATAAGCTCTTACGTAAATTGGATGGCAAACCCATCGAGAAGCTTACCGAGGAGGTCAACAAAATCTGGGAGACGGGGCACGTCCCCGAATCCTGGAAGACAGCTTCGGTAGCACGTATCCCAAAGCCAGGCAAACCTCTGGCTTTGGAGAACATGCGACCCATCTCGCTTACGTCCTGCGTAGGCAAGGTGGCCGAACATGCGATTCACCATCGGGTATCCGAGTACATAAAAAGCAGAGAGCTATTTCCACACAATAAGGTAGGATTCAGACCTGCACTATGCACACAGGACGTGATGCTCCTTATCAAAAGACAAATCATTGACAACAACACCAGGGATACTAGAGGCATACTAGCTCTAGACCTAGCCAAAGCTTTTGATAATATCTCGCAAAAGTTTGTGCTTGAGGCGATTTCGGTTATGGGTCTAGGACAACGGTTCCACGCATACGTTAGGTCTTTTCTCAGGGATCGCAGGGCTACCATTAGGATCGGTCAAATCCAATCCACGGAATTTACCTTGGGAGCGAGAGGCACCCCACAGGGGGCAGTTATCTCTCCTCTACTCTTTAATATTGCCATGAAGGGCCTCTCGGAGCGACTCGCTACGGTGCGCGGGGTTAACCATGCTCTCTACGCGGACGATATCACTGTGTGGTGCATGGGAGGGTCTGACGCCGGGGTAGAGCAGGCGCTTCAAGAGGCATTTGACATCACGGAGAACTTTCTAGTCGGTTCGGGCCTGAGCCTGTCATCGGCAAAGTCTGAGTTACTACTATACAGACCCACCCGACAAGGACTGAGGAACCTCACTCCTTTAGAACAAATTCCCATAGCTTTATACACACGGAATGGGCAGAAAATACCCAGGGTGGACTCCATCAGGGTCCTCGGACTCCTGCTAGAGTCCAAGGGGGGCAACTCACGAACTATAGCCCGCATAACCTCCAAGACGGAGAACATGCTTAGGCTCATACTCAGGGTCTCGAACCGCAGGGGTGGGCTGAGCGAGAGCAATCTCCTTCGGCTCTATCATGCATTTCTCATGAGCCACATTAATTATGTCGCTTCGGCGTCGCGCTGGTCCAAAAGAGAAGAGGCAAGAATTGATACACTAATGCGCAAAAGCATAAAACGAGTTCTAGGCTTGCCTATCCACACTAGCACCGAGAAGCTCCTACGATTGGGCATGCATAACTCCCTCTCGGAGGTGATCGAGGCCCAGCAGATGGCTCAGGTCGTGCGACTATCGTCCTCGAGGGCTGGTAGGCGCATCCTGGAATCCATAGACTGCGGTCCTATGGCGACTAACCAGCGTAATGTAACACTACCACCCTCGATCAGAGGCACGTTTTCGGTAGCTTCACTTCCAAGAAATGTCCACCCACAATACAATGTAGGGCGCCGCATAGCTCGGGCCCGTTCCTTATTAAAATCAGTTGTAAACAGACCGCATCTCGCGACCTTTGTCGATGCAGCCCAGTACGGGCGTTCGGATCGCTTCGCAGTGGTCTCGGTTGATCATAGTGGCACACTCCTATGCTCTGCCTCGGTTAGAAAGGTTTCGGCAATGGTGGCTGAGCAAATCGCCATCGCCATAGCAATGAAGGACCCATCGCGTCCTACTGTCTTTACAGATTTGCGTTCCGCAGCTAGGGCTTTCGCCTCGGGCTCGATCTCGCGTGAGGCAGCGGCCATCCTCGGCTGTGAGGGGGCTGCCGGGTTTCACACCATAACATGGTTCCCGGCCCACATGGGGACCAACGTACATCCTGATGTCCCCAACGCCAATGAGTTTGCCCATGACCGTGCGCGAGGTGTCCCTCACCGCGGCGGTCCCGGCGGATTCGCAGGTGGGGACGCCGGAAGATACAGGGACTCGCTACTCACTTTCCACGAGATCATGACTCATTATCATCTATCTCGGAGGGCTTTTCCACTTCCTCATCCTAAACTTACGCGACCGCAATCTTCGGCCTACAGGATGCTCCAAACGGGGTCTTTCCCTTCGCGAGGCAGGTTCAGTCATTTTTCGCCCAACATCGAGCCGCATTGTCCGGACTGCGGAGAGGCGTATTGCTCATTACCTCATATGCTCTGGCAATGTCCTGCGTTACGTGACGCAGCGTTCAACAAAGAAGAGGACTGGGAGGAAGCCCTTAACAGCGGCGACCTCTTGGTTCAACTTCGGGCTGTCCAGAGGGCCTGCGAGAGGGCGGAGGGCCACGGTCTTCCGGTCCCTACGTGGGAGCGGCCCGCGACTGCTACGGATTCCCCCTAAGCGGGGCCGTTACAACGCAGTTCCTTAGGACCTGAATAAAGTTCTTTGTCTGTCTGTCTCCAACTGGGAGCGAATAAGCTCGTCCTCTTGCGCAAACGAGAGGGCTTCGGATAATGAAATGGAGGAGCCATTTTGATTGAAGCATGCGGCAGCGGACGTTTTGCGAGGCTACCCCGGTGAAAAGCTGGTGGCGGATCATATCATCCTCGAGCGCGCCGAAGCAGCACGACGCGGTGAGCGTTCGAACGTAATGAACTCGGCGACTGGTTCGCCAGGCAATTGTCGCCTTTCTTGGAATTTTACGCGTGCGATATAATCGCAAGAGACATCTTCAAAATGCTCATCGAAAATAGCAACAGCATTCTTGAAGGCATTGCCCGACGCTGGCGTCGGTGACGCGTTGGTGGCTTCCAAAGTGCAGAAGAGCTTTAACCCGGCAGGGCCCAACGCGTTGAGCAGCAGGGCCTTGCGACGCTCGGGCTTGCTGGCGTCTTCCCCGGCCACGTCTGCGTAGGCCTGAAACACCAATTTCCAGTCCGCCCACGAAAGTGGCGGGTCTCCGGGCGAATGAAGAAATAGGGGAGGTGGAATAGGAGACGCCATTTCAAGCAAGAAGAATGGAGAGGTGCAGACGAGAAGAAAATGACGCCAGTACACTGCTTGAAGAAGACGACAAAGGCGGCGTAGCTGAATGAAGAAGGAATGAAGCGACGCAGCACGCAGTAGCCACCTTGCTGGGAACAAAGAGCGTCTAGGGTTAGAAGGGTAGGTCTATTGGAAGCAAGAAAAAGACGAACAGGCAGAACGAAATGGGTTCTTACAGGTCCTCGTCGCCATTGCTGTGTTGGGGGCTGGCTGGTCCCGACGAAGCAGAAGAAGAAGACGGCCGACGGAGACGTACACGACCGGCGGGGACGCCGACCAGCCCGAACACGCGGGTTGGCGCGAAGCGCCGAAGAAAAGAACAACCGCACTCCACGGTTACCCAACCCACACTCCTTTTATTTTACAGTCGCCTTGAAATCCTAGATTAGGGAGCCTACATGAACGGCCGTTTTTAGGGTGGAGACATCTTAATAAGTGCCTTCAAGAAACTCAGCCAAAACCAGCGGGCAACGGGGCACGCTGTTGCCAGCTTCCACCAAATTCAGCATAGTTTTCTGTGCGCCGCCATTTTGGAGCCAGCCGCTGCTCCCTCCAGCTACGCGAAGTACGGCGCAACTGAAAGGAGCCGACCGAGTGACAGCGGTGGTTCTCAGGGCCGTGTAAGCGACCCAGTTCTCAATGTGAGCGCACGAAGAAATTCGCAGCCCACACACAAACACTTGCGACATAATACTGAGGTTACGCTGACACGAACGCAAGCGTCGCAACAGCTCAGACTAGCGAGCGCGTCTCCGTACGAACGTGCGGACGCGTCCCGTTTGTGGGCTTCCTACTCGCAATGCGTGGACGCAGCAACGACAACTTCGGTTATCTACTCATTCGCGAACACCGCGAAACACATATACGTGTGCCGCAGCAAAAAACAGTGAACGAAATACGCAGTACTCACAGAGCGAATACGAGACGCACTGGTGGGCTCCCAGCCGTCTCGCTTCACTTGCGCCAGCCATAGTTGTCGTCGGCCAGGGCTCGCTGGGAAGCGGAACATTCGCACCCCCTTTCTGTTGTGGTTAGTGCAGAGCGGTACGCAGCATTCAGGCATTCTAAGGCTTCACCGGCAGCGTTTAACACGCTACCGCAACGTTCGACGCCGTATTATTGAGAACTAAATTCAACCGGGCGTAGACGCAGTGCGGGCACCAAGATGGGGCGACAGCGCGGCGTTGCTGTCTGGCAACATTGTGTTTTGGCGGGCGGCGGTGCGTTGGCGGCATGTAGTGGGTCAAAGGCTGACATCACCCTAAAAACGGCCGTTCATGTAGGCTCCCTATCCTAGATGCCAGAGCGGTGCCCCCTGGCATCCTTACATGTCATTCCGAAACCGAAACCGAAAACCCTGAACACAACAGAAAACTTATTGATCAGGCAATACCAGCATTAATGTACGCAGATGATATAGTGCTAAAGACCAACAACAAGGAAGATTTGCAGAAATTGATGGACATCTGCGGTAATGAGGGAGATAGGTTAGATTTTAGATTCAGTAAGGAAAAATCCGCAGTCATCATTTTCAATGACAACGAAGATAGTGAGCTTAGAATACAGGAGGTCACGCTAGAGATAACAGATAAATACAAATATCTGGGCATATGGATAAGCAATGGGACCGAGTACCTGAGGGAACACGAAATATACGTGATGACTAAGGGTAACACGAACGCAGCAGTCATGAAAAATAGGGCACTGTGGAATTACAATAGGTATGATGTTGTGAGAGGAATATGGAAAGGGGTCATGGTTCTTGGGCTGACGTTCGGCAATGCGGTCTTGTGCATGAGATCAGAAGTTCAAGCAAGATTAGAAATAAAGCAACGTGGAATAGGTAGGCTTGCTTTAGGAGCTCACGGGAATACACCAAATCAGGGAGTACAAGGTGATATGGGATGGACATCATTTGAGGGCAGGGAAGCTAGCAGCAAGATAAAATTTGAGAAGCGATTGAGAGAAATGGGGGAGGAGCGTTGGGCTAGGAAGGATTTCAGCTACTTGTACATGAAGAATGTCGATACAAAATGGAGGAAGCGAACCAGGAAATTGACTGGTAAATACTTAGAAAACAGCAGGTGGCCAAACCAAAAAGAACTATCGGTTAAGAAGAAAGTGAAGGAAACGGAGACTGACATGTGGACAATGGGCATGATGAAGAAGTCCGCACTAGCGATATATCGAACTTTCAGGCAGGAAATCGCCAAGGAAAGGATCTATGATAATACTCGGGGTAGTTCTCTACTGTTTGAGGCCATGACAGGAGTACTGTGAACCAAGACATATCGGGCCAAATACGAAGGGATAGACACAGTATGCAGTGCGTGTGGATAGGAAAAGGAAACTGCCGAACACTTGATAATGTTCTGTAAAGGGCTTCACCCTATAGTTCAGGATGATGGCGCAGAGTTTTTCAAAGCACTAGGGTTTAGGGACTGGGAGGGCAAAATAGACATTAAGTGGGTAGACTTAACTAGAAGGAGGTTATTTGATTGGTGGCTAAAGTCAAGGCACGAGTGAAAATAAACTCTTCACTGCAAAGTATGAATCCTCAAACTAACTTTTTAAAGAAAAAAAAATCTAGTTTTTGGTTCAATAAGTATTATGGCTTGGTGGCTCTAGCCACCGCCCGATCTAAAGGGTACAGCCATATCCATCCAACCATTATCACGGCAGCGGGTGGTACCAGCTAAGTGTTTTTCATGTGCGGCTCATAGGGGCGCGTCAGTCGAGAATTGTTCGAGACCTGCCACTGTGCACTACTGTTTCTGAGGCTATGCAAAGTGTTGCGTTGTTGCACCGTCCGCCACAAGTGACGCTAGCGACCGAGAACATTTTCAGAATGTAGGAGGGAAAGTGTGTGGCAGCTGTTTTTCTTCTCATGCGGCAGGCATCTTCCTAGAGGAGGCGTTGCTTCAGATTTATTGTTACCGTGGTAACGTAGGTGTGCGTAGTGCACGCAAACATGGCGGCGTTCTCGGACGCCCGCCTCGAAGTGATTTTGGCGTGGTTGTTGAATGATTCACCTTGTTCGCAGCAAACGACTGTTCAAAGTTGCTTCGCTTGCCTCCAGTTAGCTTTGATGACCGAGTATTACGGATAAGTTGACGTAATTTTTGAGATGGCTGCCCATTTCGAACGTGTCTAGGCCTAACTGGAAGATCTGTGTAAACAAACATGCAAGGTAAAATTTCACGGTTCATATTCGTTTAGTTTTGCTATTACTAAAATGAACTTGAAACAATGCTTCGCGCGGTGACAGGCAGGCATTCTCATTTTCTTTTTCTTTTCACTGTTCTTACATCTCAAACTTCCGATAAGTAGCGCCACCATCCCACCTGGGGCACGTAAACGCTATCCCGCTAAACCCTATGACGCTGTCTGCAACGAACGTTTGCTGCATGGTAACGTCATTCCCTTAACTTCCGCTATCACGCTAACGGTAAACTATAACTGTCCAGTACTGAAGGAGGTCCGTAAGACGCGAACGCTACTTCACAACCAGCTGCATGAGTGCCTTCTTCAGGGAAGTTTCCATCTCTTTTCGCGTCTAGCTACCCGCCGTCTAGAAACCGCCGCACCCAGCTACATGGAAGAAGAAAATGAAAGGAGGGAGCATTAGGTTATGCCGCCATCATTTGCAAGCCAACCTGTTTTGAAGCCAGCAGTATGAACGTTGGCGTCTGAAAAGCACCAGAGCCGTTCAGAACGTTGCTGCGGCCCTGATGAACAATAAATGAAAAAAAAAATCACAGCATATCCACGGAATGAATGATGATGAGTGGGGCGAAGCGTCCATCAATCCGTCCGTGCTTCCGTCCGTCCGTACGTGCGCCTGTTCGTGCGTCCTTCAGTGCATCCGTCTGTGCGCGCGTCCGTTCGCGTGTGTGTCTGTCCGTCTGCTTGTCTGTCTGTTCATCTACTGAACAGTTCAAGTACAGCTATCTCACTTCTTTTTATGATATATTCATTATATAGAAGTACCGCCATCCAGAGGACAATCCAAGAACTACACGACAGTATGTACCACATTTCTGCTGTCAGTACTTTATTAACACCGAGAGCGTGATAACGACGCCGTGCTTCGGTTTTCGTAACATGTGGACATGTGCCCGAGGGCGGATATGTGCCACTGGTAAGCGGGTATGTTCCACATGTTGCGCAATACGACAATGGGGGAGGCACAAACTCGAGCGTTGCCCCCAAAAGCACGCCGGTTATGTTTTGTCGCATGCTGAATTTCCGTATTTCGGGGGTGACAGGAATTTCGGATGACAGGAATATTTTGCACGCTCCTACGAGATTCGTGTCACAGGGGTTTTACTTTTTTTACTGCATATATTTCGTGCAGCCAGTAAGGCGTTCGGATTATTTGGAAAAAGAAAAGACATCATAGATATTATCGCAAAATTTTCGTTGGAGCTACATGGAGTACGAAGATCACTTGGATATTTCTGCGGGTGGCAACGTTTTCCTAATGCATATAGTAAGCTCCTAGCCTTTGACCGCACAACATTCTAATTTGTTGCCATAACATTAGCTGTGTAACACTTGCAGTAAAACCGACATTTTTTTCATTCTTCCCCAGCCGACACGTGATTGCTTGTTCGTGTGGTTTGGCTATTGTGTCAGTTCTGTAGGGATAGCTTGGTCACTTTGCACGAGGACAGTCGGCCTCGAATTGCTACTGTTGCTGACACGAGAGCCCGAATGTTGAGCTATAGAAATGACAAAAGCCGTGGAAAGCCCCTATTATGTTGCGGCCTGTCATTTTATCTTTCTTGCAAACTATACTGTCGCATTGCTACATAGACGGATTCGAAACGACACTCTCACACAAGCGGGCAAATGTGCCCGGGGTATTACAAAATGGTCTCTCGTGTTCCCATTGCCTGATATTAACGCATCTGCCGCTTTCTCTGGTATAATATCTCCAGCACGTTTTTGGGACATGATATAATATTCCCACCTTGCATGACACATTTTTATTCGTATGTTGAACATGACACTCATTTCTATGCGTCAAGCAAGTGAGTTTTTTGTCTTTGGCTCATAACGCGGTTGACTACGCAGCCATGCATAATTGATTGAAGTACTTGCATTGTTTTCGACTACTCTGTTACTCGGTGACAGTGACAAGTCACCTTTGATGCGAATATATAGAGTTGATGCGTCTTTCAGTAGGCCGATTGCGAGACTGCGCTCGTTTGTCTTTTCTTTCTTCTTTCTTTCTTTCTTTCTTTCTTTCTTTCTTTCTTTCTTTCTTTCTTTCTTTCTTCTTTCTTTCTTTCTTTCTTTCTTTCTTTCTTTCTTTCTTTCTTTCTTTCTTTCTTGCTTGCTTGCTTGCTTTCTCTCTGATTGATTGATTGATATGTGGGGTTTAACGTCCCAAAACCACCATATGATTATGAGAGACGCCGTAGTGGAGGGCTCCGGAAATTTTGACCACCTGGGGTTCTTTAACGTGCACCCAAATCTGAGCACACGGGCCTACAACATTTCCGCCTCCATCGGAAATGCAGCCGCCGCAGCCGGGATTTGAACCCGCGACCTGCGGGTCAGCAGCCGAGTACCTTAGCCACTAGACCACCACGGCGGGGCATGCTTTCTCTCTGTCTTTCTTTCTTTTTGTCTCATTCTGCTGCGAAGTTTTTTTTTTTTCTCATGAGATGATCCCGTACCAACTTGTACAAGCTTGAACGCTATTAACATTAAATGTAGCTAAACGCACACGTATTTTGCGTTGGTGGGTGCGAGTGTACTATTAACAGAAGAAGATTGCGGGACGCGAAACGTTTGATAAAGCTAAATTCCCGCTCTGTCTGGAAATGTAATATGTAAATGAATGTCCCATGCTGCACTTGGCATTCCGGCATATACAGTCACCAGCCTGATTACAAGCATTAAGTACTGGCGTTGCACAAAGTCGCATTTGTTGTGGATCCAACGTCCCGAATACATTTACCGTTGATAGCCCAGCGCCGGTCGTTGGAATTGTGGTCAAATTAAGACAGACAGCATTGCGTCTGGGAAAATACACTGCAATATTTATTACTGTCACTCGAGTGGCTCATCACATTCATCTGAATAGCATGCTCACTGGAGCCGGAGATTAACGGCTAAGCCGACCAGTACTTGGCAAATATTCTCTCGGCAGAAGAATGCAATTTATGTTATTCCTGCGGCGGGAGAGCAGGATTTACGAAATATTGTATTCGAACGAAATCCCTCATAGCTTTAGCGTTCTTAGTGCAGAACTTTCTAGGAAAACAAACAAAAACAAACAAACTTCGTAGGTGTATAAGGCCTAACACACAATAGAATTATGCAGAAATACATCTGTACGAAACAAAATTGTGGCTTCTAGTACATAAAATTCCGAAATAATAAAGTGACATGATCTTTAGCTCGTTGTCCCCATTAAAAGAGCGCTATTCTACCTCCAGGAATGGCCGAGGATCCTGCAGACTACAAAGATAAACTAACAAAGTAGGAAGCTGGGAGACCTAAATCTAAACAATTACATTTATTATCATTGACTAAAAAAGCACTAAAACTGACTAACACAAAATGAAAAGATGCCACAAGAGAGGCGCTTGTGCCGTGTCTGCTCTTCCTTTTGTGTTCGTCAGTTTTAGCGCTCCTTTTATCAGTGATCATGGATAGCCGACCAGCCCAACAGTCTGTTCTGCTAAATTGCAGTTAGGACGCGTCAGAGATTAAGAATAGACTGATGAGATACTCTCACAACGATATTCAAAGAACGTGCAGGATGTGCTTGCAGGCCATTTGCAGGCACATTTACAGGCACAATCAAAAGGGCAAGATGCCGGACCTTTAAAGAAACACGGCCTGCGGAGCCAGCCTCTCCAGATCTCCTTCATTCATAATGACAGTAATAATAATAGTAATCTCGAGGGTCTTACATTGATAAATAACGAGGGGATTACGAGAGACGCCGCAGTGAAGGGCTGCGCAAACTATGCCCATCTGGTGTTTTCCACGTGTACCGACATCGTACAGTACACGGGCCTATCCCACTTCAGCTCCATTGAAATGGGATCGAACCTATGACTTTCGGATCAGCAGCAGAGCACCTTAACCACTGGTCTACCATGGCGGATTCCTTCACGATGACGACTGTTAATTAATTCAGGTCCTCAGCGAGTACAGCTGTCTACCATATGGTATGCGAGTGTGGACGGAAACCAGCAATGTAATCTATCACTGGACCAAACAGCGAGCTTTAGGAGGCCAAGCCTCCAAGGACAAGCCTTGAGGACACGTGGCCTTTGGTGAACAAAACCAAGCTGACAGCTTGGGCCCAATGCATCTAGGACCAGAGAGTAGTGGTTCTTGAAGGAAAGGAAACAAGAGCTAATTTTTGCCAGCGGATTATGACGACACGGCTAAGCTTTTTGCTGGTCAGGGGGTGAAGGGGATAAAAAATTAGAAAGGTGAGGAAGAGGGAGCACTCACTGTTGGGAGAGAGAATAAAATACTCGCCAATAAAGCACTCACCAGTTGAGAGGGAGAGAGAGAATAAAAGGCAGGGAGGTTAACCAGAAATTGGAGCATCTGGTTTGCTACCCTGCACTAAGGGACGGGAAAATAGGGAACAAACATGGGAAAGAAAGCGAAGAGCGAAATAGACGCACGACAAAAAAAGAAAACAAGTGAGCTGGGGTGCTATAGCCTATTCAATAGGGCCGCTACCACGCAAAAAGTACAATAAGGCCTCTACTGATTTTCTGTGCGAAGACAGATCATGTCGCCTTTCAAGCACTGATTGTTCTGACAAAGGTCTTTCGTCAAGGCGAGCTAACGCAGCAGCTAGTTGCCGTTTTTGCACGCTGTAATGAGGGCAGTGACTGAGAACATGCTCTATCGTTTCATCGCTGCCACAATGATCGCAAGCAGCACTGCCTTTCATGCCGATTCGGAAGGCGAATGTTTGGGTTAAAGCGACACCAAGCCACAGTCGGCAAAGCACCATTGTCCAAAGTCGAGAGAGTCCGGACGGAGGCCGAAGTCGACAAGACTTGTCCAGCCTATGCAGTCGCGTGTGCCGTACGCACTCATCGTTCTACGGGAATTTTACTTCTTAATTATCGATTTTTTAGAATTTTGATTGCAGTGTCAGTCCTTGAAAATGGAATAGATCCTTCTTCACAATCTTTGTGTGCTTATCGAGCAGCTGCACCTGCATGTTCGTTGCCCATTATGCCGCAGTGATTTGGAAGCCACTTAAATGTGATTTCGTGTCTTTCGTCGAAAAGGTGGTGAAGCAGCTCTCTAATTTCCAGCACTAGTTGTTCATGAGGTCTCGGGCGTAAGGCGAACACCAAACACTGTAGTGCTGCCTTGGAGTCCGTGAACACGCGCCATTTCTTGGCTTCTTGGTGCTTAATGACTTTAACTGCCCTACGTAGAGCAGCAAGTTCTGCAGCTGTCGATGGCGTCTGGTAGGATAGCCGAATATTCGTCGTTGTCGCTGTTGCAGGAAAGATCACCGATCCTGCAGACTCATTTACTTTAGTAGAAGTTTCAGTATATAGATGGTAATGCTTACTGTACTTCTCATACAGCAAGAGAAGAGAAAGCTGCTTTAGCGCTAGAGACGAGAGCTGGGCTTTCGAGCCTATGCCTGGAACCGTGAGTTCAACATGTGTGTGGATGAGTCGCACACCATGGGGGAGTTGCAATTCTGGGTGGAGTTGTATATACAGTGGGCATGCGTGTACAAATATGTCAAGACTGTCTTGCAAAATGAGGCAGGAGGTCTGTCTTTTGGCAGTGAGGCTAGATGACGGGCAAGGGCGCGAAGAAGATGCCACACATGTGCTCTGAGCACTTATATTACGATATTCGTCTTGAGTGGGTAGTCATTTGCGATCGCAATTGTCTCAGCAGTTGACGAACATTGTGGTAGCCCCAGACAAACTCACAGAGCCATAGCCTGGGTGATTCTGAGAGTGCGAGTGCTCGTTCTGCAGGTATTGGTCAACACAGCCAAGCTGTATCGCAGATAGCCGAGAACCAGCGTCTTGTACAATTGTATCATTGCATTCACTGACGTCTCCCAGGCTTTTCTTCCAAAATACTTGAATAAGTTAGCAATGTCTGTCAGCCTCTTCTTCAAGTGGGCCACATGCGGACCCCAGCAGAGGTCTCTCTCAATGAATACGCCAAAAAATCTGTGCACCCTGACATATGGCATGTCTTGGCTGTCGATAGGTATAGCGTATGGTCTCATTGGCTTTCGACTAAAAGCAATCAAAGCGCATTTAGGCGGCGAGATCTTCCAACCCTGTTCATTGAGGTACACTGATACCAACGTCACAGATCTCTGAAGTTTTGCGCGTGCCTGAAGTCATGTCCCGCCAGATGCCCAGACGCAGACGCCGTCAGCGTACTTAGAAAGCTTGACCACACTCGGTTATCGTTTCACAAAACGAATGAGAACGAGATTGAAGAGGGTTGGACTCAAGACGCCACCTTGCGGAACTCCCTGATGCGTTGGGTGTTGGAAGGTCGGACCATCTGCAGTGTTCACAAATAAGGTCCACCCTTGTAATAAACTGCGTGTCCAACAATACAGTTGTCCACCTAGGCCCCCTGACATAATGGCTTCGAGGATGGCGTCATTAAGAACGTTGTCGTATGCTCCTTTACATCAAGAAACATGGCTACAAATAATGCTTTACATGCCTTTTGATGCTGAACATACGTCACAACATCTATAACATTGTCGATGGAACATCGGTGACAGTGAAAACCAGCCATGGCGTTCAAATAAATCTCGTAGTATTCAAGGTACCATTCAAATCTGGCCAAGATCATTCTCTCCGTTACCTTTCCAACACAACTTGAAAGTGCGGTCGGTTGGTAAGAGATAATGTCCAGGGTAGATTAGTTAGGTTTAAGAAGCGGTACCAAGCGGCTAATCTTCTAATCTTGTGAAATGACGCCAGATTGCCAGGATTCGTTGAAGATGTTAAGGAGCACTTTTCGTGCCCTCTCACCAAGGTGGCACAGCATCCGGTGAGAAATGTCTTCCGGGCCAGTCGACAACGACCTATTACATAGGACGGGCGCCGCATCAAGTTCCTGTGATGTAAACGGTAGATATATGTGCGGGTCCAGTGAGTTAGAAATATGGTTCACTCTTTGTAGGCTTGTGTGCGTTGTCTGGCCCACAGTCACAGCGCAGAACTCTAATTCCACCTCAGTTTCATGTCGGCGATGGAAAAGGGCAAGAGCTCTGAAAAAAAGCGCTGCTCTGAAATAGAACGTGGACTTCGCACAGTTCTCCGTACATGAGACAGTGGTTTATGAGGGTCTAGCGAAGCACAGAATTTCCTCCATCGTTGCGTGTCTAATTTGTCGAGGCGCTGTTGTATTTTCTTTTGGATGCATCCGGGCTGTTCGTAGATTGTCTAGTTATTTTATGCATTAGGTGCAAACTTCAATAATTATGCGAAATCCTACTGAAATATGCATGGCGTCATGGCCGTCAATGTGACGACCAGATGGGCATATGGAGCTGCGCATGGCAGCAGTGCCGATATTCCGACATCCTGTTCCGCCTCCGAAGTTATATATATATATATATATATATATATATATATATATATATATATATATATATATATATATATATATATATATATATATATATATATATTGAAATACAACGGTGCAGCTGACGCTTTATTGAAGCAACAGCAAAATGGCGCCGATCATGAAGAGGCACGGGCCGAAGACTGATGATGGTTATTGATAGATGAGGAAGATGACGTACAATGAATTCTCACACTAATTTCCCCCGTCGACGGAAGCGGCCAGCCTGGCCGCGAATTACGATGTGGAACGCATACAATAGGGCTTGAGACGCGAAACGTGCACAATCTCTGTCCCGCGGCAGCGTTGGTCAGTGGGGACATGAACAGGTGTGACACGGTAGTTCACCGGTGAGGTCTGTTCGATAACTTTGTAAGGGCCAAGATAGCGTGACTCAAACTTTTCGCATAAGCCAGGCGTTCGCGCAGGAGTCCACAGAAGTACATTGTCGCCAGGGCGGTAGAGAACGACGCGGTGAGTGGCATCGTAACGATGTTTGCGATCTTCTTGGCTAGCTTCTGTGTTTACGCGGGCAAGACGACGGCATCGAGCAACGCGGGACAGAAACTGGTCGCAAACGAATGGTGAAGAGTTGACGGGGCCAGAAAAGAATGAAACGTCGAGTGGTGATGTCGGTTGGCGTCCGTATACTAGGAAAAATGGAGAATAGCCTGTGGTTCGTTGAACTGACGTATTATATGCATACGTGACAAAGGGTAGTATGGCATCCCAATTGCGATGGTCCGGTCGGATATACATGGACAGCATGTCACACAGCGTGCGATGAAATCTTTCCGTTAAGCCATTGGTTTGCGGGTGATAGCTAGATGTTGTTTTATGAACTGTTTTTGATGCTTGAAGAACTTCACTGAGCGTGCTTGAAATAAATGCCTTTCCCCGGTCGCTCAAAAGGACACGAGGGGCTCCATGACGTAGATAAATAGCATTCAAGAAGAAAGTTGCTACTTCCGAAGCACTTCCTGAAGTGATTGAGGCCGTCTCAGCGTACCGGGTCAAGTGATCAACCGCGGTGACTATCCACCTCTTGCCGTCTGATGTAGTTGAGAGGGGCCCGAAGAGGTCAATTCCGACGACAGAGAACGGCTCTGATGGACAAGGAAGTGGTTGTAGGGTCCCGACTGGAGCAGTAGTGGGCCGCTTGCGGTGTTGGCAAAGTGCGCACGAGGCAATATATTTAGCTACTGTCGTGGAAAGACCTGGCCAGAAAAATTGACTGCGGATGCGCTCGTATGTTTTGTAGTAACCCAAGTGTCCTGACGTCGGGTCGTCGTGGGAAGCGCGCATAACTTCAGTGCGTAGTGCGCGTGGTACGACGGGAACCCATTGGTGGCCTTCCGGGTGCAAAATGTAACGATATAGCACATTGTCCTCCAACTTGAATAGTCGGAGTTGTTTCCGGAGCCTGGCATTAGGGGAAGACGAAGCACCGGTAAGCCGACCAATGATGTCAGTGCAATAAGAATCGGCTCGCTGGTGAGTAGCAAGTGCTGACGGACGGGTGGATGAAGGTAGGGAAGAAATGGATGATATCGACGAGGCGTCCTCCGTATAGCCAATTTGACAAGGGGATGTGACGTGCACCGAAAACTGCGGCAAAGGGCATCGTGACAAAGCGTCGGCATCTTGATGTTGTCTTCCAGTCTTGTAGATGACGTCAAAGTCATAAGATTGTAATCGGAGAATCCAGCGGCCAAGTCGTCCCGACAAGTTTTTGATTGTGGACAACCAGCAAAGAGCATGGTGGTATGTCACAACAGTAAAATGTCGACCATGTAGGTACGGACGAAATTTTTGGATTGACCAGACAACAGCCAAGCACTCTTGTTCGGTTATCGAGTACCTCTTCTCTGCAGTGGTCAGAGTGCGGCTTGCATACGCGACAACTTTCTCGCGAAAGGCATGGTCGCGCTGGAGCAGTACGGCGCCGATTCCTTGTCCACTCGCGTCAGTGTGTAATATCGTAGGTGCCTTGTCTTCGAAATAACAAAGCACCGGGGGGGATGTCAGTGCCTGCTTGAGTTCTTGAAATGACGCTTCGCATTGATCATTCCAATCGAAGGAAGCGGTACTAGCAAGGAGCTTGTGGAGAGGAGCGGCAATAGTGGCAAAGTTGCGAATGAAGCGGCGAAAGTACGATGCGAGTCCAAGGAAACTGCGTAGTTCTTTGGAACGAAAGGGTCGCGGAAAGTTGAGGACTGCGGAAATTTTGTCCGGATCGGGCTGGATGCCATCTTTAGTAACGAGATGTCCTAGAACTTTGATAGCTGTGTTGCCAAAATGGCACTTCCTTGTGTTTAGTTGAAGTCCAGCGTTGGAGAGACATGTGAGCACTTGATCTAGGCGTTGCAGATGATCATCGAAAGTGGAAGAAAACACGACGATATCATCGAGGTAACATAGACAAGTTTTCCACTTGAGGCCACGAAGAACAGAGTGGATCATCCTTTCAAATGTGGCGGGAGCATTACATAGACCGAATGGCATTACGTTAAACTCGTAAAGACCGTCCGGCGTAGAAAAGGCGGTCTTTTCTTTGTCTGCTTCGTCCATTGGTATTTGCCAATACCCGGACCGAAGGTCAAGGGTGGAGAAGTATTGGGCGCCTTGAATGAGTCAAGTGCATCATCTATACGGGGCATCGGATATACATCCTTTCGGGTAATCTTGTTAAGCGCGCGGTAATCAACACAAAATCGTACCGATCCATCCTTCTTTTGTACCAACACAACGGGTGATGACCAAGAACTGGTAGAGGGTCGTATGATGTTTCTGTTTAGCATATCGGTCACGTTCTCCTCGAAGATTGGGGGCTCCCGAGGGGGGTTGTTGACCGGGCTAGGGTTGGCGGCTGGTGGTTGCGCCAGCGAGTGGTTTGGTTGGGCTTGCTCTTGGGCCATGGTGCTCTGCTTGCGCAAGCGACGTCCCGAACGGAGCTCCAGGAGCTGGCTTTGGATGGAGAGAGGTCGAAGAGATCGGGAAGCACCTCCACCACTTGAAATACAACGGTGCAGCTGACGCTTTATTGAAGCAACAGCAAAATGGCGCCGATCATGAAGAGGCACGGGCCGAAGACTGATGATGGTTATTTATAGATGAGGAAGATGACGTACAATAAATTCTCACAATATAAATATATATATATATATATATATATATATATATATATATATATATATATATTGTAGGCATTCATTAAGCACATCTACTCTACTATCTTTACACATATTCATCATCATGAGTGGTCATCTTCGTCTGCTGTGGGGACTTGGCTTGTCTGAGTTCTGTGCCTTGGTTGGGCGTGGTCGCTTCATCATGTCTCCTGGGCCTAATAAAGGTTGCCTTCACCGTTACATCACAAGTGGTGGAGTGTGCTCTACTATCTTCCGTCCTCTCCCAGCCCGATCTGCCTCCTGGAGCTCCGCTCAGGTCGTCGTTTGTGCCAGGTGTCCAGTAACATGCCTCAGGACGAGCCAACCAGCGCTTCTGCGTCTACCTCCACGGCCCTGGCTACCGCGGCCTATCCATCGTGGATTATCACCGGGCACCAGCGTGAGCCGCCCACGTTCGCCGGACTTCGAGATGAAGATGTGGAGGATTGGTTGGACCAGTTCAGTCGAGCGAGTTCCACTAACAACTATGATGATCCTACCAAGCTTCGCCGTGTTTCTTTCTATCTGACAGGCGTAGCGAAAACATGGTTTTTCAATCATGAAACGGACATTACGGACTGGACACGTTTCAAGC
The DNA here is from genome assembly GCA_013436015.1 of Rhipicephalus annulatus. Taxonomy (NCBI): domain Eukaryota; kingdom Metazoa; phylum Arthropoda; class Arachnida; order Ixodida; family Ixodidae; genus Rhipicephalus; species Rhipicephalus annulatus. The sequence goes on along the minus strand of WOVY01010148.1, from coordinate 103,175 downwards.
AACAGCTTCGCCAAGTTTTCGGCACCCCGGTGGTTCGTTCAGCTCTCGCGAAGAAGACACTGGATGCTCGCAAGCAACAATTCGGTGAGTCCTACACATCGTACATAGAGGATGTGCTTGCTCTCTGTCACCGTTTCAGCACGCCCATGTCTGAATCAGAGAGAGTGCGTCATCTATTGAAAGGAATCGGCACGGTCGCGTTCAATGCCTTGGTTATTCAAAACCCGACTACAGTCGCTGACGTTGTTGCCACGTGCCAACGCCTAGAGGAACTTGAATCCCAACTGTTACCGTCGGACAGCGCTGAAAACACCACCCCGACTGATGCCTCATTGCGTGCCATGATTCGGGCGATTATACGGGAAGAGCTGCAATCTTACGGCCTCTCAATGACACCGAATCCAGCTCCCCGCTCCAACACTGTTTTGCGCGACGTTATCAAGGAGGAGTTGGCGTCCATGACCAGGCCAGCGTATGTAGACTCTCCAGTACCTCGACTCCAGCCGACATACGCACAAGTCCTCGCTGGCTCACCACCCGTCGTACAACCGATGACCGCACACTCGACGCCTGTCCCTCTGGTTTGGTTGACTCCGAGTGCGCCTAGCCAGCCCTTTCATCCACCATGGCGGCCGCCTCGTCCGATCTGTTATTACTGCGGCTATCGGGGCCACATTGCACGCGTCTGTCGGAAGCGTCAGCAGGACGAGCGTCGTGGATTACACACCTACGGACGGGATGATGGGACAAGCTGGTACGCTTTCCAACGTCGTCCTTATGATCCGCCGCTACGTCGCTCACCGTTTCCAGCTGAGACATCTGTGCCAACCAGTTCTTACCGCTCTACTAGACGCCGCTCGCCCTCACCCCTCCGCCGTTCCACGTCTCCATTGTGACCTGTCTCGCAATTCACCAATCAACGTCTGGAAAACTAACCTCTGCAGCTTTTGGAGGAAAAGCTGCATCGAACGAAAAGACAGAAATTCCTCCAGTGCGTCCATATAATTCGATATCTGTTTTAATAGAAGGTGTGTACGTGGACGCTTTAATAGACACTGGTGCTTGTTTGTCTGTGATTGATCGTTCTTTGTGCTCACGTCTGCGAAAAGTCACCACCCCTTATGATGGACCTACACTGTACGCTGCTCAAGGGGACGCCATTAGACCTACGGCTATGTGCACCGCTCGTGTTTTCATAGCTGGTCTTCTTCATTTTGTGCAATTTGCTGTGCTGAGTTCGTGTGCCCACCAACTTATATTAGGCTGGGATTTTCTGTCTACGGCGAACGCTTCCATCTGCTGTCGAGAAAATGTTGTTCATAATCTTACAAGGAAACGTATATTTGTAGATATTTACGACGTTTACACGTGACGACAATGCCTGGCCAGTCACTATCCACTTCGTAGTCTTTTCTTTTAGGCAGGTACCCTCTACCGCTTTATGCCCCAATCCCACTACTGCCTTGTGGCACTACCCCGCGGCGTTAAAGCGCCGACCCGGCGCTTGTCACAAAAGGGGAGTGTTGGGTGACACATAAGGCTTCAGTCTCATGACGTGCACAACAGTGGATGGCGGTGGCATTGAGTGCGCTTCGTCGACGACTCGCTGTATCTCGTAGGTGGGGTTGCTGATCTTGCGTAGGACTTTGTATGGTCCGTCATAGCAAAATAAAAGTTTTTCTGAGAGGCCGATGTGACGACATGGGGTCCACAAGAGTACTAGAGAACCTTGTGCATACGAAACTTCGCGGTGGTGACGATCGTATCGTTCTTTCTGAGAGGCTTGAGAAAGTATGAGTCGTTCTCGGACAATCTGTTGTGCTGCGTCGGCTCACTCTATGGCATCGCGGACGTATGTGACAGGGGAGTTTGAACCAGCGGGAAGGAGTGTATCAAGAGGCAGAGAGGGTTCACGTCCATAAGGAAGGTAGAACGGGGAATAGCCTGCGGTGTCATGTCTGGAGCAGTTGTAAGCGAAGGTGACGTAGGGTAACGTTGCGTCCCAGTCACGGTGGTCTGGAGAAACATACATTGACAACATGTCGGTGATAGTGCGATTCAGGCGCTCTGTAAGTTCATTAGTTTGTGGATGGTATGCCGTTGTGAACTTGTGGTTCGTGGAACAGGAACGCACGATATCCTGGACGACGCGAGATAAAAAGTATCGGCCTTGGTCAGTAACGAGCTGTCGAGGAGCGCCGTGATGCAATATGATGTCATGCAGTAGAAAGTCGGCGACTTCGGTAGCGCAGCTGGTTGGAAGAGCGCGGGTGATCGCGCAACATGTCGCGTAGTCGGTCGCCACGGCAACCCATTTGTTCCCGGATGCAGAAGTGGAAAATGGCCCGAGAAGGTCGAGCCCTACGTGGTAGAGTGGTTCAGCAGGGATCTCAATAGGGTTAAGAAGGCCAGCTGGAAGCGATGTTGGTCGTTTTCGACGTTGACAAAGGTCGCAGCTGGCGACATACTTTTGCACAGAGCGATATAGGCGTGGCCAGAAAAAACGGCGCCGGACGCGATCATAAGCGCGGGTGACTCCCAGGTGACCAGCGGCAGGTTCATCGTGAAGCTGTCTAAGAACATCTACACGCAAATGGGAAGGCACAACGAGAAGGCGGTCAGGACCATTAGGGTGCATGTTGTGGCGGTAGAGAACACCTTCATGAAGGAAATACAAGTTCAGAGAAGTGGGTGGAGTAGCGGAACTCAGGCTTTCTATGATGGCAAGTAAATCCGGGTCGCGGCGTTGCTCAGAAGCGATATCAAGAAAGTCTGATATTGATAAGACGCAAGCCTCTGTAGCTCTCTCTGTGGCGTCTGGTGGATCGACTGGATACCGTGACAGACAGTCGGCGTCTTGATGGAGGTAACCAGATTTATACACGACCGAGAAGGTGTATTCTTGGAGGCGGAGAGACCAACGACCGAGACGTCCCGTGGGATCCTTGAGCGAGGAAAGCCAGCAGAGTGCATGATGATCAGTTACAACAGTAAAACTGCGACCGAACAGGTACGGGCGAAATTTAGCAACAGCCCAAACAAGAGCAAGACACTCTCTTTCTGTGATAGAATAGTTCCTCCCGGCAGGGGATAAAAGGCGGCTGGCGTAGGCGATGACACAGTCACGTCCATGCTGACGCTGAGCTAAAACAGCACTTTTTCCGTGGCCACTCGCGTCCGTATACGAACTCCTGTCGGGGAAGTCTGATCGAAGTGGGCTAATATTGGCGTGGTCGTGAGGACTGCAATGAGAGCCGAAAATGCAGCACTTTGAGGAGAATTCCAAGTAAATGGGACGTCTTTTTTAAGAAGCTCGGTGAGAGGACGCGCAATATCGGCGAAATTCCGGATGAAGCGGTGAAAATAGGAGCACAAACCAAGGAAGCTCCGGACATGCATAGGAGAAGAGGGCACGGAAAATTGAGTCACTGCGCCAATTTTGTCCGGATCGGGCTGTACCCCAGATGCGTTAACGAGGTGACCAAGTACAGTTATTTCGCGACGGCCGAAACGGCGTTTGGAGAAGTTCAGCTGGAGACCAGCGTCGCGGAATACTTGGAGAATACTGGACAGTCACTCAAGATGGCTTGCGAACGTCGGTGAAAAAACAATTATATCATATCAGTAGCATAAGCAAGTGGGACCATTTGAAGCCGCGCAGAAGGGAATCCATCTTGCGCTCAAAGGTGGCCGGCGCATGCGAAAGCCCAAACGGCATTACTTTAAATTGGTATAACCCATCGGGGGTTACAAATGCTGTTTTTTCTCGGTCCCATGGGTCAACAGCGATCTGCCAATAACCAGATTGAAGGTCAATGGACGAGAAAAACTTTGCGCCATGAAGGCAGTCAAGAGCGTCATCTATTCTTGGTAAGGGTAAACGTCCTTCTTAGTGACCTTGTTGAGATGTCTATAGTCGACGCAAAACCGCCATGTGTTGTCTTTCTTCTTGACAAGCACGACCGGGGATGCCCACGGACTAGATAAGTGTTCGACGACGCCTTTGGCGAGCATTTTCTCGACCTTTTTCTGGATGACAGAGCGTTCGGCAGTGGAGACGCGGTAAGGGCGGCGATGAATTGGGTTGGCATCGCCGGTGTTGATGTGATGCGTCACAACTGATGTCTCGCCTAAAGGGCGGTTGTCAAGATCGAATATGTTCACATAGGATGTTAACACACGGTGGAAGTCTTGTGCTTCGGAGGGCGAAAGATCTGGGGCTATCATTTTGGCAATGTCAATGCTTGACAGGTTGGGCGCAGTGAGCAAGTTGACGTGCGGAGTAGGTTGCTGAGCCGACAGTTCAGAAATATCACACTCTTGCAACGACGACATGACGCTTAGTTTAATACCAGCAGGCAGCTTGTGCGCGGAGAAACCAAAGTTCAAAAGAGACAGATGGGTCTGGTTGTGGCGTACTCTCACCACGGTGTGCGGGACAGCAATGCAGTGCTTTAGCACAACGTCGGTAATAGGTGAAACGACATATTCACCATCGAACACAGGCGGATCACACACGAGCTGAACGTAGGTCGCGGCTTGCGGCGGAAGATGCAGGAACTCGGTGGCACAAAGGCGACTTTGAGCATCACGGGCCACAGTGGTGTCAAAAGGCAGTTCCAACTGAAGAAGACCCGTCGAGCAGTTGTAAGGGCGGAGTGCGCAGAGAGAAAGTCGAGACCGAGAATCACGTCATGTGAGCACTGCTCAAGCATGGTGAACAATACGGCGGTCTGGCGCCTAGCAATACACACGCGAGAGGTGCACATGCCGAGAACGGTAGATGTGCTCCCATCGGCAAGCATTACTGCACACTTAATAGGAGGCGTGATCACTTTTCGCAGTTTAATACAGAGAGCGGCGCTCACAACTGCAATTTGTGCGCCAGTGTCTATGAGGGCTGTAACGGTAATGTCATCCACCAAAAGTTCCAAAATATTGCGGCGTGTAGGAATCGACAACAGCGGATTTGCAGAACGGGTCGTTAATGCAGCGTCACCTCCGGGAGCTGCATGGTCTAGTTTCCCGAGGTTGAGGGCCCAGGTCGCGCAGGGGACCTGGATCGAGTAACCATCGGCGAGAGAGATCGGCGGCCTTGAGGTGGTGGTGACCGGCTGAACCTTCGGCCCTGAACGTTATTAGGAGCAGGCTGTGGATCGTACGGAGTAAAAAAACGGCGAGAATTGCCTTCAAAGCGACGCCATGTCCCAGTGTTCCAAGATGAATTGGATGTCCAACGATTGCGACAGTAGCGTGCAATGTGGCCGGTGCGAGAGCAGTGAAAGCAGATCGGTCTATCATCCGACCTTCTCCATTCAGCAGGGTTCCGGTAGCGGGAAGGGTAGCGTGAAGGGTACACCGGAATCTGGTTAACAGAAGCTGAACTCTCGGTAGTGTGAACAGCGCAAACAGGTGCGATGCCGAGATTTGCTATTTCTTGGTGAACGACGGCTTGGATGAGGGAGACGGTGGATGCGTTGTCTTGAGGACCGTCGGAGGCGATGGCTGCAGGAGCCATTGTTTCGAGTTCGCGGCGAACGATTCGAGTTACATTTTCGGACGATGTAGCTTGCGTGAACTTGGGGCTGTCTTCGCAGGTCGAAGTGGCTGCCGTATTAGGCAGACGCGCAAACTGGCGGGTTATGCGACGGTTCTTGGCGTGCTCGAAGCGCAGACATTCCTTCACAACCGCGTCGACGGTGGCGCAATCTTTAACTATCAACAGATTGAAGGCGTCATCGGCAATTCCCTATAATATGTGAGCGATTTTTTCAGTTTCGCTCATGTTCTCGTCCAGCTTTCGACAGACGCCCAATACCCTGTATGTAAGATACATACGATTTCGTCGATGTCTGCACGCGACGATCCATGTCTTTCCTCGCGGCCTGCTGTCGCCCAAATGGCCTGCTGAACAACTCGACAAGCTTCAGTTTGCAAACGTCCCAGCTGGTCAACTCCGACTCATGCGTCTCATACCAGGTGAGCGCCGTATCCCGCAAGTAAAATACAACGTTGGCGAGCATCAACGTAGGGTCCCACCGATAGTATTCGCTTGCACTCGTACAAAGCGACCCAATCTTCAACATTCACCTTGTCCTTGCCTGTGCCCGAGAAGGTTCCTGGGTCTCGTGGAGGCAGGAGAATCAGAGGAGGCGGCAGCAGCTGCTGCTGCTGCTGCTGCGGCTGATGTTGCTCTTGTGGGTGGGCCTGTTGAGCAATTGCAGGAAAATGAAGGTGGCGACCACTCCGAAGTTCCGTGCTGGTTTGCCGGGAAAGCCAGATAGGCGACCAGTCTCTATCCACTTCGTAGTCTTTTCTTTCAGGCAGGGACCCTCTACCGCTTTATGCCCCAATCCCACTACTGTCTTGTGGCAATATGATGGAAACGGACTATGCCCTGTATGCGGATGACAAGCCCGTTCGCTTGCTCGCTGCTGAAGATACCGAGCTACCACCTGGTCATCAGCGGATAGTTGTCATCACTTCTAATGTGATCGACTCTGGTGACGTGTTTGTCCAACCATCTGCACGCTGTCTCGCAAGAGGTATAGCCCTTGCTTCAGGTCTAGCGCGGTTCCACAATGGCTCGGACTTCTCTACGCTACAAACCAGACTTCTGAGAAAATTCTCATTCCTAAAGGCACCACAATGGCTTGCGTTTCTGAATCTCAACCTGTATCTGTTGTCCCGCTTATGCCAGCGTGTTCTGACCTTCCTTCTATTAGACGTTCATCAAGCGTTTCGGTTCTTGCTGCGGCTATTAGTCCAGAACTGACCTATTCACAGACAGATCAGTTGCTTGCCTTGCTACAAAAGCATAAGAGATTGTTTGATGCCCATTCCTCATCTCTGGGACAAACGGCATCGTTTCCAGACTGATCACACTTCCATCGTACGCCGTCGACCATATCGCGTCTCTTCGTCCGAGCGTGAGATTATTGAACAAAATGTAGCTGATATGCTGCAGCGGAACATTATACGTCCCTCCGCGAGTCCTTGGTCATCCCCTGTTGTTTTAGAAGGAAAAAGATGGCTCCGTGTTATTTTGCGTGGACTACAGAGCACTTAATAAGAATACCCACAAGGATGTTTACCTTATGCCGCGCATAGACGATGCTTTGGATTCACTGCAAGGGGCTGAGTACTTCTCAAGCCTAGACCTGCGTTCAGGTTACTGGAAAATACCCATGCACGAGGATGACAAAGAAAAGACAGCGTTTTCAACACCAGATGGGCTGTATGAATTCAACGTCATGCCATTCGGCCTTTGCAATGCTCCAACAACATTCGAGCGGATGATCGACACAGTTTTACGAGGCTTGAAGTGGAAGACTTGCTTGTGATATTTAGACGATATTGTTATTTTCTCGTCAACCTTCCCTCAACACTTGCAACGACTGGACGATGTTCTTACGTGCCTTGCAAACGCAGGCCTTCAGCTGAACACCAAGAAGTGCCGTTTTGCGAGCAAGAATATTAAAGTGTTAGGCCACATTGTAAGCAAGGACGGTATTCGTCCCGATCCTGACAAGAATTCCGCTGTCCAACACTTCCCGCGTCCTGAAAAAGCCAAAGATTTGCGCAGTTTTCTCGGTCTTGCTTCTTATTTTCGCCGATTCATTCGAGACTTTGCCTCAATAGCTTCACCATTGCACAAGTTGCTCGGATCAGGCATCGCCTTTGTGTGGTCTCCTGAATGTGAAGCGGCGTTTGCCCAACTGAAGTGTGCACTCACATCCGAACCAGTCATCTGCCATTTCGACGAAACCGCGCCTACGCTCCTGCATACAGACGCGAGTGGTCGAGGCATTGGTGGCATTCTCCTACAGCGAGACAAATCTTCATGCAAGAAAGTCGTCGCATACGCGAGCCGGGCATTGACCCGTGCCGAAAAGAATTATACCATCACCGAACAGGAGTGCCTAGCGGTCGTATGGTCGATACAAAAGTTTCGTCCTTATCTCCACGGCCGCCACTTTACTGTGGTTATGGACCAACACGCCTTGTGCTGGCTCTCAACAATCAAGAACTTGTCCGGCCGCCTTGGTCGCTGGATTTTTCGCTTACAAGAATACGACTTCACGATCACATACAAGTCGGGAAACAAGCATCAAGACGCCGACGCACTTTCACGTTGCCCGCTCTCTTCGGACCCGCTTAACAAACCCGCCACTGCCGCACTCGAGAAGCTTTCGGCCGTCTCTCCCCTACATGTTTCGTCATTAGCTACTGTGGACCCAACTTCTCCAAGCGAGTGTGGTTTGTTCTTATCTCACCAACGTGCTGACCCTTACTGTCGCCGCATCATGGACCGTCTTGACGGAACTTGCCGGCCCCCTAACGCCCGTCTTCGCCGACAGCTGACGCAATTCAAGCTCAACAACCACATCCTGTACCGTCATATCTACTACCCTGATGGTCAACGCTGGGTGCCCGTTCTACCTCGCTCTCTTCGGGCTCAAGTCCTCAAGACATATCACGACGACATGTCTGCTGGACACATGGGCTTCCAGAAAACGTATGACCGCATAAGATGTCACTACTACTGGCCAGGCTTGTCCACCTGTGTCGCGAAGTACGTTGCCTCATGCGCCCTTTGTCAGCGTCGCAAGCTACCTACATCAACTCGAAGTGGACAATTAAAACCGCTCCCGTGTCCCCTGCAACCATTCGAGGTAGTTGGCATTGACCTGTATGGTCCGCTTTTTATGACTGTCACGGGCAATCGATGGATAGTTACAGCTGTCGACCACCTGACCCGCTACGCCGAAACAGCTCCCGTGCCTTCTGCATCAGCTTCGGAAGTGGCCGACTTCATCCTTCGAGCAATAGTCCTTCGTCACGAAGCTCCTTCTGTAATCCTGAGCGACCGTGGAAGAGTATTTCTTTCAGAACTCGTCGAAGAAGTGCTCAAGGCATCCGGCACTACACACAAAACAAGCTCCAGTTACCATCTTCAGACGAACGGCCTGACTGAGCGCTTTCATCGTATACTGTCAGATATGATAGCGATGTATATCGAACCCGACCACAGAAACTGGGACACCATTTTGCCATTTGTCACTTTTGCGTATAATACCTCTGTACAGCGCACAACCGGTTACTCGCCGTTCTACGTCGTCCACGGTTGCTTCCCCTCTTCTTTCCTCGATGTTTCGTTCTTCTCTGCACCTGTCAAACCATTTTCACCTTCAAGTGAAGAATACGTGTGTCGTCTACTTCATTGCCGCCAGCTCGCTCGCGTCAACACTGAAGCCAAGCAACAGGATCGCAAGCTTGAATATAAAGCCTCTCATCGTGCCGTGTCTTTCCGTCCTGACGACGAAGTCCTCCTTCTTACACCCATTCGCACTCCCGGACTGTGCGAGAAGTTTCAATTGCGTTTTATTGGCCCCTACACTGTCTTGGAGCAAACGTCTCCTGCGAATTATCGCGTGGCACCCGTTCTTCTTCCGACAGACCGCCGCTACACGGCAGCAGAAATAGTCCACGTATCACGCATGAAGCCTTTCATATGGCGTTCATCTTCGCTTTAAACTGCGGCCAAGAACTGCGGTCAGGATGACCGCTTTCACGTGGGGGGGGGAAGTTAGTGTAGGCATTCATTAAGCACATCTACTATCTCTACACATATTCATCATCATGAGTGGTCGGCATCTTCATCTGCTGTGGGGACTTGGCTTGTCTGAGTTCTGTGCCTTGGTTGGGCGTGGTCGCTTCATCGTGTCTTCTGGGCCTAATAAAGGTTGCCTTCACCGTCATATATATACTGTATTTACTCGCATAATAGGCGCACCCCGAACTTGGCCATGATCAGAAACGATTCTGCCCCCCAGCGGTACAGTTGGAACGCGGTCCCCGTACTTTGAAGAAAAAAAGAAGGCAAATTGACGAGCAAATAAAAAAAATTCGAAGTGCAACGACCTAACCAACGTGTTTGTCAAAATAAAGCTTGGAAAAAAAAGCGTCCATGAGCGAAAAAACGGCTGTTCCATCAATTACTGATACCCCCCAAATCGTCGCGCTTTTTGGAGGTCACGTGTACAACGCCGGGGGCTCGATCACCATCACCACCATCAGAGAAAAAGAAAGAAACGCCATTTTGCAAGTGGTGTGCGTATGTTGTGGTCGTGTATTGAACTTTGGTTCCACCATGGGGAAGTACGCGAGCTACACGGCTGGGTTTAAACTGAAGGCAGTGCAGTACGCGCTGGAGCACGGCAACCGGGCTGCAAGCAGTCATTTCGGCGTTGGAGAAACCAGTATTCGGTACTGGAGGGACCAAGAAGAAAAACTTAAGGCGACGAAGAAGACACGACGGGCTTTCCGCGGTGCCAAGACCGGCAGGTATCCGAACGTCGAAGAGCAACTGGTCCGGCATATACGGTAGCTACGACAAGACGGCTGTGCTGTGTCGTTGGATATTGTGCAGACTGAGGCGCGCAGAATAGCCCGAGCGCAGGGCATCGAAGCAAAAGAGTTCAAAGCCAGCTCCGGATAGACAACTCGTTTCATGCGGCGCCATGGCCTCGCACTGCGAAGGCGGACCACCTTGTGCCAGCGCTTGCCCGCAGCATATGAGGACAAAGTGGTGGACTTCCACAGTTTTGTTATAAAGCTCTGACAGCAGAAAGACTTCATTTTGTCGCAGATCGGCAACGCTGATCAGACCCCCCTTTGCTTTGATATGCCGTGGAACACGAGAGTGGAGGAGAAAGGTGCACGGAGCGTCATCGTCAGAACGTCTGGCGCTGATAAACAACGATGCACCGTAATGCTGGCGGTGACAGCGGATGGGCGTAAGCTACCGCCTTACGTTATTTTTAAACGTAAGATTCTCCCAAAGGCAAAATTCCTTCAAGGCATCTACGTCAGAGTCCAGGAAAAAGGCTGGATGAGCGCGGAACTCATGGTGGATTGGGTGAAAACAGTCTGGGGTCGGCGGCCGGGTGGTCTGTTGTTGCCGTCCATGCTTACCTGGACAGTTTTCGTGGGCACCTAGTAGACCGCGTACGAGATGAGCTAAAGGAGCTGCGCACAGATCTGGCAGTGATTCCGGGCGGCCTCACATCGCTACTGCAGCCTTTGGACGTGTCATTGAATAAACCTTTCAAGGACAATGTTCGAAGGCTGTACACCACCTGGATGGCTGGAGGACAACATCAGCTGACTCCAGGTAGTAAGATTAAGAGACCGCCTGTGGAAATGCTGTGCGCTTGGATCGTGGAAGCGTGGCAAGCGATCTCCGACGAAGTCGTCAGGAAAAGCTTCAAGAAGACGGGTATCTCGAACGCACTGGATGAGAGTGAGGATGACATGTTGTGGGGTGCGGATGATTCGGACACCGAAAACGAATCCCCGCTCGGCGAGGATGAATGTGTGATCTCCGACTCGGACTCCGAAGAGGGAAAAGGAGGAACAGCTACGACTTTTGTGTAAATAATTTTTACGTGTGTGTGTGCAGTTGACGGCTTTCGCCTGTTCATTAAAAGGTACGTAGGTATGTTTGTTTTATGCTGAAATAATTGGTAAACGATAAAGTCGCCTTTTACTTGACAAGTGTGCAGATTTAAAGCGCGAGAACCGAGTTGAAAAAAATTTCGAAAATTTTACCCCGCGTAATTGGCGCACCCCTAACTTCAAGCCAGATTTTCTGAAAAAAAGTGCGCCTAATATGCGAGTAAATACAATATATATATATATATATATATTGTTACCACATGTGTAATTTAGGTATGTGCACCTGTGTAGCGGGGAACATGGTGGTAGCAGAAGAAGAGGACGTTCGGTTGGTGGCAAGAGCTCGCTGCAGCGCGTTCACTGCGGTATACTGTCGAGTCGACCATTACGTCTGCTTCGAATAAACCCCTCGTAGGCGTAACAGAGTGGTGGAGGTGCTGGGTACGACACGTCAACGTACCACGGAGCCACAGCTGTTCGAAGTTCGCCGGAGCCGTCGTCTTGCCGGTCTGCCGCCGACAACAATCGTCATGACCCAGAGCGAAGGTCAGGAATCAACCGCCTTAACTTCGCGCCAATCTACACTTACTACACCTCGGCATCACTACATGGAACCCTGCCCGTTCGCGGGAATGGCAGGAGAAGATGTGGACGCGTGGCTAACGCACTACAAAAGGGTGAGCCGGTACAATCACTGGAACTCTATCGATCAGCTGGAAAACGTCGCGCTGTTTCTCACGGACACTGCACTGATGTGGTATGAAAACCACGAAGAGTCCTTGACAACATGGGCTCTTTTTGCTCAAGAACTCAAGAAGTGTTTTGGTGACTCCGACTCAAAAAAGAAAAGCGCGGGGCGGACTCTTGCTGGAAGAGCCCAGACTCCTGGAGAAACCTGCACTGCTTATACAGAGGACGTCCTTAAGCTTTGCAAGATTATAAATCCGCCGATGTCCGAAGAAGACAGGGTCGGACACCTATTGAAAGGCATAGCGGAAGACGTTTGCAATTTTCTGATAGGCAGGGATGACCTCACCTCTGCCTCCAACGTTCAACGCCAATGCCGCACGTTTGAAAAATTGAAGACTCGTCGCATCGCCCCTAAATTTGGTAGGCTGGCAAATGTGACAACGGTTGCCAGCGTCGACGTGAGCCCGTCCACCGACCTTGCGGCTACTATTCGGGCAATTTTGCGTGAAGAGCTGCAGCGACAAGGTGGCAGGGTCGACGAAACCATTCCTCATCCACCTACCAATCCACCCTACTACACGGCGGCACCATCAGCTCCTTTGCCACCATCGGTGTGTGTGGCAGACATCAGCGAAATTGGAAATCCGAGGCCACGTCGTGACTCATTCGCGGCCGACCAGCGATATGGCCAACGCCTTCGGCACGGCCCCGCCACACAGAGGTGGGCAGCCCCCGCTCAGCAAGCTCGTCACCGACCCTTCACAGCTGAGCGGTCTCAGCATTGGTTCAGCGAGCGTCCTCTACCAGTATGCTACAACTGTGGCTTCGAAGGACACATTGCCAGGTATTGCAACTACCGGCAGCCGCCAAGGTACGACCGATCACCGAGATTTAACCGTTCTGGCCTTACCCGAGCACCGACATTCCCGGGAAGCGCGTCTTACGAGATCCCAGGACCGCTACGAAACCAATCTCCGGCCTCTGACCGCAGTGTGACACCACCACCTTCCCCTCGCGCCAACCGATCACCGTCTCCTCGGCGCCGCCACTCCTCGCCTCCTACGGAAAACTAGCCGGCGCGGCCGTTGAGGTGAGGTCGCCGGACAGTCTTCGATTTCAACAGATATACCTCCGTTAGCTTCCATGCTTAGAAATAAGGTTCGAGTGTTTATCGGTGGTGTACCGACGATGGCGTTGGTGGACACAGGTGCAAGCGTGTCAGTGATGAGTTTAGTTTTCACCCGCCTTTTTGGACGAAAGATTATGTTTCGTTGGGACCGTCCTGATACGTTTCGTGGAGCGAGCGGAGAGGTGTTACAACCTGTTGGTGTCTGCACTGTGACTGTTAGTTTGGCATGCCAGAATTTTGTCGCGGAGTTTGCTGTTCTCCCTCATACTACGCACGACGTCATTCTGGGACTCGATTTCTTGGAGCTATGTGGTGCTACTGTTGATTGCCGCACAGGACAAATTACAGTAGATTCTGATATCCCAGTTTCGTTAATGGAAAACTCGCCCTCTCAAGAAAGTGCTCTTTGCGTGTCTGTGGACACAACTGTGCCGCCGTTGTCTGCAAAATGTGTCCCTGTTGCCTGTTCACCTGCAAGCGAGAAAACATTTGACGCAACTGTGGAGCCCGTGCATCTCAGTTGCATAAAGAAGACAGTTTTAATACCCTACTGTACATTATCGGTTGCGCAAGGGCATACTAGTTTATGGGCGATTAACTGCTCTAATGAACCTACAGTGCTGCCGAAGGGTCTGAAACTTGCAGAGATTCGTGAACACCAAGTATTGTCGCTTGCCACCCTCGCAGAAAGCAATGATTCCCCGGATAAAACCCGTTACGATAATCTGCACGCCAGGGACACCACCATTATGGCTATGATTGATAAGTCACTCAGCACCAAGGAACGTAATGAACTGGCGAGTATTCTGCGCAAACATACCGGTATTTTTGATTTCGCACAGCAGGATTCACCGTCATTCCCTGCTTCTCGTATAAAGTACCGAATCGACACGACATCTCACAGACCTCTCCGACAGAAACCATATCGTGTATCACCTTCCGAAGGCGCAGTGATCAATGAACAGGTTTGCGAGATGCTCAAGCAAAATTTAATTCAAGAATCATGTAGTCCGTGGGCCGCTCCAGTAATTCTAGTGAAGAAGAAAGATGGAACATGGCGATTTTGTGTTGACTACCGCCGTCTCAACGCCATCACTAAAAAAGACGTATACCCACTCCCGCGGATTGATGATGCTATCGACTGTCTATTATCGGCCTCTTACTTTTCGTCTGTGGATCTGAGGTCAGGCTACTGGCACATTCCAATGCACGAGGAAGACAAGGAGAAAACAGCATTTGTTACAACAGATGGACTATTTGAATTCAATGTGATGCCGTTCGGACTCTGCAACGCGCCCGCAACTTTTGAGCGATTTATGGACAACATTCTACGTGGACTGAAGTGGGAAGTGTGTATGTGTTACTTGGACGACGTTGTAATTTTTGGGCGCACCTTTTGTGAGCACAACACACGCCTTGGTCTCGTACTGGACTGTCTAAACAAAGCACGCTTGGTGCTGAACTCAAAGAAATGTCGTTTTGGAGAGCGCCAAACACTCGTCCTTGGACACTTAGTAAACAAAGAAGGCATAAGACCGGATCCCGCCAAGACGGCCGCAGTGGAGGCATTTAAGCAGCCAAGCTCGGTGAAAGAACTGCGAAGCTTTTTGGGGCTTTGTTCATACTTTCGCCGATTCATTCCTGGCTTTGCCAATATCGCATACCCGCTCACGTGTCTGCTTCAGAAAGGTGCGCAGTTTGACTGGACCCCGGAATGCGAGTCTGCTTTTTCGGAGTTGAAGTTTCTTTTGACGTCCCATCCGATTCTTCGCCACTTCAATCCTCTCGCTCCCACTGAGATTCACACAGACGCCAGTGGTATTGGTTTAGGTGCTGTCCTGGTTCAACGCTTGGATAATCAAGAACACGTCGTAGCGTATGCAAGTCCGAGCGTAACTACACTGTCACAGAGCAAGAATGCCTTGCAGTAGTCTTCGCAGTGCAGCGCTTCCGGTCCTACCTGTACGGACGCCCCTTTACCGTCGTGACAGACCATCATTCTCTCTGCTGGTTGGTCAACCTGCGTGACCCATCTGGTCGGCTGGCGCGCTGGGCACTTCGTCTACAAGAATATGACTTCACGGTTTCCTATAAAAGCAGCCGACGTCACGCTGACGCAGATTCTCTTTCGCGACTACCACTTCCAACGATTGAATGTGACGCGGACACCTTCGATATCTACATTGCATCACTCGACCACCCATTTCCCGATAATAAAACCTTTAAGGATGAGCAACAAAGGGACAGCACCGTACAACAGCTTCTTGCTACTAAACCAAAATCATCGCCTACGCGCTTCTGCATCCGAGACGGGCTAGTGTACAAAAAGAGCTACACCAACACCGGCTCACGATATCTTCTGGTTGTTCCGAAGAGTCCTCGCGTTTCTGTTTTGCAGGCTATGCATGATGACCCAACATCCGGTCATCTAGGCACAGCGAAAACTCTGTGCCGTCTTCAAGAAAGATTCTACTGGCCCAAAATGTGCCAGACGACGGAACAATACGCGTCTAGCTGTAACGAGTGTCAACGTCATAAGCATCCAACAAGTGCTCCTTTAGGGCGATTACATCCGGTGCCGCCCCCTAGAGCTCCATTCGAGCAAGTCGGGATTGACCTCCTTGGACCCTTTCCCCGGTCTTCTGATGGAAATCGCTGGATAGTCGTTTGCACCGACCATTTAACACGGTACTGCGAGACAGCTGCCATACCATCGGCAACTGCAGCCGATGTGTCTTCCTTCATGCTACGTTTTGTAATTCTTCGACATGGACCTCCCAAAATCGTAATCAGTGAACGTGGCCGACAATTCACAGCAGACGTGATGGAAGAGATGCTTCGTGTCTGTGCTTCAAGGTTTCGGCACTCTACGCCATACCATCCCCAAACGAACGGTCTAACTGAACGAACAGAACTCTCTCGAAAATGCTGTCTATGTATGTTGCATCCAATCACAAGGACTGGGACTGTATTCTACCCTTTATCACATATGCATTCAACACCGCTCAGCATGAAACTACCGGCTACAGTCCTTTCTTTCTTCTATATGCTCGACCACCTCGTCATACCCTGAATACCATCTTCCCGTGTTTGGACCACCGTGATCTCTGCATATCCGAGATCATCTGTCGGGCAGAAGAAGCTAGACGCCTTGCTTATTTGCGCACTCGTGCTTCGCAAGATCGCTCGAAGACACATTTTGACCGCCGACGCCGACACGTGACGTACAATCGCGGCGACCTAGTGTTGCTGTGGACACCAACTAGAAAACGCGGTTTGAGCGAGAAACTGCTAGCGCACTATGCGGGACCTTATCTTGTTGTAGACCGTATCAGTGATTTAGTTTACCGCATAGCGCGTCTCCATTCAAACGGCCGACGGTCTGCAAAAACTGAACTTGTCCATGTTGCACGTTTGAAGCGCTTTATTCCTCGAGAGACTGTTTGACTCGCCCAGTGGGCTTCGTCTGCGCGGAGGGAAGTGTTACCACATGTGTAATTTAGGTATGTGCACGTGTGTAGCGGGGAACACGGTGGTAGCAGAAGAAGAGGACGTTCGGTTGGCGGCAAGAGCTCGCTGCTTCGCGTTCACTGCGGTATACCGTCGAGTCAACCGTTACGTCTGCTTCGAATAAACCCCTCGTAGGCGTAACAATATATATATATATATATTTATATATATATTGCTAACTAGCTAACTACATATTAAGGTTTTATTTCTTATGCATTTAAAATTGCAGGATTCTATAGTCTTCTCTTTCCTGTTTACGTTTTGAGGTTTTGAATATTGGCTTCTTTTAATGAGACTGCTGGCTTTCGAAAGCAAGGCGCCACTGGCGCCAAAATATTTCTTCCAGAAGCTTCGATTCCGGCTCGCACAGAAACCAGAAGCCACAAATCGCATTCAACATCTGACAGTAACGGCGTAGGCACGCTTCAGCCCATTAATATCGTTCTCCCCCGCAAACCATGAATGTGTGCAGTGCTGCCGTTACTATACAGCCACAGAGAAGACAAAAACGCATGCAGCGTGCTTGGCAAGCCGGTTATTGATCTAACGAGAATTATTTCTCATAAGGCGTGCTTAGGACAACCACGGTTTTGAGTAGCGCACAACACTGATGAAATGAACTAACCACCACCCTTTCTGAGGTGCGGCCAGTTTCATATTTGGTCTCACCAGTTAGCTATCTCGTGCACTAGGTTCCGAAGCACTGCTCGCTTTTAGCATGCGTTACAGCGGCGCCAACGTGGGCGGAAGTGACGTGCACCTGCGGAACTGGAAGTGAAATTCTAGAACGTTCCACGCCTCTATTTATTCAGGACAACTCGAGCGGCTTGGCCACACTCGGCTTTCACCACCAGGCCGGCGTTGCCTGACCATCAGCGCTCAGCTCATCCCCCCACGTTGGTCGCATCATTATTCGAACCGATTCGCAGGTCGTCAAATTGCATATACGCTACCCCATAGCCGTCTCCCTGTGGAAATCGCAGTGACCGCCGTTCAGGAGCTTCATAAGCGGATTTCAGCGCAGGCACTCAAGATGGCCTCCTACGCTCTGCCGGAAATCACCGACCCAGTAGTTCAGGCAGCCATATCGGCACAGAGAAGAGCTCCGGGAGTCCACATCTATCTAGACGTACGTATTTTCTTGAACCTATATTATGTGCAAAGTTGTTTGGCAATAGTATTTGCACTGCAATGAGTTATGGCGTTGAAAGGTCC
The DNA here is from genome assembly GCA_013436015.1 of Rhipicephalus annulatus. Lineage (NCBI taxonomy): Eukaryota > Metazoa > Arthropoda > Arachnida > Ixodida > Ixodidae > Rhipicephalus > Rhipicephalus annulatus. The sequence continues at coordinate 85,171 of WOVY01010148.1, read as the reverse complement.
AATGATATTCTCGTGTCATATTCAAAGCTCGGTCAACTCTAAAGTGATTTCGGCATGCATATATGATGTGCCTTGTAGTCGGCATTGCTGTATCTGCAGTACTTAAAGTTCAGCGTCGCAGTTTTGTTGTTCCTTTCACGGCTTCAGAGGTGTGTTGTATCAGATAGAGGGATATTATTCGAAGGCAGAAAGGTCGGCCTGAGCTAAACAGAAGATAAGAGAGGGAAGGGGGAAAGAAAGAGGGATTAAGGATGATGATGGCGACAGCAAGAGGTGGTGCGTATATATGTATTAGTAGCCGCTTAGCATGACACCCTACAGCCTAGTATATGGTCCGGTGGTTTTGATGAAGCCTTAAAACAGCCCTTGTAGCAGTTTTTGATACTGTTTGGTCACTAATTCCTGAGAAAATGTAGGTTTCACAGAGTGGCGCTCGTCAGATCCTTGTCAACGTTAAAGTTAGCAATTTCCTTTGCGTCTCGTATATTGAGCAGTCACAAAATATATGAGGCTGATGTTTCGCGCACTTGGCAACGCTCACAGTTCGGGCTGTCCGCACGGCTGATTAGGTGGGTATCCGGTGCAGGCGAATCCCAGGTGAATCCGGTGCAGCACACAAGCATGTGTTGTATGATATTGCTACTTGAAATCGCGTAGGAATATTCTGACCTTTCGAGTAGCGTAAACTTTGGCTGTTTTTTCAAATGGAGCTTGCACGTTTTTCGACGATGAGGCATTGCTTGAAATAAAAAAAAACAGTTTAGTGCAAGGGGCAATTAATGAATGGGATAACAACAAAGTTGTAATAAGTAAACATAGCGGCTAACTCTTTAGGATCTGATCTGGCGTAGCTGAACAAACATACAACCTAAAGGGACCAACAACCAATTTTTACTATAACTACTTCCTAAGCGTAATAAATCGCTAACCATTAAGAGTATCTAACCACGGAACGGGGATACCAGCGTGAAACACTCTTATTCAGAAATTTTTCATCTGCAACAAATATGAAGTCGTATGCACTTGGGACAACGCATGCTGAGAGATGTGCTGAGATGTGCAAGAGGGGTTCTTGTCCCAGCGCTGTGGTTTACTGCCACTGGTTGCCGCGAAAGCCTCGCTGCTTCCCCCTTGCAACTCTTTTTACCTTGGAAGCAGCACAGAATAGAGTGGGGATAGATAATAACATAGGAACTCTGGTTTGACGACTATTAACTATGGCGCGTATAGCAGCATCAGACGAAGTGACTACGTACAGCAAAGTAATGGACTTCATAATACAGCTTCGAGGTTGTGTCGCTAGGCTGCGCAACATATCAGTTTTATGCTATACTCTTGCAGACGCTGAAAATTATAGATTCTGAAAACGACAAGACGACGCCATGATTCACGATCCCTTCATTTCTACCATGATTTAATGACATGTTTTGCCCAGTGTTCGGTGCCTTTGACAGCACAATAAATTCAAATTATTTATGTCGGAGGGAAAGCTCAAGGTATGACAACGTCTAGAACGACAATATTGTCAACATCAGTGCTCTACTTACCAAGAAATTAAGGTAAATGCATGAGAACCCATGCGCCACGAGTAACACACTTGAAAAATGGTCCTGGTGGCGTCAGAGTTACTGCTTACAATTATTAACTATAGTAATAGATCTAGTTGCACTATATGAAGAACCTTCCGTGCATCAAGAGACGTGATAAAATGCTGCTTGTTCATTTTTTTTTGTGCACGGGAAGGGTGACGTAAAATGCTGCTTGTTCGTTTCATTGTACGTTAAGCACGGGAACAGTGACGTGAAAGGTTCCACTTTGAGGAGGGCAATTTGAAGTGTGCTAAGGTGATACGGATCACTAAAACGTGAATTAATTTCAAAATAACCACTTCCTTGGCGCAAAAGTAGCACTACGAGGTTTCTGGAACGCAATTTCAGGAATCAACATCGACCTAATATTTGCCTTCAGTGTTCCTTTGAGGACTTGCGGCCACTCCGGGAACGGACGCTGTTTTCCAGCAGTCATTTTTTTTAATGGGAAGCAAGCAATCAGGACACAAGTTTATGAGCCGTATATCCTTACGCCCACTGAGATATCGCCAGGGCCTTTTCAGTGACGCAGACCCCTACCCCGCCCTACTCCATCCTTGATGTCCGTCATTTATCCTTACGATGAACGGGCGGTGCATTTTCTTTCTCTCGACGGCAGACCTCGCACGCGTGATGATATTATTGCAAGCGATCCCGTTGCGACGGAGACAGCCGGCTGGATTAACCTCTGCCTCGTCCCCTTTCATCGCGTGCGCTTTCGAGCTTTTACTCGAGGATGGAACATACGATGCACGCGGCAGCATTATAAGTTTGGACTTCATACGTAAAACGACGTAAATGAAAACGGCTGTGCCAACGGCAAAAGCCTGTCGAAAGTGTTCGTGTAATTAATATTGCAATATGAGAGTGACTTACTTCCTTGATCTTTTTTTCTCCCCCAGGCTGCGTACAAAGACAGTACAAACGCCTGGATTTACAGCAACATCATTTGCGACATAGAGAAGACAAAAACGGTGACATACTCGTTTCTGGTGCAGATCCACAAAGACAATCCAGAGTGAGTACAAGGAGAAATGCGATGAACCTATGTGACTGAGACCACGACCAACATGCTTGGGACAAGTGCTTCCTTGTATGCTACCGAAATTGTTGCAGATCCGCCGGATTTACTGCTGCACGCGTGGAATTTGAGGAAACCTAACGCATTCAGGTGGACACTCATGCACTCAACTTTCTAACCTCATCGTCTGTCTTCAGTTCCCTTTTGTAAAGTTTGTGCAAGAAATCTCGTGGGTCATGTTTAACGCACCAGCCCACTGTTAAGTTTGTCTAGCTTCTCTCTAAGCGATTAAGTAAAAGAACGGAAAAGAAAGGTGCCGCCCGTAACTGTCTATCACTGGGATAACACCTCAACAGGTTGGCACAAGGGGACGGGGAGTGGGAATGAACGTGGATAGGAAAGGAAAAGCAAAAAAAGTAGAAGAAAAAAAAGGCGGTTGGGGGGGGGGGGCATTCGAGTCGTGTTTGCGTGCGCGCGTCGAGATGCTCAGAAGACACAACCATCCAGAAAGGCCGCCGAGAATTCGGGACAAGTAGATCGGTCCAGTTGTGAGAGGTGTGACGAGCCGTGTTGGCGTGTTTGATGTCTGGTGAGTGTGGAGCGCTCGCCGGGGCTCGTAGCCGTGGCTCAGTAGAAAACAAGGTCCGTTAATTGTACTACGGAGGTGAGTTCGCTGGACCTCGCTGCGTTGAAAAAAAACACACAGACACAGACGTCCACTAAGTCACAGGCGCTCGAAAAGCGTCGTGTCCACGAAGAACGCGATGAGCGCTCCAAGCACGCGCTTGTACACACTCGCGTGCGTCCTTGGGAACGATAGTTCCTCCACGTTGAAAGTGGGGAGCCCCTGTCGATGATACGCAGTGGTGACGGGGCCAGTGACTTGTACACAGAGGAGGCCTCCAGAGTTTCTGTAACACCCCCTTCCCTAATCTCTCCCTGCCACTGCTATAAGAAACGAGCCCCACCGCGGTGGTCTAGTGGCTAAGGTATTGGCTGCTCATCCGCAGGTCCGACTGCGGTGGCTGAATTTCCGATGGAGGCGGGAATGCTGTAGGCCCTGTGCTCATATTTGGGTGCCCATTAAAGAACCCCAGGTGGTCAAAATTTCCGGAGCCCTCCACTAGGGCGTCACTCATAAGCATATGGTGGTTTTGAGACGTTGAAACCCACATATCAATCAATCATTCATTCATTCAATCAATCAATCAATCAATCAATCAATCAATACGAAACAAAATCGTGAACCAGTGCCCCGAAAATTCTGAGCCCTTTCACTCTGTGAAGATAAAAAAGTGTGTGATTTATCAATTAGCCTGGTTGTGCACTTTTCATAACAGAGTGAATTACCATTGTACAGTACACCACACAAGTGCAGGTGTATTAGGCGTTGGAACAAAAAAGCATGCTGTACCTTATCAAATGTTTTAGCAACGTACGTCTATTTGAAGGAGGGCTGCTTGGTCCATGCTCCCACCAATATACTCAAGGACTGACCGTGCAATATGAATGTTCGTCTATAAAGAGCAACCTCGAATTCCACATGTTTGATGGTCACCTACACATGTAGTGATCACTGTCTCTAGCCGATTTGTCAGCAATTGCGCAAATATATGTGCGTAGTCAACGTTACATAACCATATATGCCTATATACAAAAACTCTCTTTAATGCTTCAGGATAAGTACTTTTTGGGATTAATGCTGTATGGCCCTGATAGGAAGTAAAAGAAAGTTCCCCACGTTCTCAAACCTTTTCAAAAAAGTTTCTCAAGGAAAGAAATCTGAAGTTCCTGAAATGCTAAGCCGAATTCACCAATAAGGCCATCTGGGCCAGGAGTTTTGTTCTTCTGTAACCTTGTTATTGCAAATCCAATTTCTTCCCTGGTTATGGGCCCATCAACAGTGAGCCTGTCATTATTTTGTAAGTGAGGCACAAGGGCAATGAAGTGGTCAGCTTCTTGCTCATAATTCTCCTGAAGCTCAGCTGTGGCAAACAAACTTTTGTAATTATCTTCAAATGCGGCTCTTATTTCAGACGTCTCAAAGAGAACCCTGTGACTCAGTTTGCAGTATCTGTTTAGAAAGTGCATATCTGTTTTCCTCCCCGAGAGCTTTCTTAATGGGTTACTCTTCAGTGAAACGAGTAACACGGGAATGAATCACTGCTCCTTTATATACATCTGTATCGTGTTTTTGTATCTGTACTCGAATCACTTTTATCTCATCCACGTACGATCCCAGCTGTTGACTTTCAAAAGTATGGAGCTTTTGAAGTAATTCATAAAGAGTGTTTTCAGCGTTTTTTTCCTTGTGCTATTTCACATGAAATATTATCGCCTGATATTTAATTTTTTTACATTTTCTATTGAGCGAAGATTGGCAGCAGTCAACACTGTGTTACCTCTTGTACCGACTGTATTTTTAGTAAACAATCCTCGCGCAGTAACTATACGTTAAGCTTCCATAGGTCCGAGTTTAGAGGTACCTTACAAAAATTTTTGGGACCCTCAGAAACAGTGACCAAGCAATGGTCTGGTAAATATATGGCCTTTACATCATAATTATGAATGTGAATCCATAGGCCTGTAAATACATACACATGGTCGAGCCGAGCATAAGAGACACCCTTAAAATGCCTAAACCTCACCGAGGAAGGTGCATGCACTCCCACATCTATTAAAGTGTAGTCATTCATTAATTCCTACAATGAAGCTGCACTTGCATGACGACTCGTTATATACGAGTGATCTATAGCGTCACAAACACAATTAAGCTCTCCCATATCTATCAAAGGTCTGTCAGAGTTCAGCAGCGAAGTTAAAGAGAGGAAAAAAACATTCCTGTAATTTACCTTGGAGGAAGCATAGACACAAATAAACCTCCAATTGTGGGAATGAAAAGAAAAATCACAAAAAATGAGATGTCCTTCCCCATCAACACGTAGTGACGTAAAAATATGATTCCAGCGCTTTCGAACTAATAAAAGGCATCCAGCGGAAGCACCACGGCTTTGGCGAATGTATAATTGATAATCTCGAAAAACTGCCAGTGCAAGATCGGTGTTCACGAGCAGCCGAAATTTTAGTCTCTTGCACTGCAGTTACATGAATGTTGTACTGCTCAAGCACGTGGTGAAACTGCCACTGACGCCTTACATTCCTCAAGCAACGTACGTTGAGTGTCGCTATACACACACGAGAAAGGTTAGTGCGGTAGCCATTTTGCTCTCTTAAAGTATTTCTTGGTCACCTTTCGCCATTGGGCAACCTGTGGCTTTACCAACGGTGCACGTTTTAGGAGCCCTTTCTTGAGGACGCTGGCATAGGCGGCGCGTCACTCGGTCCCCAAAGGAGGTGAAACGTGTACCACATGACACTTGCTCTTTCGTATCTGGTGCACTCGCTGTTGCTTCGTCAGTGACCGGTGCTTGATGCATCCTTGTCTGACTGCTGCTCGTATTGCTTCTCGTTCCTCGTTGTCAGGAAGCTTGTCTTTAAGGTCTTCCAGATGGTGTTCTCTTGCAGCATCGCATTCATATATGCGGTGACTGGTGTCTTTAACGATGTTATTTTGCGTACTGAGGCTGGTCTCCATGGACTTGAGCTCAGCTGCCTTTGAGCCACGTTCTACTCCTCCCGCTGCTTCTCCTGTCGCATCAACTACCTCAGTGGCATCCATAAGGTGATCCAGATGCAGCTCTTCTGTGTCTTGAGCAGAACGGAGTTTGTTGGCATGTAAGTCGGCACGCAGGTGCCCGACGAGTGACCAAATCGACGGCATTGCAAGCACCTCGGTGTTTTGCACTGTCGACGGACATGCCCCACTCGCTTGCAGCGAAGACAGAGTGGGATGCCGACCGGGAATAAGTAGGAGGCACTGGTGAACGTAGCTGGACATCAAGTATAGTATTGAGCTCACAGTGATGGTGTCCTTAAGCTCCAAGGTAACGTCCCTGTTTGTTGTGATCCGATTGTTTCACTCCAGAACCCCTCCACGCCTCTCTCTCAACGGACTTCAACACATAGTAAGCTTGGAACGCCTATTCAACACGTCGCGATTCAAGATGAGGTGGAAGCCACAGGAGTTTCAGCCTAATATTCTTGGTCTCCAGATCTAGCACCATGCACTTCAGCCCTTTTACACGGAGCTCACCACAAGTGATCAGTTTCTGTTTCGCCATGCTGCTTGCGCACGTAGCCATCCGTACATGGCTCAATTAATACTGGCCAACTCGTACATGATGTCCACTGTGGTGACCACTTCGAGGAGCGCGTCATGGAAGTCTGGAGACATGATACGGCCTACCACTCAAGTCGTCATTAGGGAAAACGGAATTCAAAACATCGTTACCGGTTGGCAGACATGGCAGGACGACTTTTTAGCTTGAGTCTTCATTGTGAAATGTAGTAGTTGAACCTCAGTCATATGCCGTTTTCAGCAGAGAGCATTTTCGAACACAGCGGTTCAATGCGGCGTCCACGCCGGTGCTTGGAACTCTTTCTCAAACCGGAAACTTACCTTAGGCAGGCTTGATGTCGGGAAAGGAATCGCGTTGGTATTAGTCACAAAGCATTTTAGAACAGCAAAGAAACAACCAGACGTCATACGACTTGCGAAGCGAATGGGTCGTCTAATGCTCGAAACCATTACGAAACCTTGTATTGATCACCTATTAACTGCGGCACATACTCACTTCAGGCGTAATTCTTCATCGTCGTCATCCGCTGCATGAAACACCAAATTCACGAAAAATTCGTTGCAAATATTTAGCACATACCAATCTTCTCCCAAGAATGACCAAGGATAGCATAGTGAATGCCGGCCTGCTACAAAGCAATTATGATTATTAAAGCCGTAGTGGGTGCCCTGCAAGTGCGTTTCTAGCATTTACCTAAAGAGTGTTTAGAAGAGGCTCTGAAAGGCCGGTCTTCCAGCTTTCGCAGTGACTGTGCAGCGCGTTTCGCGCAGGCCTGGTGATTTTTAATTTTGGGAGAAGGAAAAAAAGTGTAAATGTCAGGACGCGTGATTCGAAAATCACTGGTACCATAAAGTTTCCTGAAAATACACTATAGGTGACTCTGGCACTAGTGTCTATGAGAGCTGCAACGCACGGCGCTTCAGCGAGCATGGGAATGATGGGTGGTACACGAATTGGTCTATTCTTCGTACTTCTGGCTCCATGTGTGTTCGTGTGACTGCAAGCTATTTTGTCACAAAACAAAAAAAAATCAGCGAATGTTCAGCGGTTGCGCTTCATTACCTTATTCTTTTAGGCTCACCATTTCAAATCGGGTCACGTAATTCAAAAAGGTTCTTTCTTTCTTTCGAAATGAAACCTAAACACAGCAATAAATGAAGCTACAAGTGCGATGCGCCGCCCACAAGTACGAAGAGTAGGCAAATTCGTGTACTACCCATCATTTTCATGCTCACTGAACGATCGCAGTGCAGTTCTCGCTAGTTAATCTTAGGAAACTATATGGCTGGCACGGTCTCAGCCGGAGGTGATTTATCTTTTCATCCTCTTTTCTTTCTTCATATTTACACTACCATTACTTCTAGTAACATGCCCTATACTTTCCTTGACAAACTTGTTTGTTAGTTCGCATTAATGCTGTGTCTAATGAAGAAAACGAGAATTTATGCTTCTTACCTTCATTTGTAGCGGGGGCCTCGTTCTGGCAGCCGTGATGCTTTCAGTTATTATGCGAGGAATAATTGGTGAGCTGCCAGCTCGTCAAGATCGCGTGCTACACGTGACTCCAACAGGAAAAAAAATCACAGCATATTCCCGGAGTGAATGACTATGAGTGGGGCGAAGCATCTATCCCTCCGTCCGTGGTCCATCCCTCTGTGTATACCGACGGATGGATGGACAGGAGCACGTACGAACGGACGGACGGGTGGAGGCATGGACGCACGGACGCATGGACAGACGAATGGACGAACAGTCAGACGAACGAACAGAAGCACAGACGGATGGACGGATGGAAGCTTCGCCCCACTTATCATCATTCACTTCGTCGATATGCTGTGATAACCACGAACGCCATCTAGTTATGTTATTCCCAAGGACAAATACACACGTCATCTATTGAGCAACTCATAAACTAAAGGTGGCTACATACTACAACAACAACAACTACTACTACTACTACTACCACTACCACTACCCTACCACTACCACTACTACTACTACTACTACTACTACTACTACTACTACTACAGAGGAGGGAATGACCCACGACCTAAGGTGCTTCGCCCCTAAAAGAGTGTTCCACATTTGTGGCAATGGCTACTGGCGGCACTAACGCTCCCACGTTTAATGCTTATTTAAACCTTATAAATCTGACGGAGGGATTACTGCGATCATAGCTCAGTGGTAGAGCATCAAACGCGCTATTCGGAGGTCACAGGTGTTCCCGCGATTTAGATTATTGGCTCGGGCACCTGTCGGGCCCGATCTGCGGTCGGGCCTGGTGGGTGAAATTTTTTTTCGGAACCGGTCCAGGCCCGGGTCTCGCTTTTGAGTCACTGGGGTGGGTTCGGTCGGGTAAACTTCAACGAGTGCTGGACTGGCCAGGATCCAGGCTAAATTGACGGCCGTGCAGTGCTCTATAGTCATTGCTCACAAACATAATAATATTATGTGGGATTTTGCATTCCAAAAGCACGATACGAATATGAGGGATACGCCGTAGGAGAAGGCTCCGGCAGGTTAGACAATCCAGTGTTCCTTAACATGCAGCCATACCATTTCGCCTTCACCGAAACGTGACCGCCAAGGCTGGGATCAAAACCACGTCCTTCGGGCCAGCAGCTGAATACCATAAGTGCGTGTCCGCCATGCTGGGCTTAGCTCAGAAACATATAATCATCTTTGCCATGTGAAACTACAGACTGTTATTATTTTCAGCGTGTGATCAAGGTGATACAGTGATCGACAAAAGGTAATTGACAAGGTCTGAACAAATCTGAAATGCAGCTGTGCCGTGGATAGGTGTTTCTTCCTACCGGAAGCGGTTGTCTCGGAAAGTGACTGGTGGAGTTTATCTCGTAGTGTTCATGTAATATAAAAGTAAAGTGACGTATTTTACTAAAGATCATCCTGTATAAAAATATGCAGTTTCATATTTCCTCGTTTCTCTTTTGTTTGTACACAGTTACGCCAGTTGGATTCATAGTCCCGGATGACGATAAAGTGGGTGCCAGAACTGGCTTTGACAGAAAAACGCAAACTATATACGGGAGTGTGAAGACGTACTATCCCAATACGTGGTGGCCCTATGTGACTATTGTCAACAACGCGACTCTGAAGGCCGGAGACTTCGTTGTGCACACACTGCAATACACTTATCCTTCTAAGAATCCGGCATATGAGTCTGAAATGCGAGTACGTAAAGCATTGCACTGCTCTTAAACCTTGTTGCAAATCGAGACGAAGGTGAAAAATATGCAGCTCACTCACTGCCTCTAACGAAGATTGCTTTATAGTATTTCCGAAAAAGAAAACGAAAAGCTCCTTAGCATCTGCGACGAAGGATGCGTCCAAATACTCCTCGTAGACGGTTATGAAGCTGAGTGGGCAGTGGTCATCTCGAGTCCTATAGACCCTATTTGCAAAAGGGCGCCCCAAGCGCCCATTACACGAACTACTCCTTGCCACCATATAGGTCGCCGGAGTAGACGACACCAAAAGCGTTTCATGTAGACGCAGTCACCGCTCAGCGTTTGAGGTACACGTAAAAAGGCGCGCTCAGAAACGTGAAGTCACAACGAGTAAATTAAAAGAAATACGAATATCTTACTGGAGTGATCTGTGTTCTGTCTGAAGTAGCTCCACGAAAAACTAACGGAAGAATTTTTGTATATCCCGTTGAAAATACCTCCGCTATTGTAGAACTACTTTCACTGGCAGTAAAATACACGTACGAAGCGCACGCTCATGCCACTTGCCCTATACATGGCGGCTTCTATCCCAGAACCCTTTGAAAAATCAAAACAGACGAAAAGCTCACCGTCATGCAGCGTATTTATGAAAAGGGTCCATTCCAGTTGGGCAATTCACTCACTCTAAGCAAAACGTCCTAGAAAAAAAGTGACCACCGACGATGCTGTTGAAAAAAAGTAACCCCGAAGCTAAATGGATGAGAGAAATTTTAGTGCAGTATTTTCATCAAAAAGATTTACGTGGTCACGAGAGCTCTTTTATCCGGAGACCAAAAATAGTTAGCTGAGAATAAGTTGTGGGTACTGAACCTTGAAACTTCGTACTGCGACACGTTTTGTTTCAAAATAGTTTATTGTCATTTTGCTTTCCTGTGTCATCACAAGTAAAATCATATGTTTTCCCGCGTTCATGGGCTCCACGACCATTTAGGAAAACATGCGAATTCAAGCATTTTGGCTGAAAACAGTGCGCTCGTGGGCTCATTTAGGCTTAACTTCATTCAACACGAAGAAGGCTAGCTGGAATGGACTTCACTAAAATCGGCCTAATTAAACCTAGTTATATTTGGCTTTGTTAGGTGATACGAGGCCCACCTATAGGTTTGATTTGTTTTTGCGCCACTTCTTTGGCTCAAATCGGCTCAGTACACTTAACTTGGCTTAACGCGACATAGCCAATGATGGCTGAGAAAACATAATTTTGTACGCTTGGCTTAAGTAAGTTATGCGATGCTCTGATTAGTTAGACTAATTAGACGATGTGAGAAACGAAGCCAGCCCGGCGTTGGAGCCGGCACCATCGAAACCATAAGGTAAACGAACGGCGCATTTCGAAGTAGCAAAGAAAGCGAGACCCAGTTGTTTTGAAAACGGGCGCGCAAGCCCGTCAAACAAAGCGACGTGACAAGCCTCTTGATAACGGCCGAACGAACATGTGCACCGTAGCAGGCGTCACGTCGGTAGATGGCGCGTCGATGCGTTCTGCAACGCGAATCCCGTGGTCGGCACACTTGCTCATGCCTGTACACTATGTGTACACCCTGTAGACGAAGTGTGGCAGCTTGGGCTTGGGGGTATGGCATGACGATAGCTGTAGCGCGAGAACAAAACGACGGTGCAGAGACTCGTCCCTCGTGTCTTTCTCGTCTCAGTGTCGTCGTTTTGTTCTCGCGCTATGTATCTGTACACGGACTTTTGCTCACGCCTGAACACTCTGTAGACGGTGACGCGCAGAGATGTTTCGCCTCGGCGCATCGACTAGGGACGACGGCGAGCCTCCACGACAGCGGCCGGGCATCGGAGGGCTACAATCATGGCGTGAATTTGGTGTAGAACATTATTTACATGACGCACTCATGATGAACACGCGGCCGTTTCGATAGATTGATATTCACGAAAACTAATATTTTGTGGGGTGACTGCGGGACGAGCATGCATGAATAAAAGGTGGAAACTTAGAAGTCGGGACGTGAACTTTAAGCCCCACATGAATTACATGTGGCACTCACGTTGCAGTCAGATCAGTTTGGCTAGATTGATTTTCACAAAACTGATATTTTGTGAGCTGACTGCATGATGGATATGAATGGAAGGTGGGAACATGGAAATGCTGACGTGAATTTTATGCCACACATGACTCATGTGTGGCGCTCATGGTGGGCTCAGAGCCGGTTGGTTTACTTGATACTGACCGAAATCGTTAATGCGTGAGCTGAGTGTGTGACGAACATGAATGAAAGGTGGAAACACGAAAATTACGATAGCGAACCGGCCGCGAACACACCATAAGCGTGGTGTTTTAACGCATGTGTGTTGTGATTTCCATGTTTACGCGGGTATTTATGTTCTTCGTATACAGTCGCGTCATGCAGTATCGGTTTCAATATATACCAGGTGAGGGAAGCAACCACCGATAATTAGTAGGATGTTATGCCGCAGATTACATGCAAGTCTTCATTTTCGAACTGCCACCTCTGATTTGCATTTTTGATACATATATATCTCGTCACGACAATTTCGGCATACGTATATCAAATTAAACAGCTGCGACAAACTCGACACCACGTCATATAAATCACGCTGTAAATAAGATGCGTGTCAGGATTTGCATGTTAATAGTCACTTATGTTCGTCATGCACTCTGGCCACGCCATATTAATCGTATGCATGATGTAAATAAAGCGGATGCAAGAGCATCAAGACCGTAGCGCGTAAATCGTGCGGTTAAATAAATGCATGTAATGACTTTCATGTTACGGTCTAATATTTATATTCCTCACTCAATGATGGTATGCCATACACATTTTTTGGTAGAGACCCTATCATTAATGAAATGGCCAGGAAAGTAAATTATTGTAGGCGGATAGATCGATGGATTGATAAATGGATAGATAGATAGATAGATAGATAGATAGATAGATAGATAGATAGATAGATAGATAGATAGATAGATAGATAGATCTTTCAAAGGCGCATAAGTCCGATAAGAAATGCCACGCACTTCATAAACGCCGACAGCCGAGTGCCTAAACTACACGCAGATCGCATTCTTTTATCATGTTAGTAGGCAGGAGTATGCCTGTAGGCCATTGGAACTACGGCGATTTTTTTTGGTTATGTAAATAACAATAGCATGCTTCAATTGGGGCTGCAGAAGCGCAAGCAATGGGTAAAACAAGCGTAACTCCTCGTAAAATAAACCTTGCATGCTCCGCCGCAGCTTCATCCGCGCTGGACCAAATACGGCGGAGGGCCGAATGGTCGCAGAGCCTTCTTTGTTCCAGTGATTTTAGGTAGACATTCAAGTAGACAGTGCCCCTAACGCCACCACGTGGCAGGAGACGCGAAAGGGTCATTACATGCTTTGCGGTTTTCAAGAAAAAAAATTGCAGCATATCGACAAAGTGAGTGATGGTGAGAGGGCGAAGCCTCGAAGGGTTTTATCAGCAAACCATGAATCGTCCGTCCGTCCGTCCGTCCGTCCGTCCGTCTGTCTGTCTGTCTGTCTGTCTGTCTGTCTGTCTGTCCGTCTGTCCGTCCGTCCGTCCGTCCGTCCGTCCGTCTGTCTGTCTGTCTGTCTGTCTGTCTGTCTGTCTGTCTGTCTGTCTGTCTGTCTGTCTGTCTGTCTGTCTGTCTGTCTGTCTGTCTGTCTGTCTGTCTGTCTGTCTAGTGAACACTCCAGGTTCCGCCCTGTCACATATTTTCATCAGATATTCATCATGCACAAGTACCACCATCCAGCGGACATTCCAATGACCAAAAGCAGGCGTGGCTACTACATACCTGACACGCACGACCCACGCCTTAAGGAGTGTCGCTCCTAAAAAAAATATCGAAGAACGTGGATTTGTAGCATGCTGGTCAAACACAGGAGTAACACCAGCGGCAGTTGTTAGTTCGCGTTCGTCCTGTGTAAATACCTGCGCTTCCTAAATTGGATTTCTGCGGCGCGCGTCGAGTGGCGAGCCTGGCTATTACTTCGCGCACATCATGCGTGTCTTCTGTTCGCGCGTCCTTGCGCCTCCACGCCTCGCTGAAAGTGTCAAACTGCGCGTTCATGTGATATTCTATTTAATTACTATCACATTGATTGATTCGGCCTTCCGGCGGAACTGGGACTTTTTCAGTTCGCCGTGAATGGAACTTGGGCAAATATCCACGATATCCCGCAATACTTCTTTAAAGAAGCCGGGGCGAAGAAGCTTGGGAGGTACGTGTTTAACAATCAGGATACTTCTGACAATATTACGGTGCTGGAGCATCACTTCGTGTACGATGGAATCACCGAAGTCATAACGAAACACGCAGATATCGTAAGTTGACTCTTGTATGATTTCCACCATTCATTCTTGGCAAAAAGTTGCACTTGTATTAATTTTTTTTATTGTGACAAAGACTTGCCTTTAAAGCATAATATTTTTGATAAATGTGTGCTGTTAGGCCGGTGTTGTGTATGAAGTGAAGTAGCGTCTTGTGGAATCTGTTTTCATGTATCCAGCGGTTGTAACTGTCTGTGTCGCTGTAGCGATGGCCGGCTTGAACGAAGTGAAGGGATCGTTCTGGCTGCAATCCTTTACATGTCCATAAAAGGTGGTATGTACCTACTTGCATCGCAGTAGTGAAACAATACGGACACGTATCACTAACTCGTAAATGTGACCAGTTCCATGACGATATAACGGCCGGTGTAAGGGCCACCGCTGCCTGAAGCTTGCACTTGTATTAGGGCAAATGGCTTCGATGTCTCATTAAACGTGAGAGTTGACACTCGGAGGCGCTTTCGAGGGTTTCGCAAGAGCCGGACGATATGTCGTGAGGCCGGCGTCAGCGTTAACAGGAATGCAAAAAAATGTAATAAAAGTTGGTCAAAAGTCACGTGTACTCAAGTGAATGCGCGTGCGCGCCAAAAATCCCGTGAATACAGCTTGACGTGGCGCCATCAACGACGTCACGTCCAGATTGCCGAGAGATGCGACGTCATCATAACCATAAATGATGACGTCATCGCTCGACAACGGATCCCTCGGTCAAGGGCTAGACTCGTGCGCTGTGGGTGACAAAAGCTAATGCGAAGGTTTACGCACCCTATTCTAAAGCTGCCTATTAAGCGCCCTGCCGGACAGCATGTGGAGCCATTACGAATAATCGAACACGTTAGGAAAATTATCGCTTTGCGGAAATTTATTTATATAAGTGGTTATAACAGAAGAAAAGAAAGAAAAGCGCCGACCCGTAACTGTCTCTCCTAACAAGGACACCTCAACAGGTCAGCACAGGAGTGGGGTACGGGGTATAAAAGATATAGGGAGGGAAATATTGGAAAAGAGAAAAAAAAGAGAGGTGAGGGTCATTCGTTCTGCTTCCCGCAACGAACTCACAAGCCCCCACGCGCCATGCGCAGCTGACCAGGAAAGCTCCCAAGGGCCGGCGAGGTATCGTCATCGAGAGGAGGACAACGGGTTGGATTGGCGCGTCGCAGAAAGCGCGTCAAGCACTCGCCGAAGCGCGTAATCTCTGTACGGAAAAAAAATGTGGTCCGTAGCACTAGGGAGTTTTAGTGCTGGGTACGCAGGCGGCTTGCGTACGCAGGACGATGGGGCGGCGGTATTGCGCATGCGCGAAGCCCCAAACAGATGCGTCGCAAGATCGCTGGGGCGATGGGGCGATGCGTCTGTGCGCCCACGCTGCCACCACTGGCCACCTAGCGGAGATAAGCTGCCCCGGCGCACATGCTGGCGCATCATGTTACCTTCACGGCGAGCAAAGCCGAGGCTGGCCAGATCAACCACTTTGACATTTAAGTTTAAGCGCAAATATTATAGTGGCTAGCCACTATACAAATAGCATAACACAAAGGCGCGAAATCTTGGACAGTATGGATCGGCCGCCTTGTAAGGTCCACCTTCGCAAGAACTCACAGTATCCGCACTGCGGATACTCTAGCCGTCGAGTTAAAATAAGCCAAAGTGCGAGCACTTATAGCGATTACATGGTTTCAGCCAGATTACCAAAGGTAAAATGGCCTGGAACATAGAAACTAAATATATGCCAGCCACCGACCAGCTGAATAGGTGGCGCCATCTAGCGCAGCTATATTGAAACAGACAACCACAACATTGTTATTGCAGAAACGTTGTGCATTGTACATCTGATGCAAAAACTGCGCAGCGACAATATTACAAATGAGTAACGTTTTTATTTGTTTTCATCTCAAAAACATTACGCGTAAGCTAACAAGTTCATGACTGTGGTTGCACGAAGTGTCACAAGATGTCGACACTGTCATTGTAGTAACCTTGTATTTTTCACTTTTTTCGTATACCAGGATACTGTACATGATAAAAAAGTGTCCTGATCACTATGTATGTTTAATTTTACATTTTCAATGATAAAAATTATTAAATAGTACTTACGCGACAAGACGCTATGGCGCTGCGAGCACGTGTGACCTTCGTGCGGCTTGCGTTTGCGTGCGTGCCACCATGGCGCCAACTAAAAAGCATTCCGGTTGCGTATGGGTTAGGCACGCAACGCCGCGCGCTCCCAAGCCCGCATCGCCCCAAGAGAATGCGTACCCAGCACTAAAACTCCCTACTGACTAATAGGAATCCTGCGCCCTTTGAGGGGCCACGTGGATAGTGACGAACGTACGCTGAAACATAATTAAGCCGCCCGCATCTTCCCACATAGAGAACTCGAGTAAATGCGTCGCAGAGTTGGTGGAGGGGAGGGGGTGTCGCGTGAATGTTGAGTAATTAGGTTTGGTTTCGGAATGCCTAATTGTTATTTCGTAATAATTACTCTCATTTATTGAACAAAGGTGAAGCGTTGCCTTTAAACAGTGGTGGGACGCTGATGTTCGGTTGTGCCCCACTTCTCGTTGAAGGTACTGTGGTTCCATCGCATCTACTCGAGTCAAGCAAAGCGTTGCAACAAGTGAAGCGAAAGCCAAGTAAAGACGCCCTTGACTGAATTCTGAATGCGCGATCCAGTTGCCTATACATATACGGGGTTGCCTGTGAACTGGTGTGCAGCTCGAGCAATCGGTTTTTACTAGCAGACGCTACGTGCTTGCAGTAGTCACCCAATGAGTGTTTTGAAAAGGCTCTGAAAGGCCGCTCTTCTAGCTTTCGCTGTGACTCTGCGGCGCCTACCGCGCAGGCCTGGCGTTTTTTTACTGACAGACGCTGCCCGCGTAGGCCTTGCGAGGCGATAAAGGTGGAGGAGGAGAGCGACCGTTGGCACGAGACGCGAGCATGCGCAGTGAGGATGTCGACGGCGCATCCGACGCCAAATTTGTGACTAGGTGAAACTATCAAATGTTCCGCACATATAAAAACAATTCCGCATATCCACGAAGTGAATGATATTGGAGCTTGCTACGGAGGATAAATTCAGTAAACCACGAATTCTCTGTACATTTGCTCAATAATCATCATATAAAGACGTGACACGAGAATTATGGTGTTTTTGTATGTGTTGTGGTGTGATTGCAGGAGAGGAGAGAGGAGGATAGGTGCGCCTGCCCAGCAGGGGTGGTAACGCCGCACACCATATCAAGCTCGACTATAAGGCGCTTCATATCTAAAGAATGCACCAATTGATGAAGAATATAGGCATTAACAAAACTGAAGAAGCGAAGAGGTAGCCAGAACAAAGATAGATAGAAATAGAAAAAATTGGAAGCGAGATATAGAATTATAAAAAGTGAGAAGCAGATACGAGTAAAACAGCAAATAAAGAGGCAGGAGAAAATACATAGAAACACAGAAATTATAAAAGTAAACAAGGAAAGTTCCCTGCTCTATAGCTTTTTCTGACTTAGCACATACCCCCACTGGTGCGAAGGTGCCCTAATGCTTTTTTTTTTCAAACTGCGAAGCCATTCTTGCTAAGCCCAAAATATCAGCCGTGACCGAAAAGCTACCACCATCTTGAGCGCGTATGTGTCAAGAAATAATCTTATTAACCACTGGTGTACTGAAAAAGAAGTGAACCTACGGGCGGGAAGCACCAATTTAGATTCTCTGGACATACTGCCAGTAATAGAGATAAGCTTCAATAAACCGTTGAATTACGGTAACCCTGTGATCAATACCGTGGCCACCCGTTCGAGCTTCGCTAAAAACGCTTGCAATCAGTGCTTCAGTGGTATCTTAAGCGAGATAATGAGAGCTTTAATATGAAAGCCGCGCTGCAGCTGGGCAATGCCTGCCATTACCTCGCCAAGCCGCGCATGCGTAGTAGCTAAGCCTCTCCCACCAACAGAACCATCGCGCGCAACCACCGCTCTGCAGTGCAGCCTATAGCATCGTATCACGTTACCTACCAACTAGCCGCGTCAAAGCTTTGGGCGTAGCTCTAGAGGGCTACGCCCAATCGTGCTTGACAATCGCCGGGCGTTCAAAGAAAGCACGTTCTTCCGAGGAGGACGCCCCACATGCCGAAACAAGACACGTCGGTCGATGCACAGACGCAGCTTGGCGTTGCGAACTCGGTAAATCAACAAGCAAAGCCTAGTTACAACACTGCAAAACATGTCAACAACAAATTACACTACGACAGCAGCCAGCGTTAGCGTAAAGACGAGGATTTACTAGCTTCGTTGTGCCAAGCGTTGCACAACTTAGACCATAACTTACCAATTTCTTGTTTTTTGCATTTGCATATTATTGCGATAGCGTTGGTATTGATCTAAGAATTACCGTCAATGCAAGCGAAAACTCGAGGTGAATGCAAATGAATAAAAAAAAAAACTGGGTGAAGTGGGAATAGTACGTGTTTCCCTCGAGCCAAGCAGTAGCTCTACCAGAGCGCCTCGCCCGTGCTTCCATTCGAAAAAAAAAAAGAACCGCTATCACAGTGTCATGACTGTTGCTGTACTGGGTCCAGAGCTGGATAGGGTCGCCTCCCACTCGATATTTGTAGGATTGGGATCAGCCGATATTCCGGGGTTTCTTTTGGTACTTCCCGAGACCATATGAAATAAAGTGGCCGTGTGGGGACACAATTTACACCGCGTAATCTACACCGAAGGGTCTATCTTGAACAGTACATACAGATTAGCAAATGATGCTTATCGTAATCGTCGCCACGTGGCCCGCGATGCCTCATCTAATCGACAGTCCCCGGGCGTGAAAGCCTCGACGGAAATTCGTAGCTAATAGGAAGGCCACCTGACTACAAGTGCCAAGCTGCCATAGTTTTCATTTGCGCCGACACTGTAGAAAAAAAAAACAAGAAAAAACTAGGGGACCCTTCAGAAGTTGAACGCGATAGCGACATTCTGTTCCTAGTGCGTACTTTGTGCGTGAAACGTTTTCGAATTCGCTTTGCACCCACTACTTGGCATAAAGGAAACACGCGCAGTAGCGTGTGTGCATTTTGTAGTGGGTTACCAGCTTTCAACCACGGAGCCATTATGATAAATATATATTCTAATGCCCGTTGGCAATGGAAGTTCGTACCACGCATTACTACTGCAATATTTCCTGTTGCATTATGAACCATGTATACATGATGCGTGTGTTTGTGAAGCATGAAAGTTACTTTCGCTGCATTTGCAAGCAGAAAAAGTTCTTTTCGTTGTTTTCACAAGCAGAGACGTGGCCGTGTGGTAGAACGCTTGCCACGCAAACGACGCGAGTTCGATTTTTATTCGCACTCCACCAACCCTGGTTCAGTGCACACTACGATCAAAGGTTATTTATTTCTTAATTTACATCGTTCTTGATTTCTCGGTCACGCATAAGCTGAATTTCGCTCACAACCAATGACGCCACTGCCAGGAATTTATTAGAAACGAGCTCTTTAGCGCAACCACGTTAATTACAATGCGGAAAAGACACTCAATGACGTCTTCTGTCAGCCAATTGCTTTTTTGCTCTCGGCATTGCTCTTACGTAAATAAACAATTTTCGTTTTCATTCCATTGTCAGGCATCAGTTGTATACGAATGAACGTGCCGACTTTCTTGTTACAGCCAATGAATTCTGTGCATGACGAATGTTATTATCCTCGGCTTTCCGACATCAGCGCCGGGGGATCCGCAGTAATCGTTGGATCATATATTCCGACCGATCCGGCTACAGACGGGTGAGTTTGAGGCACTGGTCCCCGAACAGTGCTATTCACGAAAACGTTTCGCAATTCACTTTGTATTGTGGTACACGGTCATTGCTGCTTCCCTCTATGCAGCCGTCTTGTGTTTGTCTCCTTTGATTGGTGGAGTGTCGGAGAGCTAGGTGAAGCAACAATTCACGAAGGCTGTCGCTCGTAAGGAGGGACACATATATGTGGCGGTCAGCGAGTACATACATTCGCTTATGCTTTGTAGACATACACGGCAAACTGGCACGTGGTCACTGGTAAAGTGATCATCCACTAAGTACAAACGCCGTTCTCTTCTAAAAGCGAATTAGAGCTTCAAAAATATCCAGAGCAGATAAATCAGTAAAGGTGAGATAGTAGAAGAAACTATCGTATACAAAAGAGGGAATCAGGACGAAGGCGAGTACGTCCCCAAGTCCAGGGAGCCACTGGCTTTTGCGGCTCGCTGGGGCTGATCGAGCAGAGCAACTTGGTTCTTTAGATCCTTACTCGCAAGCCAAACCTCCCGCTGCCTCCCAAATGAGCTTCTCCCGAAAAGGGGGGAATAAGATGAAAGGCGCAAACATAGTTCTGAAAGTGCAGAAGAAGATAGGTATTTTTTTTTCTCTGAAGGTGGTACGCATTCCAGCAACGCTATGCGAGCGCCCGCCAGAAGGAGAGATGACCGCAAGCAAAAAGCCTTAGAAGCGTAGAAAAAAAAAACTATATAAAATGAGAAGAGAATAAAAAAGTAAGGATATGCAAGTGTAAAGTGTCGGCGTGTTCAGGCTGATCTTGACAACGAAAGCAGAAAAAGGATGATCTCCAAGTAACGATTCCGAAAAAAAACAGAGAGTATCCCACGAATACCGAAGACGGAACTCTGGCACTACAATCGGTCAGCTACCGAGGGAATTATGGGTTGGATACAGATTTGCCTTACGTCCATGCTCGCGACCTCAATGACGTTTGTTACTTAATTGCTGTTTTGACATTTGTTTCACATAAAACAATTGATCACTTCGACAAGGGTGTAGGCAGATTTTTTTTTTCACGGTGCGAATTCGATTTGGTAATTTTTTGCTCTGTATGCAATGGTGTCAAACATTCGGGGGAGGGGTATGGATCTGGTTTGCCACTCTCTTGCTACGCCACTGCACTGTGAACTTCGCGAGTCGATTTAAATGGGTGAGCCCAAAGAGGTTAATGTGGCATAGCTGAACTATAGTGGAGCCGAACTTCAAATCGCGACAAAGTGCCTCCTGGGTCCATGGAGACCAAAAGAGCTGAAAAAACGAGGCTTAAATAAATTCATGTACTGTCCATCAGGTTCTGGCCATCACGTGACTGATAGATTGCCACTATCCCCCAAGAGGAAGGTATATAACAGCTGTATCTTGCCAGTACTTAGCTACGGAGCAGAAATCTGGAGACTTACAAAGAGGATTCAGCTTAAATTGAGGGCGACGCAGCGAGCAACGGAAAGAAAATGGTAGGTGTCACCTTAAGAGACAAAAAGAGAGCAGAGTGAACTGTAGGAAACAGACGGGGGTTAAGGATATCATAGTTGAAATCAAGAAGAGGAAATGGACATGGACCGGGCATGTAGTGCGTAGACAGGATAACCGCTGGTCATTAAGGGTAACTAACTGGATTCCCAGAGAAGGCACGCGGTTAGGGGTAGAGAGAAAGTTAGGTGGGCGGATGAGATTCAGAAGTTTGCGGGTATAAATTGGCAGCAGCAAGCGCAGGACCGGGTTAACAGGCGGAACATGGGAGAGGCCTTTGTCCTGCGGTGGACGTAGTCAGGCTGATGGTGATGATGATGACTGTCCATCATTTTCAAGCTCACCGAATCGGCATGCATTGCAGCTGAAATAAACAATAGCGCCAGAGTTCCCACCAGTAAATGTTTTGTTAATTTCTACTTAAGAAACAATCGGGTGTCCCTGCATTACAGTGCTGCGTTTTGATGTACATATCTTTATTACACGGAATTCAGGATACCATGGACAGCATCAGTTACGCCAGTGTGTATATATTCGCAGGATTGTGATCGGCTACTACCAGACCAAGCAAAACTTTCACGTGTTCAGCGAGTACAAGGTGACGGGTGTGGAGGTCATCTTCAATATCACGGTGACCAACTTCCTCTTTTCCATAGCAACGAAAGACAAAAGAGTGCTACTGAATGACGACTTGGTCAGCGACGGGTGGTACTCGCTGATCGTTCAAAACATCAACATCAAAAACATCGAAATCGTAAGAAACCTGCAATGCCTTTCCACAGTCGGCTACAACCTAAGAAAAAAAATTGTCAGCTCCACACACAACCGTCGCAGAACCTCTTGCAGATAATTTGCATAAATCCTCCGTACAACTGCTCTCACTTTCTTTTCGTTAAGTCATGCACTTCTAGAGTGTGTCAGGCACCTGAGTTTTCACATAAAGACACACATTCGTGTCGCTTATTTTAAGTCGGAATGTTGAACATCCTGGCATATTTAGTCAGGAATTACGTCATTGCTGCGTAGCGACACGTAGTGTTTGAGTCTGCAACGACGAAGTTTGGCATCATAATACGGCATTAAAACAGACAAGCAGTACGTACGGTCTGAGCAAAAACGACCTAGCATGACCATCGAGAAAGGAAACGCAGGGGCACCGTGGTTAGGTAACCATGTTCTATGGGCGAGCCTAAATTTTTCTTAGGTTGTGACCGAGTGAAGCTTGTTTTAAACAATTTCTTCACTGCTTTGATTTAACTACAAGAAACGCGGCTCCAGAAGTAGGTGAGTCAAAGTAAGCCCTCTAGAAGACTCAGAATTTTTTCATGCAAACAATTTTTGGCAGGCTTGTACATTGTGATGATTATTGCAAGCTTTCTTTTTATAGCGCATTAAGAACACTTGCTATGAGAAGGGTGCTAAAGATGTGAATATATGAAGAGTGAATGACAGTTCATGCTGATGTCGTGCTACCTCAAGATAAGATAAGAACTTCTAAATCCACTTCACGTGCCTGCGTCTTCTTGGCTGGCCGCAGTTTGGTCATTCAAATCTCAAGTTTACTGAAAATGGAAATATGTTAATCCATGTTTAAAAGACGTGTTTCGGCTAGCTTATCTTGAGGTACAAATGAATACCATTAGTAGAAGGAGACTCTTTCGTGTTACCTGTGACGTTTGATGCCGATAATCGCCCCACAGTTTTTCGCGATGGCAATCGCATGTATAGTTCAAGCGGAATTCCACCATCGCTGTTGGCGTAACCTTCACGGTCCATGTGGAGTCAAACTTGGTATAACATCACCCCGTGTGTAGTGTGTTGCGTGTGCCAGTGAATTTAAGCGAGAGCTGTGGGCGAATGCGGCTAACGCAGAGATGAAATGAACCGACCATCTCTAATGCGTGCATGGCACATGAAGGGGTTCCGGAAGAGGGCTGTGTGGCTCCGGCAGGAAATGCGCACTTTAGTTATACGGGCATAATTGTGTACGCCGTATCACTATAGAGTAGCGTCAGCCGACAGTTCGTACCTTTGTACGTGTTGTGTTCGCGAAGAACCCACAGAGAGAACGAAGGCTGCCACGCTCGCCGAAGCGGCGGCGTATCCTTACGTCAGTGTTGGCGACCAAGTTTCCTGCGAGTCCGTTATGGACGGGTGCCCAAATTATTCCAATCACGTCGTTGGGAACTTTCTCCTTGCCTCCTTGCAGACGGACGATTTACCCGGGGCAGAAGTTTTGATTGCAGTTTTATAATGAGTGTTGATGATACTGATCGACAGGCTCGCGCCTGCCAGGGCCATAGCCGTGATGTGCCACAAGCTACAGCTGGAGACAGCCTCGCGTTGGTCACTCAATACTACACTGCAGCGTAGCAATCTTGTGGATACTCTGCCTCATCGGCGTACACTGCCCATTATTCTTGATTAAGGGAGCTTTCAAGCCCCCGCACCATGCTTCTCCTGCGTTCATCATTCTGTATGGGATCCATTCACGAAGACTCACACGCCATGCTCTCACGCAGGCAGACACCTTCCTGTCCCAAAACTGAGACTTGACCCCGTGCGAGAAATTTATAACGCCTCAAAATGGGTGCATTGATTCCCCTTACCACGAATCTCTAAAAACAAAGAGAAGAAGTAATGTGGTGAAAAGTGCAGATGTATACATTGCCCAACCCATGTAGCCTAAGGAAGTGGCATCCTGAGGCGAACTTTTCCAGAGGCGGGAGCTGTGCAGACATAATGACCCTAGAGCACATGCCCTGGGCCTTTACAGCACTAAGCGGTCTAACAGATAATAAAGAGTCAGGAGAATTCTCCCTACGCGGCCAGGAATAGCAAAACCAAAAGCAAGCTATGTCCAGGCTACCGTTAGAACCCAGCTGGTTCCGGCCGACATTTAGGGGGGGGGGGGGGGTAGACAGTGAATGGGGTAGCAGCGGCTCACTGCAATCCGCCAGGCTCTTTTACGGATGCTGAAAAAGTTCGTTTTATTGTGATAGCAATTATATGGGCAGTCCTGGCTGGTTTTTTCCATCGTCGTCGTCACCGTCGCCAGAGCCACCGTCCTTCGTGTATATGCAGATATATGTATATATACGGGAAAGGATGCACTAGCCCCCTCTTCTTGCATAGCGCACATCGCCTTTCCGGCTGGGGTCGTCTGCGCGCGCGCTCATCTCGTGAGCGAACAAGGTAGAGGGGGGGAGGGGGGAGGGCTTACAGTTGGCGCGTTATCGCGGCAACAATCAGCGCGCGGCTTATGCCCCCACAGCAGGCGGGAGCTTTCACAAGTGGCGCTCTCGACACACACACAAAAAAATGGTGCCAAAAGTGTGCCTGGAGCAGCCGTGTTCTCTTACACCAGCTTTTCGTAGAGTTGCATGAGATCGCATCTAATTGAGCTGACTGCCAGCCTCACTATGTATATCAACGCCGCCACTACGCACGAGACTTCTTGTGGCCATGTACTGGGGCCACGCCGCAAGAAACTTGGGTTACTTAGTAAGCACATGTTCACTACAAATAATATCTCTTCTAAAAATACTACCCTTGCTTCATAAATCATTCGAATATGTTGGTATCGCATTCATTGCTTAGCCTTTCTGGCGAAACTGACTTTTTCTGTCTATTACCCCAGAATTCCGTTTAATCACCAGGTCTCCAGCTATACAAGTGAGCGGCTAGTCATGCTTCCCGCGCATCAATTGTTGCCTATCGCATTAATTTCTTTCTCATTTCGTTTAGCCTGGTGTCTTCTCCAAGTATATAAAATCAGTCTATAGGGTGGTGACTGCGCACACGTCAAGTTTTACGGACGCATCTTTGACCCTAATGACTCCTCACAATCACGTCTCCGATACCAAACAATCGTATGATTGTCAAGGGCGAGTCTAAAATCTTTCGCTAAGAGCCCGCACACGGCTATAAGCTAGAATTCGAGTTCGAGCAAAACGAGCAAGTCAATCGAAATGAAGCATGTGGCACATTCTGGTTGCGTGAATTCCGATTCGACGTTCTAAATAAACACCATTTTCGCTCTAGAAAATGCTCTAAGCAAAATAATGTTAGGCACCTAATAGAACTGATTGTAATAATATTCTTTTTTTTTCTATTTCAGC
Organism: Rhipicephalus annulatus; assembly: GCA_013436015.1. Classification (NCBI taxonomy): domain Eukaryota; kingdom Metazoa; phylum Arthropoda; class Arachnida; order Ixodida; family Ixodidae; genus Rhipicephalus; species Rhipicephalus annulatus. The sequence goes on along the minus strand of WOVY01010148.1, from coordinate 59,393 downwards.
ACACCGGCTCAAAACCTCATGTATATGTAGCTCCAAAAGCAGATTGTTTGAAGGGCGCTAAAGACGCTTGTTAGAATCATCAATAAACGTGTTTTATTTTGGGGGGGGGGAGAGGAGTTGACAGAACCTACCAACGGTAAATTGAAAGTCGTTATACCGCCCTGTACAGCAGCTACCAACAATCCGTCGACTATTGGCAACCAATAACCAAAAGGAGATTTCCCGAATACCGTTCAATAGGCGCCAAATCCACGTATTAAAGACCATATAAAAAGGTTGCCTAGCGCTGTATCGACCATCTTCAAACCAATTACTCAACACTCTATTGACCATTGGCAACCGATAACCAATAAAAATTTCTATATTTCTATGAAACGTTAGACACTGAATCAACGTGCTAAAGGCTGCATAAAACATGTTTCCTCGCGCTGTATCAAGCTTCTTCACAACGTTTACATTTATGGACTATTGGCCACAAATAACCAAATAGAAATGTCCTTATAACGTTCAAGAGATGCTAGAAAAACGGTGAGTTAAAAATTGTTACACTGTTTTGCAAGCTGCCCATTACAAATGTATTGTCTACTATTTGTCGTTCAAAAAGTTATTGATGTATCTTGCCTAATGAGGATTATTCTTTCTTTGAGAGAACGACCTAATGTGAATGCGGGCACTGCTGCGCTGCATTAAAGGGGCCGCACCTACACTTGGCCACTCTTCCAAATTGAGAATGACCTCGCAAGCAGACAACGTAGCTTAAGAGCTTCGGTAAACGGCAATAAAGCTTGTTCTAACGTGATATGCACCACATGCTTGACATTGTGTTAGCTACAGCGAGGCATTGTTTGAAGTTTACTAAAAATGTTGAAATATATGCACTGCCAAAAAATATTGACACGAGATACATTTTAATGAACTGCCAGCACGCTTGAGTACACGTAAGTTATATGAAAACCTGAAGTTAGTGACTGCAGTTCTGATGAATATTAGCAGAGTTCCAGTCAAATATAAGATATCACATCTTTTTAGGTGAAGCTTTTATTTTTTAGCACCATGGGTGATTGAATGTATAACTGTGAGTGTGTTGATATAGCACAGAAGTTTCAAAAAGGCATTTCATGCGTAGACTGCCTACAACATCACAAAACGACAATTAAATAGTAAGCAAATGATCATATACAGAAATGAAAAAAAATAATAAGTACGGTATAAACACGAGGGGACATCAAAGAGTAAAGCAAGTACTATTTCTCGCGCTATAGAGTTTAATAACTGTGCTAGTATCAAGCACTAAATTAATGTCATTTGCCAAACTTCTATAAAACATGTCACTCTTGATCCCGCTTTAGTCGATAAGAGTGTAAGAGTTGAATTTGAATTACTGTAACATCCTCTATGCAGTCCACACTTGGTTTCATGCGATTTTATTATGCTTGAAGGACTGTTCACGAAAGATTTGCCATTGATGCAGAAATTATCGAAGCTGTGCACAATTGGCTACAGGCGCAACCAAAAAATATTTTCCTCAATGCGATCAAACTTGTGAAACCTTGGGCACAGCGCGCTGTGGTGCAGGAGAGTTACAAAAAAACGTATGTTTTAGTTTTCATCATTGGAATAAAAGGGCCTCTAAAAAATTTCTTTACTTATTGAGTTCCCCTGATACATGGTAGCTACCAAATAAACTATTTGGAACCATAAAAGTTTATGTTACAAGCATCAAAAGTAAAAATATCCTATTAACACAGCACAAACAACTTAAAAAAGGAATTGCAGAATAGATGTGTGTTGCTATTCGTAGAACGTGCGTGGTTTTACAAAGTGCTAAAATGCGTGACCACGAACTTGCTCAAGGCTTAATCACAGTTCACATTAACTGTGCATAAACTTGTGGTTTACAAAATAACAAAATATGACCTAGTAATGTAATGGGCGTTCGATTAACATATGTGGCCACTTACACACTTGCACATTACAAAATCACAGCTCTGCCCAATCGCTTGCACAACTCATCTTCAGCTGCTCAAATGACTTTGGTTCCTTCGACAACAGTGAGGCTAGGGTGCTCCTTCTTTACAGTACATTCATACCCGGAATTATGAAATAATTTCAGAGGGAGTCTTTAGCAAAAGTTTCACATGACCGAGCGTAATGTACATTATGCTTCCATGACACTGGAATTTTCTTAGTTTTGAGTGGGTATAAGTACAGCGCATGGCCAGCATATCAGTTGGCACCTGACTCCAGTGATAAATGCAAGAAGGGCATGCTGAACAATAAAGCTTCATAACGTTACGGTTCACCAACATTACGTAATGGCAGCGTAAGTATGTCGAGCTTAACCCGCGTTGATACAATAAAATACATTGATAACAAAGAAACATAAAGTAATGTGCAATACCATTTAACGCAACGTCCCAAACCTTGTACCCTACCATGTGGTGCAACGACACGGCGGTTTCAGTGACGTCAGAGCAAGTGTAATAGGTTTTAAAAAAGATAGAGATTTAAAAACACGCTGCGTAGGGAACAGCAATGCTCCTGACAAAACATTAATGGTTACAAAACATTTTACAACCTATGTAAACAGCTCTAGGCAGACACGCAAAGAAGTATTGTCCAAACGTAACCGAAACAGTCTCACCGGTGAGTACTGCTACTGAGGTGTCGGACATCTACGGCGAGCAGATACGAGAAGAGGGAAGCCGTCGTCAGAAGAATGAGGTGAAAAGGTGGGCGACGCTCAGGTACATGCGCCAACGGAACGAGGTCGACGAAGTCACGCAGTCTTCTCCTCGGACGCGTGGACCAGGTACCATCTACGCTTTAGGCCAAGCGAAGCAAGCCGCTCCTACACTCTTGACCTCTGCCAGGCGCTCGGGACACACCCCGACCGTGATGCTGGGGAACCGCCTTTCTAGCTCCAGCCCGAACGAACAACCCCTTGCGAACCACGTGTAACCACACTCCATGCGCACTTGTTTTTGTTTACCTTCACTTGTAGCTTGTCTCCCCCTCGTGTCGCAGGCCCTCGTCGTCTTCGTCTTCACGCTAGTTTTAATGTGATAGCGTTACAGAGCTCGTGTCCCAGAAAACCCGCCGTCGGCGTCGTTTCCGTTGGTTGTGAGCGAAAAATCGTCTGTGCCTCTGTGACCGAAAAATCAAGTTATCAAGATTGCCGCGGGAGGCTGCTACTTGTCCACGCGTGCGCGCGCGATCACACTGAAAAGGCCGCGTATTCGAATAAAAAAAAAGTGCTCAAGGTCTCGAGGCGCGGTAGCTTCTTTGCCCTGCCACCCCTCCCTGCTTAGCTTCCAGCGTTTTCGTCAGGATGAGATAAGAGATAACGCAATTGCAGCATGCGACAAACCTTTGTAACCTTTGTAACTCCACTCGCACTGGACGGATTCTTGAAATTTTTGCGGCGTTGAATTCTCGAGGCAATAAGCTCTTCTAGTGATTTTAATTCATGGTTACTTGAAAGAGTGCTTCAGGGCCCCTTTAACGCATTTTATTCGACAGATGTCACGACGAAAACGAGCAAAGTCGGTGATAACAGCGCGCTGCTCTAATCTACTGTGTGCATGCGTGTGTATGTAACAAAACATATGAATAAGTATGCACTTAGCGGTTGACGGGTGCACTAGGTGTCGGATTTCGCGATCGCATTCAACTCTTAAAGGCAAAGCTTAAGGGTCCCCCAGTTAGTTTCCACCGCGCATCTGCCTGACAGATTCGTCTGCTATACCCATGTCAGCTCTTACGTAGAAAACCATTATCTTCACCAACGGCTCCGTTGGTGAAAATAATGATATGTATATCAATATTACGTGAGACGCCGTAACGAAGGATTCCGGAAATAATTACCATATATTGTTTAGCTTTCACTAACATCGCACAGTACTTGGACCTCTACAGTTTCGCCTCAATCGAAATACGACCTCCACTGCCGGGATCGAACCCGCTACCTTCGCGCCACCAGTCCAGTACCCTGGCCACTGATCCACCGAGGTGGACTCCTGCCTTGTCTCATCGGCCCGCGCGTAGTTTTGGAGCAAAGTTCACCGGCCAACTATCGCGAGACGCCACTTGTAGTGCCAACTGACCGCCATTACCGAAGTTGTTCATGTATGACGCATGAAGCTCTTCACGCCACGGTTCCTCGTCACCTTGACTGCAGCAGCCAGGCTGGCCGCTTTAGTTGGTTGGTGGGTTCCTCCACATCTTTGCGCAACCCACTCTGGAGAATAGGACATGATTTACTGGTTGATTGCCCCTTTTATACTGGTGCAACCCACCATGGTGAGATCGGCCATGCATGAAAGGAGCGGTGCATTGCTATATAGAAGCATTTTTTTCATAACTTCAAAATGGTAAGCAATAGAAAGTTTTGAAAGCATTTGTTATAAAATTTCACAATAAAATAAAAAAACAACAAGAAAGACTACCGTTCTTGATGAATATTGTCACGGCTAAAGGCCGGGCAAGAAGACAGAGGACGACGAAGTGATGAGCGTGGACAGCACCCACGATTCCTCTGAGAAAGAAGAAGTCGAAGTGGCTGCTCTTTTGTTCTGTTAATACAGAGTCAGGCCTAGTATCCCAACATGTTGAGAGTTCACGACCAATAGCTGACGGTGAATCTGAAACTGCGCCATCGTATTATCCGCCAGCAGGAGCCTCTGCAATAGGCGTCCACAGCCAAAATGAGGAATCTGAAACCGCACCCTCGTATTTTCCGTCTAAGCACCCTCTGCAGTAGATATACAGAGTGTTAGTGAGGACAAAGCTACATATACAACAGATTCCGATGACATGGATTTGGACCCTAGGTCCCTGAAGAGATCTAGATCCCCTGTGTCAAAGAAAACTAACTCACCGAAACAAACTAAGAACAAAAAGTATCTGAAAGAAAAGGAGAGCTTTTCGAAGAGGGATTTCTTGAAGGAAGGCATTCTAGAGAAAGCTATAGCGGAAGCAGCTCTTTCGAAACCATAGGGTCGCTTAAGATTCTCCATTGGAATTGCCGATCAATCCATTCTGCATCTACGGATTTGGTATACTTGACTTCTAAATTCGCTCCTGATATTATAGCATTACAAGAGACATGGCTATCTGTACATAATTTGTTCCATTTAAATAACTTCCAATCCTTTTGATTAGACCGTCCATCGAGAGGTGGGGGTCTAGCTCTCTTTATTAATAATAGAATTAGTATGAAAGTCAAATGCTCATACAAACATATGTCGCGAGAATGCGAAATTTTGGCAGTAGACATTACACTGCCCAACTGCACTCTTTTCCCTTTAGTTAATATGTATTTTCCGGATGGAGTTCAAGACACACGAAGTTTGGATCTAGCTACAAAATCATGGTGCAAAGACAAAGTTTTAGTTGGAGACTTTAATTCTCACCACACGAGTTGGGGTTTTAGAACTGATCTTAGTGGGAAACGCTTGTGGGAGCGGACAATGGCTAATGACCTGACGTGCCTCAACGTGAGAACCCCCACATTTATTCGTACTCACTACAGGTCGGCCTTAGATTTAAGTTTTGTCAGTTCACCCATTACTACTTCTTCTTGGAAAGCGCTGGACTGTGGCACCAACAGTGACCACTTACCGATAAGTTTTGAAATTTCTTGTCCGATAATTCCATCTTGTTCAAATGTAAGAGTATTTGTAAATTACACTAAATTTAGGAATGACCTGAAGTCAGCACTGGCTACTCACTCGGAAGAGAGCGATGATAAAAAGCACTGAAAATAAACGCAGTCATTAAAAGATCCTACAAAAGAGCCGAATTTACTGTTGAATCCACAAAAAGAGTATATAGCCGTTGGTGGAATGATGAATGTACAAGAGAGCACCGACGACGTAAGGCAGCTTGGAAGCAGCTCTTACATAATCAATCCCCACAAAACTGGGCCGATTATAAATTCATTGCTGCGGGCTTTAAAAGAACGGTAGCTCAAGCTAAACAAGATTATGACAAAAGACATTATGAATACCTGTCGAAGCCTAAACATATGAAAGCACTGTTCCGATATATGAGAGCTCAGAAAATCTTGCCATCACCAGTTAATGTAGCTTGTGATAATCTGTCGGCACGAGAAATGACCACTACCTTAGAGGCAATAGGTAAAGGTCTGGAAAGCAGATTCACTTCAGTAGTGCCAAACAACTGGCACAAGTCTACGACAAGGTCTGACTTTGAAGAAGTGACACAGACTGAAGTATCCAACGTGATTAAACATTTACCCTGTGCATCTCCTGGCCCAGATGGAATCACTGTAGCCATGATTAAAATTCTGTTCAATTTATCACCTCGAGACGTCGCCAATGTTATTAACTACTCCTAAAAAACTCATGGGTGCCGCAGGATTGGAGGATAGCAAAGGTGATTCCTATACTAAAAAATCCGGGTGGAGGATTAACAGTCGATAATATCAGACCAATCTCTCTAACATCTAACATGGTCAAACTAGTAGAGAGGGTCCTTCATAGCCGAGTAAGTATCTGGATGACAGACAATTTAGTAATAAAACCGAACCAAATCGGCTTTCGTAGTGATTTCTCAATTTGGTGTGCCCATGCTGATTTAGAGAGCCGAATACAGCTCGCGCGTAAAAGAAGGCAATACGCTGCTTTAGTAACGCTTGACATAGCCAAGGCGTATGACAGTGTGGAGCACTTCATATTGTTAAATAGGCTAGAGAGATTGAACTTCCCACAATATTTTGTTGAGTGGGTGGCAGAATTCTTAAAATCAAGAGAATTCTACTGCGTCAAGGATGGATGTTCCTCATCTAGATTTAAACAAACGCGCGGAGTTCCCCAAGGAGCAGTCTTATCTCCAATATTATTTAATGCTTTAATGAGCACAATTCCAACAGATCAAGAAGTTACTGTCTACATTTATGCTGATGACATCGCACTCTTTGCTGCTGACTGTAATATTTACTCACTACAACTTAAATTACAAAGATATATTAACATGTTAGAAATTTGGTTGCAGTCGATTTCGTTATCGTTAAATGTCATCAAAAGCGCGCTCATGGCATTTCCGCTTGCAGAACCAATTTCAATTTCAATTCTATATAAACAGTAAACCATCCAGCAAGTAGACTCTATAAAATATTTGGGAATCATTTATAATGACAAACTTAACTGGAGTCCACACATAGAGTATATAACTACCAAAGCACAGCGGGCTTCAGGCTTACTACACAAGCTAAGTAACCGGAAATATGGATTACGGAGGCACACCTTGATAACGTTGTACAAGATGTACATGCGCCCTATCATGGAATTTGGCTGCATATTATTTTCAGGTGGCCCTGCTTATAAAACGAAACCTCTAGTTGTCTTGGAGCGAGAAGCACTGCGAATGTGTCTGGGACTCCCTAGATTTGTGGCTATCAACGTACTGTACCAGGAAGCGCGCCTGCCTACACTACTTTGTCGATTTCGAATTTTGACCGTACAAGCATTTTTAAAATTTTATAGCTTACCGGCAAGAAGATCTCAATATGCTTTTATCGCAAACCCAGACGCCTTCTTTCTTGCTCATTGGCCACGGTTTCACACACCTCAGATAATGTTTGTACGAAAAAATCTACAAAGTATAAATGTGAACATTAGAAATGTAATTGAGACTAATGACTCGAATTGTCATGTTATTATTGAGTATGATGATATATTCCCCCAAAACGCCAAATTACAATCCCTCAAATGCTTAAATAACATATTATTAGATTACTTGGAGCATGCAAAAACTAAAAATATAATAGCCACAGATGCTTCCGTAAATAATCAAAAGGCAAGTGTAGGCATTGCGTCTGATTTGCTTGACTGGTCCTTTTCAGTGAGACTGCCTGATTTTACTCCAGTTTTTGAAGCGGAGCTCTTGGCGATTATTTTAGCTCTTCGAAAACTTCCATCAAATCAAAACAACGCAGTAATAATGACGGATTCTCTTTCAGTTTGTGCAGCTCTGACGGCTTCAGAGAACTCTCGAATCCTAAGCACATTCAAAACATTAGTACCCCCGCAGTTGAGACTCCTGAGATTACTATGGGTTCCGGGACACTGTGGATTAAGAATAAATGAATTGGCCGATTCCTTAGCACGAGCTGCACTTGATGGGCCAGTTTTGTCCATACTGCCAGATGTTGAATATATCACGGCAATAAGATATCGAAAATCAGCAATCTCCACTGATACGATAGAAAAAGTAATTACACGGACAGACTATAACCACCTCATGTTTCCATGGCAACACCACTGGAGTCAGTCCAGAAAGCTCGAAGTCTTAATTACTAAATTTCGATGTCGTGTCCCCCCTCTAAACCTGTATCTACACAGAGCTGGTCAGACAACATCACCCCTCTGCGCATTCTGCGGAGAAATGGAATCACTAGATCATTATTTTTTGTATTGTCGCCGCTACGAGATACTTAGAAAAAGATTACTAGTTATGCCATTTCGGAAAATAGGCCTTAGATTAACGGCGGAAACGGCGCTAAGCTTTGGCGCCTCAGCTTTGGGACATTGCCACAGGGATGCTTTCAATGCCGTTTGCAATTATATTCAGGCAACCAAGCGTATACCATTGTGATCTTCAATAAAAAAAAGAAAAATTATTTATTACTCCCCAGGGCAGAGTGAAGTAAACGCAGCTGAGTGCTAATCATAACACCTCAAATCTCAAAATTGCTCAACTTGATTTTTTTTCGTTTGCTCTTTTTATGTTGTTTTTATTTTTACATTAATCTCATTATTATACCAATTCATTAAACATTGTTAAAATGATTACAGAAAAACTGCACTACGCTTTCTTGGCCAATCCCCCTCAGTGGGTATGAGCCAGACTCCCAGGGAAACAAAACAAAACAAAACAAGACCTCGTTTTTCTGGTCGCACCGTCGTCCTGTACTCTGTTATTTTCACCTAGCGACATTGGTGGATGTGCTGGACTTCTCCAACTGATGCTTGGGACACCTCCGCGCCCTAGCACATCGAGTCCCTAGCACATCGAGTGGATACTCCTGTCCACCGCTACAGTCGCCGACAGCGAGGCCTTAGTCCCGAGGTGATCCCGCTCGAACTTCTCCAGCAACACACCGTACCGGGAGAAATGGCTACCGGAGGGCCTTCACACCTTACTGTTGATAAGCCTCTAATTCCTGAGACCTTCCACGGTGAGGTTTATGAAGACGTCGAGGACTGGTTAGCCCAGTATGAGCGAGTCGCCAAAGCCAACCGCTGGCCAACTGAACAAAAGCTATCGCGCGTCTACTTTGCTTTGGCAGACAGCGCTCGTACGTGGTACGAGAACCGCGAGTCAACGCTGTCTTCGTGGGAAGAATTTCGGCAGCAAATTCTCGGGACATTCGCGAACACCGACCGCTGTGATTCTGCTTTGAAGCTCATCGAGGCACGCATACAGAAACCCAACGAGAGCGTCGCCATGTTTGCGGAAGACATGGCCCGCCTATTTCACCGGGCTGACCCCGAGATGCCTGAAGGTAAAAAACTCCGACATCTGATGAGGGGCGTCAAAGAAGAGTTGTTTGCCGGTCTCCTACGCAACCCACCAACAAGCGTAGTGGAATTCGTCAAAGAGGCTACAACAATCGAGCGCGCACTACAGCAACGGCGCCGATACCATGACCAACCGAACAAAACATCTCCCAGGCTCTCTGCTTTCAGTACCGGTAGTGAGTGTTCTCTGCGCGAACTCATTCGTGAGGTCGTTCGGGAGGAGATCCGAAACCTCCTTGTGAATCCGCAAGAAAATACCATGGCTTGCGTTGCAGAAGTTGTGCGGCAAGAACTCCGCCAGGCATTTTCGTTGCCCGAATCGCTCTCAGACCAGCGGTCTGTAAGCTACGCATCAGCTGTTCGTCGACCCACTCCAGGGTCGTACAACTCGTCACCACTGGCTTATCGTGACGTAAGCCAAGGGCCTTACGACGAGCCGTGGGCCCCAGCTCCCAATCCACCGCGGCCATATCCACAGTCCAACATGCCTATGCAAACGGCGCCAATGTACACTCCGCCGACATCTGCATCTTGGTCGCAAGGTATGCCCACCAGTCGACCATTCATCCGTAAGACGGACTTGTGGCGCACCGTCGACCGTCGACCACTTTGCTTTCATTGCGGAGAAGCCGGCCATATTTTCCGCCATCGCCCGTACCGTGACCGCAGACATCATAACTTTCTACAAACCTCCCCTCGTGCCTATTTCGATAACCGCCGTGACGGCAGTGCAGGCCCGCAAGCACAGCAACCCGAAGTGCCGTATCGTCGACCCCGCTCTCCTTCACCTGCACCGAGCTCGCCGCCGCAGCGCAGGTACTCCGAGGTGGTCCGGGGCAGATCCCCTAGCCCTCGTCGGGGAAACTAACAGCTGCGACCTTTGGGGGGAAGGTTGCCGCCCGTCGAGATGCTAACACACCCCCAACATCTTCTCTACGACGTGATATGACGAATGATACCACGGATCATACGACGCACGATACCAAGGACGATACGACGTCACCGACATCAACGGAAATCGTAAGCGCCAATCTAGACATTTGTATAGACGGACGCCCAATAACAGCACTGGTAGATACTGGTGCGGACTTCTCCATTATCAGCCGTAAACTCGCCGACTGCCTAAAGAAAGTAAGAACATCATGGACGGGACCAAACATTAGAACCGCAGGGGGTCAACTGGTGACGCCGACAGGCAAATGTACAGCTCGAATTAATATTGGCAGTTCAGATTTCGTCGCTACTTTCGTAATTTTACCGGAGTGCTGCAAAGATCTGATCTTGGGCATGGACTTCTTGCGTGAGTACGGTGCCATTATCAACATTCCTGAGAGATCGGTTACGTTTTGGACGGCCCCAGATCAAGTTTCGAATGTGCTTGATTTTGATAACCTATGAGTCAGTTCATTTTAGTAAATGGAAAGAAGAAGATAAGCAATTTTAAATGCGAAGCAATTAGCAAACTTCGGCGACTTTGACCGTATCTATCTATCTATCTATCTATCTATCTATCTATCTATCTATCTATCTATCTATCTATCTATCTATCTATCTATCTATCTATCTATCTATCTATCTATCTATCTATCTATCTATCTATCTATCTATCTATCTATCTATCTATCTATCTATCTAGCCACCTACGACTTTTAGCTCTCTAGGCCTTTTCGATAATGCTATCGACAATAAACTTGGTATCGCACAACATGACTGTATGAAGAACATATCTGGCTAGTCATAACATGAAAATCATGATATATATGTCATGAATGTCACGATTTACATTTCTTGGTCCTGTACCTCTTGCTGTGGTTTCGTTCACATGGCAAGTTGCAAAACTGGTATGGAATGACATGATTACATGGCGAGTACAAGAGGCAGACCCTTACACGAAAATCATGACATGCGTCTCATGTAACAACATGACTACATGTCGTGCTCATGATGCGCTCGCGGCCGTTTCGCTAGCTTCACGTGTACAAAACTTTGTATTACGCGACGCGAACGGACGACATAGGTAAATGACACATCCAAACATGATAATCACGACATGCGTGTCATGTAACAACATGACTACATGCCACACTGATAATGCGCTCGCGACCGTTTTGCTAGCTTCACATATGCCAAATTTGGTATTACGTGAAGCCAATGGATGACGAATGAGTGTGACTGCTACATACATGATAATAATGAGATGCGTGTCATGTGAGAACATGGCTACGTGCCACAGTCAAGGCGCCAATACATTTCGACGTGACGCGGTGCGCGTGCTCGCCGGCGTTCATTTCGTCGCGTCACGCCGGCGTTGCCACGCCAGGCACCGGTCCTGCCATATACTCGCAGGCGCGTGCCGCGTTGCATCGCTTTGACGCATGCGCGTTTCAGCGCGTCCGGCGTTCCTCCGTCACGAAAAGAGGGAGACGCAGAGTTGTCTGGGTAACGCATCGGCACGAAAATGTCGCACCGGTTGCCGTCGGGCCGCGCTGACGGACGCTGGTCGCGCCTGTCGTCAGACAATCGAGTGCTGGCGTTTTGCTAACGTAGCGTCGCTGTGCCCAGCATTCGCGCGCATCAACGCTACAAAGGAGTATATTGGGCCCTTCATGATGCGGTCGCGGCCGTTTTGCTAGCTCCACAAATACCAAATTTGGTGTTAGTGACGTCAACAGATGGCGAAATATCTGACTGGTGCGAACATGATAATCCTGACATGCGTGTCATGTAAGAACATAACATGCCACGCTCATAGCGTGCTTGCGACCGTTTCGCTAGCTCCACATATACTAAATTGGGTATCACGTGACGTGAGTAGATGACGAAGGTAAACGACACACACAAACATGATAATCATGACACGGAAGTCATGTACAGCATCATTTATGTCCACCTCGAGACGTTCTGCTGGTTTTAAAGTGACATATCAACTTTTCTCATTCGTGCTTCGCATATCATTTATTCCCACTTTACGAGGGATCTGGTCATTTTATTTGTCGGGATCCTAAAACGATGACTGTTGTGTTCAGTTTCGGTTTCGATTTGACATGTGAGGATGCCAGGGGGCGCCGCTCTGGCATCCGGGAATTCAAGGCGACTGTAAAATAAAAGCAGTGTGTGTTAGGTAACCGTGGAGTGCGGTTGTGTGCTTTTCTTTCGGCGCTTGGCGCCAACCCGCGTGTTCGGGCTGGTCGGGTCCCCGCTGGCCGCGTACGTCTCCGGCCGTCTTCTTCTTCTGCTTCGTCGGGACCAGCCAGCCCCCAACACAGCAATGGCGACGAGGACATGTAAGAACCCGTTTCGTTCTCCGTGTTCTTTTTCTTGCTTCTAATGGACCTACCCGGCTAACCCTAGACGCTCTTTGTTCTTAGCAAGGTGGCTACTGCGTGCTGCGTCGCTTCATTTCTTCATTCAGCTACTCTGCCTTCGTCTTCAAACAGTGTACTGGCGTCATTTTCTTCTCATCTGCATCTCTTCATTCTTCTTGCTTGAAATGGCGTCTCCTATTCCACCTCCGCTATTTCTTCATTCGCCCGGAGACCCACCACTTCCGTGGGCGGACTGGAAGTTGGTATTTCAGGCTTATGCAGACGCGGTCGGGGAGGACGCCAGCAAGCCCGAGCGTCGCAAGGCCCTGCTGCTCAACGCGTTGGGCCCTGCCGGGTTAAAGCTTTTCTATACTTTGGAAGCCACCAACGCGTCGCCGACGCCAGCGTCGGGCGATGCCTTCAAGACTGCAGTCGCTCTTTTCGATGAGCATTTTAAAGATGTCTCGTGCGATTATCTCGCACGCGTGAAATTCCAAGAAAGGCGACAATTGCCTGGTGAGCCAGTCGCCGAGTTCATTACTTCTCTTCGAACGCTCGCCGCGTCTTGCGGCTTCGGCGCGCTCGAGGACGATATGATCCGCCATCAGCTTTTCATCGGGGTAGCCTCGCAAAACGTCCGCTGCCGCATGCTTCAGAAGGGCTCCTCGATTTCATTATCCGAAGCCCTCTCGATTGCGCGAGAGGACGAGCTTATTCGCTCCCAGTTGGAGCAATTCGCTCCACATTCAGTGCAGCAACTTTCTGCTGCGGGGGGCCAAGGCGGCGGCTCGTTTCACGGGACGCGTCAACATGGCGGCCCTTCACCTTCGTCTCGGCGCGGCGGCCAACATGGACGCTCGCCTGCACAGTCCTTCCGTGGCGGCCAACATGGCGACCTCTCTGCGTCGCGGGGGCGAGGAAGCCGACAATATGGCGACCTCATTCCGCCAAATTCGGGTTTTCAAGAACAGCACCGAGCTTCTAATTCGCGTTCGCAATTTTCTTCTCCAAGCGCAACCACGCATTGCTTTCGTTGTGGATCGGCTCGGCATTTAGCCAATTTTGCGCAGTGTCCCGCGAGAAACCGCACTTGTCTTGCGTGCGGAAAAATCGGACATTTTCAGTCCGTATGCAATTCCCGTCCAGCAAATCTTCCGGAACCAGTTTCTTCGTCCGCTCTTTCGAGCACTGCACAAACCAATATGGTCACTGTTTTAAATGTGGATGGCCTCCACACTACGCCCGAGCCCAGCATCATAGTTTCAGTGGGCCATGTGCCCTTGTCATTTCTCGTGGACACTGGTGCCTCAGTCTCTTTAATCAGTGCCGCTGACTTCCATAGTCATTTTTCCAACATTCGGCTTTTGCCTTCACACGTCGTTCTACAGACATATTCCAAGGGAACGATTGATAATTTAGGTCAATTTACAGCTCAGGTCTCCTATTGCAGTCGCACTGCTTCCATTACTTTTTATGTAACAGCCAATGGCAGCTCCCTTTTGGGACGTGATGCAATCAGGGCTTTGTCCATCAACATCATTGGTGCGTCTATGACGTGTGCTCAAGTCGACGTCCAAGATGATCTTCCGGCCAACGCGCCTTCTGAATTCCACCACCTGTTCACCCATGAACTGGGTAGTGTGCGTGGTTTTGTGCATAAAGTGATGCGTCGACCAGGTGTGTGCCCTGTGCGTGCCAAGCTGCGCCGCATTCCTCTTCTTCTCCGTGAGCAAGTCTCTGCGGAACTGTCTCGCCTTCAAGCCAGCGGAATCATCGAGCCTGTCTCTGCTTCCGACTGGGTTTCTCCACTGGTCGTCGTCAAGAAAAAAGATGGATCCCTTCGACTATGCGTCGACTTACGAGAACCGAACAAGGCAATCGTCGTAGACGGGTTTCCACTTCCTCACATTGAAGAACTGCTTCATCAGCTCTCTGGAGCAGTGTGTTTCTCCAAGCTGGACCTCGCGTCCGCTTATCACCAAGTTGTTTCATTAGTTACTTCCTGCATTACTAAAGCTGAGCTTCAGGCAGCTACAGCTGCAGATTCCACTTTGTCTCAAGTTCTCAAATATTTACGTGAAGGATGGCCTTCCAAAGGTGCTCTTGCTTCTGAATTCTTGCCTTACTTCGCAGTCCGACAGGAACTGTCTTGTGTCGAGGACTTGCTTTTCCGCGATGAACGCGTGATTCCCCCTGCTTCTTTCCGTAACAAGCTAATACAGCTTGCCCATGAGGCCCATCCTGGCATTGTCCGCACCAAACAGAATCTCAGAGACAGGTACTGGTGGCCAGCCTTAGATAAGCAGGTCGAGCATGCAGTTTGCAACTGCCATATATGTCAGGCAGCTGACAAGTCTGCCAAACCTGCATTTTCTCCGTTGCAGCCAGTCCAGTGGCCTGATCGGTCTTGGCAGAAACTTGGCATGGACATCATCGGTCCTTTGCATAATGTTCCGCAAAATGCCCGGTTCATTGTTTCTCTCATAGACTACCATTCCAAATGGCCAGAAATTTGTTTCACACATACGGTTAATTCTGAGGTCATCATTGAGTTTCTGTCTTCAATCTTCAGCCGGGAAGGTTTTCCTGATGCCATAGTTACGGACAATGGTCCACAGTTTCAGTCCCAACATTTCGAGGCTTTTCTTTCACAACGAGGAATTCAGCACTTGAGGTCATCAGTTTTCTATCCCCAATCAAATGGGCAAATCGAGCGCTTTAATCGCGTTCTGAAGGAACATATCCAGATCGCCCAATTAGAGCACCGTCCCCTCAAGCAAGTCTTGACGGAATGTTTAGCTTCGTACAGGTTCACACCACAAGGCACCACTGGAGTGTCTCCTGCTCAACTACTCCACGGTAGGCAACCGCGAGTTGCTCTCGACATAGTCTCTTTGCCTCGCAACATAGCAGTGTCTTCTCCTGATCAAATCCGTACCAGGGTTTTTTCTCAGCAACAAGCAATGAAAAAGTACGTCGACACCCGTCGAGGTGCAAAGCAGTCCCAAGTTCGCACTGGCGATTTAGTCAAGGTTCGTGTGCCAGGCAAGCGGCCCAAGTATCGCGGTCCTTACAAAGTCTTGGGTCAGGTTAGCCCCACTTCTTTCCGCTTAAGTGATGGTAACATCTGGAATGCTTCGCGCCTTGTTATTTTTCATACGGATTCGCCTTCACCACCTAAAAGTCTTCCTCATCACGTTCCGTCCACGCCTTTCAACTACGCATCAGATTATTATCTATGGCCTCCATGTACAGGCGTTTCTTCTTCAAGGGGGGAGGAGTTGCCAGTCGGTGTCGCTGGTTCAACTACACCAAGTCACACGGTTCACTTCGAACCTTCAGATACGGCTGAGACCGTTGAACCAGACTCCGGCCCGCAAAATTCTTCCGGAGCTCATGCTGCGAGCTCTGATGAGACCCAAAATTTTAACGCTCGTTCAGAGCCTTCACAATCTTCTGCTTTTGCACCTGATTCTACACCCAAAAGGGCCCGCCCTAAGCGGAAGCGGCAGAAGCCGCGTCGGTTCGACGACTACGTCACGTAGAACTACAAATCTATATTGTACTGAGTTGTATAGATTTTTTAGTGAATTTTCACGACTTCCAATGTACATATTTCAGTGCATTTCCAAGACTCGTAGTGTGTGAGTTCAGTGTGCCGTGTTTTGAATTTTCATATGTTCTAACGTTCATACCTTGTATATACTTTTGTATCGATTATGTATAAATGTAAACAGTGTATAGGTGTGCTTTTTTCGAGGAGGGGATGGTTGTTGTGTTCAGTTTCGGTTTCGATTTGACATGTGAGGATGCCAGGGGGCGCCGCTCTGGCATCCGGGAATTCAAGGCGACTGTAAAATAAAAGCAGTGTGTGTTAGGTAACCGTGGAGTGCGGTTGTGTGCTTTTCTTTCGGTGCTTGGCGCACCCGCGTGTTCGGGCTGGTCGGGTCCCCGCTGGCCGCGTACGTCTCCGGCCGTCTTCTTCTTCTGCTTCGTCGGGACCAGCCAGCCCCCAACACAGCTATGACATGTTAGAAATATGAGGTCGATTGTTTCATCTCTCCACAAAAATGATTAAAAAAACCTGTTCTGCCCCTATGTTCATCTTACTTCACGTGCCTTTATTCTCAATCGCGAAGGCGACGAGACAGAAGAAGTTCGTGTGCTCGAACGCGCGGTCGTTCGTTCCGCACTGCAGAAGAAACGCTACCCCGCAGACGCCTCCTTTCGAATCTACTCTATCGCCAATAGTACGCAGAGAAACGCGACTGAAGTATGCCCCGAGTTGAATCCACCGAAGGCATCGCTGCCAAGCGCGACTTGTCGCCAGCCGCGTGTGTGGTGAGCAGGGGCTCATCCCCGAGCCTCATGTCACGGCATCGCCAATCTTCGGACGTGGTCGTCCCACAAACCGCATCGACGGTGAGCAGACGCGATCTCAGATCCCGGCGCCAACGCGTACCTGGATCAAAGGCCACCAAGTCACCGTCAGACTCCAAGCCATTTCTTGACGCGGCTGTCGGGAGAAGCAGGAGCATCGCTGGCCCTGCTTCATCTGTTAGCCCTGTACATAGCCCCGCGAGAGCACAGAGAAACGCCGTGCCTGCCTCTACAACGTGCAGCAGGTACGCTCCTCGCATCATCCTTCCGCATCGCCATCGTGGAGGTGGTGGTGGCGCCAAGCGTGCCGAGTCCCCAATGAAGCCAGCAGCAAAGACCAGTGGCGTGGCAGCTCGCGACCTCAAGGAGCCGTCCAGCACGCCAGTTTCATTAGACAGTACCAAGGAAAAGTCTGAGGATGAAGGCAAGACCAAGGATACTGTCGAAAGTGTGCGTCTGTCGAGGCTACAGGGAACACGAGCGAGCATTTCCATTGTAGCCAAGAGCAGCCTGTACGAGTCGAGCCTCAACGCGACACATCAGAGGCCTTCGTCGGGACAGACCATGCTGAGCGAAAAGGTCTTGGAACGAATGCACTCCCTGGTACGTCTGCCGCCGGTGCCATTTTCTGTTTATTTTGGCGTCGAGGGAAGTTTATACAGTTGCATTTGCTCATCGGATTTTAGCGAGTTGTAAATCTGCCGAAGGCTAAAAATAAAGGTATGAATCAAAGAGGAGTTGACTGGCATACGAAAAGTAAGAAAGATGATGAAACTCGCCATTTTGTTGCATTCTGAAAGTGAATGGTGGATTTGAAATTAAGGACTTGCTAAAATATTTCTGTAGGGCCTGCGGTTAGCGTCGATGCAAATGTGATTAGCATTGAAGCAAAGCATAACGACTCTGCTTATTGTCACCATGGCAGCACAATGTTGTTAGTGGGTACTGCAGCCAGGGTGCACCTTCTTGGTTTTGTGCTGTTTACAAGGCATAAACTCAGCTTTCTTTGAGCAACATACAGGTGTCAGGACTCTATTGAGAGTGCCTAATGAGGTAATGTAAAAGTGGTGCGTACGCATATATATATATTAGAAGACTATAAGGAGGGCTTGTCGGTTACCGGCTTTACAGAACATGGTCTCCGAACGTCGTCCATTCGTCGGCTTGTCTCCACACCTTCCCGCACGCATTAAAACTGGGCATTACAAAAACAATTATTTTTTTGCTACGACTAAGCTTGTACGCTGTGTATCTTGATGTGCACATCTGTCTTATATGTATACGAGCCAATAACAGCACATCTTGAAAATGTCCCGTTCATATCGACTCTGTTTAGCCTGACTTTTAATACAGTGGTACTGATTAAACCCCAGATTATGACGAAGTGGCATGTAAGAGATTGTGCAAATGGAGCCGATGGATTGAGCGAGAGTTTAGCACAGTTCGTAAGAATCGGTGATGGCGTCTAAGGATGGGCTAAAAATAGCACTGAAATTGTGGTTTCCATCGAGGGAGCAGGTACGATTCACGAAAATGTCCAGGGAGTAAAGATTATTGCTTGATTCGGTGTGTTTCCAATCTCTTTAGCGTAGAGAAATCAGCGCCGATGGCGTCATGTGGTCAAGGTGTGCGCGACCCTCGACGCTCATCTATGGGTACAATAGAGCTACGCACGTTACAAGGGAAGCTCCCCATTCTAACCATGAGATTTGCTGACTTGGTGGTGGACATTATAGTATAAATAGAGCGACAGGACACTTGCAAAGGCGCAGATATTACAAAAAAGCGGTTGGTTTCCCGGTTACCATTAAACGTGTCCTACACCAGTTTTCAAAGTAGTTATAATATGACCGCAACATTGGAGTGGATTTAAAAAGCAGCTATTGTCGCGAAAATTCCCAGAATCTGTCCAGAATTCCAGCAGTTAATGAAACTTGTCGAACACACTATGTGTTTTGTCTGTTCCCTCATCATGATTAGCATGCGGGATGTTGGACTGGGAGGGATGGCTCGTGAAATAAAATGGCGTCATCGTGCGTCATGTCATTGAATACACGGGATGAAACGCGATTCATTATGTCGGTTGTACTACTCTGTTTGTTCAACGTTGAAACGGAGCTCTCAAGAGAATGAGCACATGGCTATGTATATGAAAAGAGGACGCGTAGGAAAATAATACTTTCGCGAACTCTTTTTGCGCGAACGACAATATTTTGCTGACTTCTTCGCAACAGTGCCTGCTATCCGCAGGATGTATTTTCTCACCAAGCCCGATGAGCGGTTCACGATGTCTTTAACACCTATGCAGGCAATCGAAGGTGCTCACCAAACAAAGGTGAGCAGCCTACGCACCGAAGCTCCATGGAACGCGCTTGTCACGTGTGGCGTTGTCGCCGTCATTCTGATCGCCATCGCGGTAGTGCTGCTGCTGTTCAGACACCGACCTTCGATAGCCCAGATGCCCAGGAATGAATCACCTTGCAACAGCGCCGGTTGCCAGCATCTGGTGAACGAAGTCATCGTCCGCCTCAACACGAGCGTCGACTCTTGCGACGACATTGAGGCACACGTGTGCGGTGCGATTAAGTGGGAGAACGGCCTTATCACCGACACTGCCTCGAAGATGATGCGAATGTGGATGAGGCGGGGCGCACAGTACCTGGAGTCTACGAGCAAGCGAGAAGGTAAAAATAAGCACGGTTTATCCCTTCGTCATATGAATCGGTATAACACGGAAGTGCAGCTTGTCCTTGCAGAAGTGGTCGCAGATGTTGTCCGTTGTGCCATACAAACACGCCCAAGGTTTCGTTTTCAGAAGTAGTTATTTTTTACTTTACATTGATATAATAGGACCTGTATATTGTGCCTTGATGTATGATTGCTAAAGCACCGTTAACGGGAACGCTCCCACATTGACGCTTAATGATAAATCTCCGCCGGCCGAAAGTCATTGGTGCGACTTTTGTTGACGGGACTGTTATTGTGATAGCAATTATACGGACATTTTTGGCTGTGTTTCGCCGCCATCGTCGGCGTCGACGTCGGCGTCAGTCACTATATATGTACACGTATCTATTTTTGTTTGCTTTCTGATCGTGCATATTTTTTCGACGTCATTTCCGTGACGGAAAAACGTCATCAAAATTTCGGTGCTCCCCTGCGTAACACACTTTCGCGTTCAAAACTATGGAGTGATTGTGGTAGTTTCAAATCCTGCGCCTGATACAGTGAAACGTAAGAAAGTGCGTAGCCCGAGTATCCAGCGATGCCCTTCGCACAGTTCGCATTACTCCGTCTAACAAACCGTCATTGGAGTCAACGTTTGAGGTAAGCACGTAGGGTTTTCAGGGTATGAGCAGAATCTTGCTATGGAAATCAGCACTATATGCACTATATGCACCCTACTTCTCTACTGCGCGTTATGAACTCCATGCTTGCTTTGGCAACTAAGATACCTGTTATGTGCAACGAGTTTGGCCAGGTTGTTTGTTCTTAAAATGCGGCGCCGGAGAAGTGTCTGTGATAGGAGCAATCACGAGCTTGGCGAGGCAGTAGCGCCCTTTTGTGTTGTGCGTGTCAACCGCACGTTCCTGAACTGGATTCAGCCATTTCAAGTGCCAATTATTTTTAGATATTTGAACGTGATAGCGTTAAAGAGATCATGTCGCAGAAAAACCGCCGCCGGCACCGGCCCCACTGGTTGTGAGCGAAAAATTGTCTGTGCGTCTGTGACCAAAAAGTCAAGTTACCAAGATATCCGCGTAATGCCGCTACTTGTCTACGCATGCGCACGCGATCACACTGACAAAGTCACGTATTTGAAAAAAAAATGGTGAAGGTAATGAGGCGTGCTAGTTTCTTTGCCCTGCCACCCCTCCCTGCTTAGCTTCCAGCACTTTTGTCGGGACGAGAGAAGGGTTAATGCGATTGCAGTATACGACAAACCTTTGTAACTCCACTGGCACTAAATGAATTCTTAAAATTTTTGCGGCGTTCAATTTGTCAGGCAATAAGTTGTTCTGGTGAATTAATTCCATGATTGCTTGAAAAAGTGTTTCAGGGCCCCTTTAATGCATTTTGTTTGACAGGTGCCTCAACGAAAACGAGCCCATTCGGCGATAACATAGCGCCCACTGGTCTAATCCACTGTGTGCGTGTTTGTGTGCGTGCGTGTGTATGTAACAAAACATATGAATAGGTACGCATTTAGCGGTTGAAGGGTGCTCTAGGGGCCGGATTTCGCTATCGCATTAAACCCTTAAAGGCGAAGCCCAAAGGTCCCCCATTTTTTGTTGTTGATTGTATTAAATTAGACTTCGTTCATTTGTTTCATTATGTCAATACCATTGCTAGATTTCTTTTAGGGCCGGTTAATGTGCCACTTTACTTTTAGCGCAACTGCACTACATGTGCAAGAAGGAGGACTGGCCGGGTCATTAAAGTGCCTCACATTTTAAAGCTCGAGGCTACCCTAATCTTTGACTTAAGTGTCTGGAAGTGGCAGTCGAACTTCAACGCATTCTGCTGACGTGGATCTCGGAGGCCACGCGGAAACGAGCGCGCAGCTGGTGTATTGTCACGTACGTCCTGCAAGAAAGATGAAGGCAACAGTACATACCGCATCTGCACGCTTTTATGCAGAAAGCAATAACGAGAAAGACGAACTCTCTGGTGCGCGGTAAATAAAAAAAACCGACCCGCTGCTGCTTTCTCAGCTTCTTCAAATACGATCTTTGTCTTCACGTCATGACAATATGCGTCACAAGCTACCGCTACGATACCCCTGCTCAGAAGAAACGCGCCTATTCTTTAAATGAATCCATTCGTTAAACTTTCATTATTTATCCTCCCAGGTAAATGACCCTTATAGCTTATGTATCGATATCATATGCATCTACCATTACTTTTACGTTTTACAAACCCTTCAACTTACATAGTTCGATGACGCAGTATTCACAATATGTCGTGTTTGTTTGTGTGCTACACTGACATATGGTATAATTGATTGATTTATTAAAACTTTATTTTTGTCCTGAGAAGACGCAGGGGAGACCCCGTGCCACCCAGCTAATCCCACTTTGGGACCGTCAAGCCGAGCTTGGCGGCCCGTTCACGGGCACTCTGGACGGCCAGGGTTGGATCCTTAGGTTCGTGGCTGCGTAAGAGCGCAGCCCAACTGTCCTCGCTGAGGGCGCGGCCGATGGCTTCACATTCCCACAACACATGATTGAATGTGGCTAACAGTCCACAAGCGGGGCAATCCGCACTTGGATATCTTTCAGGGTAGCTGGCATGAAGAACCGCAGGGTTAGGATACGCACTGGCTTGCAATAGTCTTAGGGTGACTGCCTGCGCCCTGCACAAGGCCGGGTGTGGGAGAGGGAATACCCTTCTTGACAGATAGAAGTGCTTTGTTATTTCGTTGAACGTAAGAAAGGGTTCCCAGCGAGGCAGAGAGACTGTGGAGGTGGCGCGGTCAGTGAGTCCTCGCGCGGCCTCGTGTGCGCCTTCGTTCGGGTTAGAGGTAGAGCCCTCAATCGACCCCAGGTGAGCGGGAAACCAAGTGAGGGAATGGGGCGTGATATTCTTGACGCTTTGGAAAATGTGAAGGGCCTGAGGCGCTACCATCCCGGTTTCGTAGGCTTTGATAGCCGCCTCGGAGTCGCTGTATATTGACTCTCTGCGACTATCTAGCATAGCCAGCGCGATTGCAACCTGTTCGGCTATCACGGGCTTCGATGTGCGTACTGTGGCGGAGCAAGTGTGCCTGGAATTCGAGTCGACGATGGAAACAGCGAATGCCTCTTGTTGGACATATGGCGCAGCATCTACAAAGCTTGCATCAGTGGGGTTGCTAGGGACGTGCTCGAGCAGAGCTCTACCCCTGGCCGTACGCCGACCGACGTTGTGCGCAGGGTGCATATTGCGGGGAATGGGTGCGATTCGCTGCTGAGACCTGATGTTTCGGGGAATCTGCATGGAATCCGGGCACTGGTGAATAGAGTTGAGGCCCAAACCATTGAGTATCTTGTGGCCCGATTTGGTTCCAGAAAGCCTGAGCAGCTGTGAGCACTCTTGCGCCTCGATTATCTCTTCGAGTGTATTGTGAACACCGAGCTTGAAAAGGTTTTCAGTGCGAGTGCTTACAGGCAAGCCGAGCGTGAGCTTGAAGACCTTTCTTATGAGGGAATTGAGCTTACTTCTCTCTGCAACATGCTAATTATACATGGCCGCCGAGTACGAAAGGTGGCAGAGCACAAACGCATGTATGAAGCGGATGAGATTGTCTTCCTTGATTCCCCGGTGTCTGTTGGTGATCCTCCGGATGAGGCCGAGAGCACTTCCCGTCTGGTAGTGATCTGTCTCAGTGCGGCTCCATTAGCGCTGTTGGTCTCGATATACATTCCCAATATTCGGAACGAATCCACTCTGGGCACTGGGGACCCGTCACCAGTGAAAAGCCGTATTTCACTTTGAGACGCAGGTTTCCAGTCACGGTGGTCGCCGCCTCGGGGTCTTTTCTTGTAGAGCTGAAGTTCACATTTCGATGGGGAGCACCTGAGACCGGTGGGACGGAGGAAACTTTCGGCCACGTCGATTGCGCGCTGCATGGCTTCCTCAACTTGACCCATCGCTCCCGCCGGTGCACCAGATGGTTATCTCATCTGCGTAGATGGTATGATTGATTCCTTGAATCTTCGCGAGTTCCTTGGAGAGCCCGATCATCACGATGTTAAATAGTGGTGAAATAACTGAGCCCTGAGGCGTGCCGCGTGAACCGAGCTGGATCTCTCGTGAGAAGTACCCTTTGATCTTGAGCTTGGTAGTTCTCTGGTAAAAAAAGGATCTCACGAAGTCGTAGGCCCTCTTCCCTAGCCCTAGGCTGGCAAAAGACTGGAGAATGAATTCTTGAGAAACATTGTCGAAAGCCTTCTCCAGGTCTAGTCCAAGGATGGTTCTGGTATCTCCTGTGCTCCGGTAGATGATCTGATGCTTTATCAGCGTCATGACATCATGTGTCCATAGACGAACTCTGACACCAATCATATTGTGGGTGTACATGTCATTGGTCTCGAGGTGCACCTTGAGTCGGTCCATAAGGGCATGCTCTGCGACCTTACCGACACAGGAAGTTAAGGAAATCGGTCTTAGATGATCTATTCCTGGTGCTTTACCAGGTTTTTGGGTTAGACCTGTGTAGGCAGTCTTCCATAGTGCGGGGACCTCCCCACTGCGCCACACCTCAGAATTCTTTTCCGTAAGGAATTCGATGGAGTCATCATCAAGGTTCTTGAGCATCTTATTGGTTATGCCATCAGGGCCAGGGGCGGATTGGGCATTTAAGGAAAAGAGAGCCTGCCGTATCTCGGCCACAGTATAGTCCTGGTCCAACTCCGGCACGTCGCACCCCGCGTAGTCCGGAAACTGTGTGGGTGCAGAGCTATCCGCGGTTCGCAGATACCTGTCTATAAGTTTGTTGACAACCGATTCGTCCGGGGTAGAGTCAGTAGCAAGATGAATGGCTCGCGCGAGGGATTGCCTCTGGCTGAACCTGGTGCTGCCCTGATTCAGAAGGTGTTTGAGAAGACCCCAGCTCTTCCCAGATCTGGGCTGACCCTCGTTGCTCTTACAGAGCTCATGCCATTGTTGTTTACACAAGGTTTGGCAGTGCTCCTCAATCGCCCTGTTAACCTCGGAAACCTTCTTGTGGAGCCTCCTGTTATGCTTCGGTCCTTTCCACCTCGTGAGTAGGGCTTGCTTTGCTTCTAGTAGGTGTGCCAACCTGCTGTCCATGTTTTTAACACCGAGGTCAGTGACGACCTCCTTGGTCGCTGCCGTGGCGTCATCTCCGATTCCTTTGTACCATCCTTCAGTCTGTCCCAGCTGTCGGTGCTCTCTCAGCTATGACTTCGCGAAAAACATCCCAGTCGACCGCCTTGAATTTTTTCGTCCTAAAGCGGGCAATCGCGAAGGATACCTCGACGATGTAGTAGTCACTTCCGAGGTCTAGAGCCGTGTTGACCCATTTGACCCCACCTATATTCTTCCAAAGTCAGGTCCGGGGTGGTATTTCGACATGTAGAGTTACCTCTCCTAGTGGAGAAATCCTTGTCAGTTATAAGCGTCAAGTCGGCTTCCGTCGCCGTCTGCCATAGCTCGCGTCCCTTGGAGGTATCATACATGTATCCGTACACGATGTGTGGGGCGTTGAAATCCCCTACGCCTACAAGGGGGTAACTACTGGCCATGCTCACAGCCCTTTTGAGGAGCGAGTTTGTTCTCGCCCTGCGATAACTGGGACTGCAGTATACGTTGAGAATAAAAAGGCTATTTCATCGAAGACCCTTCTTGGGTCAGTTCATTATAGTATCAGTCATTACGTACTCAATGTCATCGGAAACTGCACCGAGGTCACGCGATAGGTAATTGTACCTTTTGCTGATAAGTGTGGCAACTCCCCTACTTCCTGAATGTGATGACCCTACTAGGTAACCCGGAAATTGGATGGGGGTGCCAGACGCAACTTCCTGAACAACGATGATTCGGAGCCTAACATCGAGAGTTCTTAAATATTGCTGTAGAATGGGCTTTTCGTGAGTAAACCCGCCACAGTTCCATTGCCAGATTCTGAAGTTTTCGTCCACACTATCCAGGTTTAGGCTGAGGGGATGTTTGAGTAGCTATAGCGGCCCGGAGGATCGCGCCCTCAGTTGGTGGCGCTAGTACATTGCGTTGCGTTGGGACCTGCAAAGGAGTCGGACCGGGGTCTCTCTTCGCATTGACCTCTTCTAACTTGCTTATGCGTTCACTCAGTGCTCCTAATCCCATCGTGGGGTGCGCCACGGCTTCTTGAATTTTCGCTAAGGTAGCCTGCATGTTAACAAAGGAAACCTTCAGTTCGGACAGTAAGTTTACCGCCTCTGCTTCTTGTGTGTTCTCAACCGCTCGGCGCTTGGTTCCACTAGGCCTATGAAGTGCCTTAGACGTATCCATGGCGACCGTGGTTGGGGCGGGCTGTGCCGAAGGGGGCGAGGACGCGAGCTTTTTTTTCTCCGCCATCTCCGCTGCTAGCCTGCTCATTTCTTGCTTAAGCTGCGCGTTTTCTTTCCTCAGCTGCTCGTTAGCTCGTCGCATCTCGTCGAGCTCACTCTCGTCGGGAGAACCGCGATTCGATTCGTCGCCTCTAAGAGACTCACGTCTTCCTCGGGCCTTGTCGGCCCCGGAGAGCGTCGGCTTCTTGCTGTTAGAGGTGGTGGGCGTGCGGGAGCGGGACCTGGTTGGCCCTGACGAAACGTGCCCCGGCTTCTAGTTGGAGCGACGCTGAGAAGTGGAACTTCTCCGGGCACGTTCTGTCGACCTGGAGCACGAGGCAGAACATCCCTTGGAGGCACCACGGCGCCTGGATCTGGAGCGGCCTCCTGAGCATCCCCTAGAACGGGGGCGTCCTCTGCGCTGAGCATCCGTGGTGGGTGACGAAGACTGGAACTCGTCCGCAGTGTCGAGGTGACGTTGCGGGGACGGTGACGCAGCACCAGACATTCTAGTACGCTCACTGCGACGACGGCGCGCAACGTACGGGATCTTGAACCTTAGAGCACCGTCTTTGCAAGCCGCGAGATGCTGGCCACCACAGAGTTTGCGCTTGGGAGTACACACATGTTGCTTGTCGGGGCTTGCGGCACCACAGCCTCGGTGAATCGTGTCACCGGGAGTGGGGCACACGTCAGCGCAATGATGAAGACGGCCGTACGCATAACACACGTAGATTTGCTTGCGGTAGAGTGAGCACTGCATCAGCACTGGTCCATACCTGACAAAGTTCGGTACACAATACCCGTCGAAAGCGATGATGACCGTGCCAGTTTGGGCTATTCTCTAGGCTGCTAAGGCGAGTGGATTATTTGTGTTGACAACCTTCGCATCGATGACGTCACGGCCTTCTTGAAGTGGGGCGTTGCGAATCACCCCTTTGCAAGTGGAGTGTGAGGCAGTCTCATAGGCACTTAGCTCGTGCACCTTGCCCGAAATGAGTATTTGCTTCATCCGAACGTATCGGTCTGCGTTTTCGCGCTTGGGAGTACTGGCAACCATAATATTTTGCTGCAGATTCGGGCATAGAGTATCCTGGCACAAATATTCCTGGCTTATGCCAGCGGCAACTACTATTGCGTCTGCCACCGTAGCTGCGCCAATTTTCGAGATATTGAGTCCACCTCTCGGCCAGATCACAATCTTGATGTCATCTTGAGGAAGGGAAGGCATCTTTCTCGCCCGTATTAATTTGGACTTCAGCGCAGCGCCACGCGATTAGCCGCGGCGTGCCCCCGGCTGCGACGATGGTGCGTTGGAGTGAGCAGTGAGTGTTTTGGCGCCAGCTCTTCTGGCCCCAGCGGACGGCCAACCTTTTTCTTGAGTAAACTCTGCTTCAGAAATATCCTCTCCGTGCACTTCATACTCCATCGTCAACGAATAATTCCGCTCACCGGGCCTCCGAAGGGCCGGCCGCAGGCGAGAACAAGCCCACAAAAAGCGCGGTCTCCCGAGCCACTCATTAGCGTTAAAGAGGGCAACGCTCCACAGGAAACGAAATTGTTCCTAACTTGACAAAAACTCGCTCATTGTGGTCAAATATGGTATCGGTAGGATTCTGATGACTACTTGGAACCAATACGAGAAACAGTTCATGAACACTTGAAGAAAAAACTCTAGAAACAGAGATTTAGTGGCGCGTCTACCGGAGCCGTACGACTGCAGCCTCCAATTCCGCGTCTCCACCCACGTATGGTATAAGGTCGTTTTTTTTTGTTACCGCCTTACTTGTGATATATTAGATTCGGCTAGTGATCTCGTCGTTTGTAAAATAAATTCATAAAATATGCGTGAGCTTGCTTTTCTCGAACGCACGTGCTGTGATTGTCTCACGTGTTTAGAGAGCGAGGCGATCTCCCTTCAGATCCCGCAAGTCACGCAATTTCATTTCGTGCGAGCCCAGGCCGCATGCGGATCGCGGGTTTGATGCCCTTGCAATAAGTGCACCGTTCCATAGCGGTTACTTATTATCTAGATTGGTTTAGTTTGGGAAAACTTTATTCTAAAAGTCCGAAGGCGTGCCCCCTAAAACACGGCGGGCCGCTCCCACGACGGGACAGTAAGGCCGAGATCTAGCGCCGCATCGTGGGCCCTCTGGACAGCCCAAAGATGTGATGTCAGGTCCGTACTCCGGAGAGCGGAGTCCCACTTGCTAGACGATGGTGTATCGGGGCCGCCTATACTCGAGGGCACTCCCAGAGCATGTGGAGTAAGGTCATATTTCTCTGTGGTAAGGTGGCTAAATCGGCACATTTTGTACACGAAGATTAACCTCAGGGGAAAACTTGTGGCGAAAGGCATGTCTATCACGTTTAAGCATTCCAGATACCAGACATTCCCACACAGCTTCTCGTTTGAGTCTCTGGTCTTACTACGGCAACGATAACGTCTCGCTATATTTCGTCATTAATTGTGACGTCCACGCTGGACCTAATGCAATGTTTGATGTGGTAGCGGTGAACATTTAACTCATAGTAATAATAGCCCTAACATTAGCCTCCAAAAAGTAGATAATACTTGAAATGAAACCAGCCACCACGACTGTCTATCATATATGTGCAAGACTGGCCCACTGATCATAGGTCAGTAGAAGTCATAGGACGTGCGTAGCGTTGCGGGTGGTACGGTCTTTTTTTTGGAAGTAAATATGCAATACTAGACGCTCAATTATCCCTGACCACACATGTTGCGCAGCTGCCTTCTCCTTGTACTCCGCGTGCTTGGCACCAGCCGAGGAATGCGTGTCCCAACTCAAGGCGTTCATGAAGGGCCGAGGCATGATGTGGCCCCAGTACGGGGCGGACAACAGCCAGCACGCGGCGTACGTGATGCTCGATCTGCTCATCAACTGGGGCGTACCGTTTTGGTTCGAGATGAGCTTGAGGCGGCTGCCAAACGACGCAAGGTAGGCTGTTACTACTGTCTAAACGAGTTATAAATTTCCTTACAGACATGCGAAAGGCTCTTCACGACCATCAGGTTCCATAACGGTAACTTATCAGAGAAAATAAGAGATGACCACAGCTACAGTGAAAAAAATACCAAACTTTTAACGAAGAGTGGGGCCAAATTGAACATGTTTAAAACATTAAAAATTGATGTTGCGGCTACCGTATGGTAACCTTGTTCACAGTAGAATGGCCCAGCGAAGTGAGCCTAACATCCGATGTAAAACGTTGCCGAGCCACCTGGCGTGCGCTAGTGGCAGACTGACATCGTTTCTCAGCGTTTTTTTTCTTTCGTGGTCACGTAGATAAGAAACAGGACCAGGTATTATTCGGCACTCTTTCATGTCGTTTGATCTTCATGCTCCTTCCTGACCAAACGAATGCTTCCTATAAACAATCGGCTTCAATTTTAACGCACATGACTTATTGGTATAGGGCATTCATAAGAACAATACTAACTGTTATTAGTGTAACCATGGGGTGGCGCTGATACGCAGGCAATGAAGTTTCGCGGACGCATGCTATGTTTTCGAAGCCTAGTACCGACTTCCGAGGTATGATGAATCCGGCGCCGTACGTAAAGACCCGGTCACTCTCACAAGCAAGAGTTTGTCCTCCTCATCCGTAAGTGGCGTTCGGATAACGTCCATTTTCGCAAATGGCGCGCAGCATTACGCCATAATCTCCTGGCCAATCACAAGCACTACCTCCCTCCGAAAAAAAGAAGAGCAGGGTTCCGTGTATCCGCAAGCACTCGCCCTTTCTCGCAAGATTAAGACCAGCCGCGCTGTGGTTTGGCCGCACTTTTTCATCTCTGCCGAGCAAGGAGGCATGTGTCCTGGTACGAGAAAGGCTAAAGAATGGACAGTTGTAGTATAGCTGACTTACTGGGATACTGAGCGTACCGTGATAGCGGGATCGAAGTGTGCGTGCGCAGACACGTACGTTAGCCGTACCGCTTATCGTATGTGTGCTATTTTTCAGATTTAACGTCACCGGGGTATGGCGAAGGTGTACGTAGTGTACGTACAACATGGAGGCGCTCTCAGGCGCCCGCCTCAAATTGATTTTGGCGTAGTTGTTGAAAGATTCACCTTGTTCGCAGAAAACGACTGTTTAAAGTGGTTCTGCTTGCCTTCA
This sequence comes from Rhipicephalus annulatus, assembly GCA_013436015.1. Lineage (NCBI taxonomy): Eukaryota > Metazoa > Arthropoda > Arachnida > Ixodida > Ixodidae > Rhipicephalus > Rhipicephalus annulatus. The sequence goes on along the minus strand of WOVY01010148.1, from coordinate 28,985 downwards.
GTTAGCTTTGATGACCAAGTATTACGGATAAGTTGGCGTCGTTTTTGAGATATCTACCCCATTTTCAACGCGTCTAGGCCTATATCAAGATGGATGTGAACCAATCAGCAACCCAACTGCTTTTGCGTTTGGTGCGCATTTATTATTTCTTTACTATTATTAATAATAAAATAAACTTGTGACAATGGTTAGCGGGGTGGCATAGGCAAACATTCTCGTTAAACTTTTCCTTTTCACTGTTATTTACCTTAGTAACCATCCGATAGGTGACGCCACCGTCCAAGCTAGGGCACGTAAACCACGTAAACGCTATCCCGCTACGGTGTCCACAATGAACGTTTACTTCACGGAAACGCCATTTCCTTACACTCCGCTATTTGCGAACGGTAAACTATACCTGTCTAATTTTTTTTTAGTATTGCGTCATCGCTACTCAACACTGCCCGTGCCTTCGCATAAAACCGCAGCTCCTAGCCCATAAGTAAACTGTCCTATCTGATGCCTCTACGCTGGGAACCGCGCAGAAAAACGATTACAAGGCAAATGAGTAATTAAAACGCCTAGCATTCCTTGCCTTCTCTTCATTTTTTCGATGTTCTTTTCTGCATCGAGATGCTGTACACTCTGAGTGAGAAGTTTACCTTATTATGTTATCCGACTACGAGTTGCAGTCTTTGTCATTCACTTCTCTTGTCTTCTTGTGCCAGGTACAGCTTGTACATTAACCGCGTTCCGATGAACAAGTGGCGTCGCCAGCAGAAGGTGTCGGATGACCTGGGTCACTTGAAGGAGTACGCCAAGATGTTCTACGACGTGTACGGCGCCAGTAAGGAGGACCGCTCTCATATCGACCAGTTGCTCAAGCTGGAAAAGAACATACACGCCGTCGTCGAGCCACCAGGCTTCGAGTACGGCACTCCGCTACGCTACTTCTTAAATTTAAGGGTTTGCGCTAAGTGCTCCACAGAATGTGTGTCCCCTTTTCGCTGAGGTGGCTGGCTCGGATTAATGGTTTTTGAACGAATAATTTATGACGTCAAATCATGACGCTGACTCATTCATAAAGTCAAATACAAGAAGGGAGGCGTGCATCGTATTCTATATTCTGACCAATCCAGTCTAAATGGGCTTAGGCTTTCACGGAGCACAATTTTGAAATTCACGAAGTGTCCTTTAATTACAAGCGTTCTGCCATTTGCGCAGCTCTGGCCGCATTGGACGAAATACGGTGGTGAACAAAATCGAATATGACGGCGAACAATTTGTGTATTTTTGTGGTTGATTAATTGGGAACTGACCATCCTATTTCTCATTGGCTCAGGGACAAAATACAACCGGGAGCTCTGACGGAGACCCTGGTGTCAATAGGCTCGACAACGCTGTTCACATCCAGCTACAACAGCAGAACGTGGCTGGGTTTCCTGAACGAGCTGCTTCAACCTCACCAGTTTACAATGGAAGATTACATCCTGGTCGACGACATCGGCCTCTCTCGAACCATGGTTGAAATCCTCGCGCAACTCAGGTTCGCGAAAGTCCCCCGATCAGGATTGTGCATATGCACTTTTTTTATTGAGATAGCAATCATAACAGACAGCCTCGAAAGGCTTTTGCCGTCTTCGTCGCTATCATGTTCTCTATGAAATCTAAATTGATAACATAAAATGATAGAAAAGTTCAAATTGATAAAAACATTTAGAATCCCACAACAAAACAAGTCGCAGCGTCTCCACGTCATGAGAAAGTGGTTTCTCGGCAACCTGTCGAAAGCTGACATAGAACACTCTAAGGAAACAGATAACACTTACACTGATCTGCATTTAGTATGATGCCTCTAGTATATTTGGTTCGGTACTTAACGATTGTTAACTTATCAGTGTAGATGAAGCTTAAAGGGTCTCTGGAACACTTTTTCACCATGTTCAATATAGGCTGCCGGTCGGCATTTAAGCTATTGAAAACACGCAATTCAACCATCTTAGCGCCACACGTGACCAGGAATCAGCAAATATTTCTCGAAGTACTCTAGAAACCGTTCGCTTGTCTTTTTGTCTGTTTCTAGTGATGCTATATTTCTAAATTAACACGCAATGTACGTAAATTTCAGGTGATTCGCTGAATTGAGCATCCCGAGCTGCGTAGTCACGCTGAATAAACAACCCTGGTTATGAAAAAGGCCAAGAACCTTTGACCACAAGTGTGCCATTCTTCCGTGTATAGCATCAGAGTCCTTCAATTTTACTGGTCACGAAACTGCTCCGTAACTCAATGGGAGAGCTTCATATGATGCGTTGGGTTGCCGCGCGGTGGCGCCACCATCTCACAGAGGGGATTCGTCGGGCTGGTCGGGCGGCGTTGCGCTGGCTCGAACGACGCTGCGAGTTGTTTGCTTTGTGTGGGAAACGTTCTTATCGTGCTGTTGTGATGCCGCGTTAGTGCAGCGACGATGCCGAACACGTGTTGTGTCCCGGGATGTCGTTCCGGGTACAAGGGCAGAACAGAAAAAGTTTCCTTGTTCTGTTTACCCAGCGACAGCGTGTGACAAAGCGTGCAACATGCCCAGCTGGTGGAGGAAGAAAGCCAAACTGAAGGAGTAGTGTAAAAGCAAAGCAGCCCTTTAAGAGCCTCCTGGACCTATAATTGTATAGCTCACTTATAGGCGGATTTTTGTTTGATCAGTAAAATAGTAGCTGTGTTTCCTTACTTGTTTGCAAACTTTATAACCTTGTGGTCAGGCTCACATGCAAAAAAAAAAACCTTTCTGGTGTCTTTATGCTTTCACTTTTAATATTTCCACGAACTATCACTCAGGATTCGTTTTTTGTTTTGTAACCATGCGTGGCCGCTTCCGTTTTTTTATCTGGTGTTTGAACTGAAGCGCCCGTTTGCTCTTTTTTTTGTGCGTCGCGTCGGGCAATATTGTTGATATGGAAAGGTTGTCACCTTGTCACTAACTTGATTTCTTGTTTGCTCGAAAATATTCTCGACCCTATTTTCATGGATCGAAAATTAATGACGTCCCGAGAGTAATTCATGGTGTCTTAATTCATCGATGTCTTGTGTGCAGGCCACGCTGCGGACTGCTTCTTTGACGTTTGCGTTTCCTTCTAGTCTTTTGCAGAGCATGAGTTCGCTTTATTAAACTTCATTCAGTAGAACTTTACGTTTGTCTTTGTTGCGTGGCAATATTCTGTTTCGTCCGTGTGCTACACATCAAAGCACAAACAATAAATTTTTGTACGCTGCACCACGCTCTTTTGTCTCCCTTCATAATATTGAAATTTATTTTTGTAGCATGTGATAAAAGTTTGCGCTTCCTTTTTTTGCAAGGATTGAAAAGCGGGTTCGCGGAAAGACACACAGTGCAACATACATCATTTCGTGTTTTGATCCTTTCCCTTTATGCAGCGCTTTTAAATGTTACTGTACCACCTCATCGAAAAGAGAATATTACTGGGGTATCTGGGTACTCAGCGCATTCCAGAGCACTCAACAGATTCATTAAAAGCCTACTCTGAAGGACGCGTACCTGCTTCTTTTCAGTTTTTTTTTTCGTTGCATATTTGATAGGCCCGCAGCAGTCCGCAGCTACGGAGCTACCGTATGTATTGTGGTTACAAAGTTTTCTTGAAGAAAACAAACAAAAGATATTTTAAAATCGGTAAACACGGCGCAGCGCTTGCGCCCAAGGACGCGAAAGCAGTTGCCGTTCGTGGCCGAGGTCTGCGGCGATTTATTCGAAAAGTAAAACCCCATTGGTGGCAGGTGGTATACGCAATAATTGGGCGATTCATCGCTAACAACTACAAAAAAAAGAAACCCAGCGCGCAGAGACCAGAAGCAGCGAGCATTTTCATGCCAAAAGCTGGCAAATATGCCGCACGCGCGGCGGCTGGATCCCCTCAGTGCGACGGTGGCGCCAGTTGTGGCGCCCGCGGACCCTATATGAAACTAGCGCCGAAGTTTCGTGACCAGTAAAGCATTGAATGACTCTGATAGCATGTAGCTGAGACTCCTTTCTGCAGCAAGCGAATTCATTCCTCTATTCAGTCATTGCGTGGCTACAGAACATCTCTACAGAATTCATACACAGATGCATGTACAGTGAAGAGCTTGGATAGGTGGGACTCGAAGGAATCAAAAAAGTTATCTACCTTCAAGTGAACCCTGGAACGCTTTTCCAGGTAGCCATCGAACAATGAGTCTTCTTACGGTGAAGCTATGCGAACTAGCATAAGTTTTTACGCTATTGAACTGCGTAGTTACCGCGAACACCACAAAGACGTGCCCGCGTGAGCACTTGCTATCACACTAAAATTATCCCGCGCCTTCAGGACGATGAAATTGATGACGAGAGCCAGCGGTGGCTGGGAATAAAGGCCCGACCAGGTGCCGTCACCTTCTTTTAGCGGCAACACAGTCTTCTACACAAAAAGAGTTTTGTTCTTCTTCTTTGAAGATAACAAGTCACTCTTGTGTCACACAACTCTGCCAGTGAACACACAACTCTGCCAGCTCTTGCACTGCAGTTATAAATTTTTTGGTGGTGGTCAATCTGTGAGGCAATAAACTCTTTTAGAGAAGCCATTAACTTGGGAAAGTGGTGAAGTGAGCCTTTAAATAATTGCAGAAGGATCAAAATGTGGGCCAGTTGGTAATTCATTTCTCTGCGCTCCCATTCTCTGCGCTCCCAGTTCGCTGAACGAAGAAAATGCCTTTAAATAATTAACATAGAGGTTTTATATCACAACGTACGCCACGATATGGTTGATGGCTCCGGTAATTTTGACAGTCTGGTTTTACTTAATAAGCACTTTATTTGCAGACTACGCGGGCCTCCAAACTTTTGCCTACATCCAAATGTGACCGCCACGTCCAGAATCAAACCCGCGACTTCCACACAGACCCTTTAAATGCACATCTTTTTTTGGTCTCTTAGGTCTCCACCTATCCAGATTTTACTGTATGTGCATCTGCGTATGAATTCTACAGACATGGTTTGAAGCCACGCCATCAATCAATGAATTCGCCTCCTGCAGCAAGTTGCCTCGGCGACATGTTATACGCAGAATATTGGCATATTTGGGGTCAAGTTTTCTTGGCTTGATAACGATGCACGAAACGCTTTAGAATGAATACAAGCAGATGACAAATATAGGACATGCTCTTTCTCACAACTCAAATTTTCGAGGAATAAGAACGCCTCTCATCCGCTTCTAGCACCACCTTGTAGGAAATGATCACATAGGTGTCGAGCAAACCGCATCTAGACGACAACAGCATGAATGTAACCTAAATGATGCAAGGTTGCATGTTCGCATTCCTTATTCGGTGCTGTCACAGTGTTATCGAAACGATCAAATTAAAGAATGACTTCTATTCACGCATCATGCAGTAACAAGGACATGCTGTACACGCTCGGCTGGTGGTTCGCCCAACAATTCTCGGTGATGGCATCGCTGGAAGGCAGCATCGCTTCGTACGGCAGCGCCACGGCGGCAGCTGCGAACCGACAAAGCGACTGCTACGCCCTCGCCGAGAGCCGCTTCCGGCGGCAACTCTTCTTGCAGAGGGCGCATGCGTCGCTTGGCTATCTCGGAATGAGGCAGGTCGACGAGATCTTCAGCAACATCCGCGACACGACCGTGACTCTACTGCGGTACGTAGGCACTACAAATCAAATTTGATGCGGGGAAGTGAATAGGTATCTATTCCCAAGCGTTTAAGACACTTCTAGGTGAAAGTGTTTACGTGTAGGTCGGTGTTATTTTATGAGGATGAGCAACAAAAGCTCGGAGCGCTTACATAGCTCGTTGCAATGTGTGTATAATACTTAAGTTATGCAGAATCATAACTTTGCGGGATTGAGGTTTTTTGTTTCGGAAGAAGAGTTTCACTGCTAAAAATGACAAACGCAATGAACTCATTTGAAAATGAGGACGAGAAATGTTCAGCCCGGGAGCCAGTAATCGAGGCGGACTGCTGGCAAGCGGAACCAAAAGAACTTTATTTCTTCCCTCCAAATACCATATGTACGCTCGGTGTACAGCAGTGCCTCCTTGTGGCCACTTGCTGCAAGGAACACAGGCAGTGCCCTCTACATCTCTTTTTCACATTTTATGGGGCGGGTCCTTATAAGTACGACCACTGCAAGTCCGCGTCACAGTTTCTCGTGGCGTCACTTCTAGAATTCATTATCAGAATTTCTCTAAAATTTAATATTTTCTTCAATATTTCTTTAGGGACGTATAACTGTACGCTTTTAAAACGAAGCATGTACTGGCTGAAGTGTTGATAAGGTTGTGAGTTTGCGCACAAGAGGAAAAAAAAGGTAGCTCCAAGGGTGGAACAATGTGGCCGTTGAAGGTGCACCGGTCACACCACTAAGCTTGTGTGTCTCTCGTCAACAATTGGTGCTGTGTCGATTGTGGGTTTGTCACTGATGATGAGTTTCTAAAACGGCAATGGGATTCGTAATCGTAGTCACCTGTCATTTCACGTTGCCACTTTCTATGTTTGCCTTGGTGCTGTGGGTTCTGGAAATGGCGAGCGGGCGCCACGCCACGCTCTTGGAGTGAACGCATACAGCAGGCACATCGGCACAAACCGAACAACATACTCACATTTATTTAGCTACTTTTGAACGACGATATCGTCCGTCCAATTGACACATCAATTGTAGTTAACCCACTAAGGCATCCACACACAATATAACCATACACTCCATGACAAACACAATAACACACCCAAGGCGGAGTCGCCAACGCTTGTCTTACCAAGAGGGCCCCCGACGCGTGGGCCGCAGTACCACGCGCCGAGGACCCAGGCTAGTGACAACCGTTCGCGGCAACCGCCACGCGCCGAAGAGACTCGCTCAACTAGTTCTCGCCCGCCCCCAAGGCTTGATTTCCATTAGGGGTCACCGCTGGCAATACCACTGTAACAAGCATGATGATGATCGCGGTGTTCAACGCGCAAACAACGCCATCTACCGCCCAGTGGTTGTACCCCAAAATGCGGTTTTTGGGCGAGACACGTGCGCCACGCAGCGCAAACAACTTTACAGGGGGTGTCATTACCCCCACAGTACGAAAGCATGGTCCTTGTGCTGTGATTCTGAGCACGTGGAAAGCACTTTGGTTCCCGGCACGGAGGAAAGAAGCAGAATTGCGAAAGAGAGAAAGAAAAAAGAAAAAAGAAAGAAAGAGAGAAAGAAAGGAGGGAAGGAGGGAAGGAAGGCAGGAAGGAAGGAAGGAATACAGACAGACAGACAGACAAACAGACAGCATTTCCGATGGAGGCGGAAATGTTGTAGGCCCGTGTGCTCAGATTTGGGTGCACGTTAAAGAACCCCAGGTGGTCTAAATTTCCGGAGCCCTCCACTACCGCGTCTCTCATAATCATATAGTGGTTTTGGGACGTTAAACCCCACATATCAATCAAAATCAAACAGACAGACAGACAGACAGACAGACAGACAGACAGACAGACAGACAGACAGACAGACAGATAGACAGATAGACAGATAGATAGATAGATAGATAGATAGATAGATAGAAACTTCGGCAGATCTCACGTACCTGGAAATCGATGTTAATCGAAGCATGTGGAGGGATGGTGACCGTGTAATAATTTTTTTATTGAGCAGCACGTCATGAAATGGCGCTAAATATACGTACAAAATTTGCACGCACAGACATATGTTGAAGAGTTGCAGATGTTTATATAACCAGTTGTTCGCACTTGCGCCACGATGCCAACAGGAACATGGGTATTAGCAACACCGGAAGCTGATATGAACGCTAATGCTCGCGAAGATGTCGGCCCTGGACACTGCTACACAAATAAACTTCAGCGCATGGAAACTAACCACAATTGACCTTAACCCGACGTGACAGCTGTATCGAAGGAGTACACATCTAATGTTTATAAAGTTGGGTAGGCAGCACTGCAACCGCTATTGCCGTTTCACGAATAATAGCATCTATTTGGAAAGCAGTTCCGAGACCCGGCGTAGCTCTGTGGTAAAGAAGCTTCATTGCCACGCAGAATGCTCGGGCTGTTTCTGTTTGGACCCTGACATTTATTCTTTGCGTTCGTTGCTTCGACGCTACCGATGTCGGGTAGTTCTTAACGCTCGCACGTTAAAATTGCCCATGTTTGGTTTAGTCTTTTTTGGGTAGACACTAAGTGTCAATCACCTGTTGAACATACCCACATACCAGCGGCACTTACCCACCATGGGTATATGCGACTGTCTAGCGGGAAATATTTGCCGACATACGCGACGGGATTGTGACATCATTCAAGTCTTGACGAGCACGTCATATTCGTCAAACCATGCTACCTTCCCATGCTAATTTTGGTTCACTCCATGTTAAGGAACTGATCACGAGTGCACCCAAACGTAAGCGCCTAGATAGATAGATAGATAGATAGATAGATAGATAGATAGATAGATAGATAGATAGATAGATAGATAGATAGATAGATAGATAGATAGATAGATAGACAGACAGACAGGCAGACAGACAGACAGACTCAAAGTCGCTGAAGTTTGCTAAGAAATGCTTGGCATTTAAAAGAAAGAAGGAGGAAAAGAAAAATAATAGCAGGTCAAGCACGCAGTCGCACTTAATATGACTCTCGACGCGCTGGCTGTGGTTAAAATGACCCCAAGCCTGAACAGTCAATCCTACAAACGTAAACTGGTTTAGAAAGTACCGCTAGATGAGAGAGTTAATTTCACAATTTTGTTCTTGGTACGTGCCACTTTGCAGTGTTGGCGCCATTTTGAGTACAGGCAGCGTGCTCGTTGCCGTGGATGGACGAGGCAGCTCGCAACGAAGCAGTCGCCATTGTTGAGGCCACGGAGTTCGAGGTGTGGAGGCGCAACCTAGGGAACCACAACGATGACGACGACAGCCGGGAAAGGCCACCGTAAGTTTGCCAATAACTGACAACTCGTAAAAGAAAGGTTCTGAGGAGGGTAAAGAGTTTTGACGCATTGAAGCAGCAGCGCAGGTTGTCGGAATCGTCAACTTACCAATAGTTATTCGCACTGCGTGCATTTAACACAGATGGTCAATGGGTGTCAGGAGGAGGTGAGGCAAAAGCATTAGCCGCCCCTCCCCCCCCTCTAAGTTACACCAATACTTGCTCCCATCCAAATCACACCAGCGGTCCCTTCTTACCCTGCCATGATCCAGCGCGGGTAGGCTCACCCCATGACGAGACCATGCCCACGCTTGTGTGTTAGGCACGCTTGTACAAGCCAAAGTTCGCTTGCACCAATGTGCTGACTTGAGGAACGGCTCATGAATATTTAAATACGATAGTCTCTCTTGGGATACTTCAATGCGGAAATTTTGGCCTGCCTGTATGCCTGTCTGTCTTTCTTTCTGTCTGTCGCACGATTCAGCCACCCGGTCAAAGTTTAACCTCCTTCTGAACACCAAGCTATTTTGAACTGGTGGTTGCATTCCTACTTGTGAGAATTGTCAATCACAAAACGTAAATAATACACATGTATGAGGCGCAACATCGATACGTAAGTATTATATGGTGTTTCCCTTTATTAGAAAATACATAGATATGTAATCCTAAGGACCCTCGTAACCGTTAAGCTGCGCTGAAAATACGACACTGTGTGCATAAAGCCCCGCAGGAGACTATCGTCTTTGAACGACATAATTCATCGAAGCATACGGATACGGACCATTTTTTTAGTAAAAAACTAAGAGCAATACTTATTCGCAGAACCATGAGCATCGTAGGAAGCAGCGCCTCGAAAGCTCCACAGGACAACTTCAGCTTGGCAAACCATACGGGAACCGCCCTAGAGAACCGAGTGGTGGACGCACGTCCCAAGGAATCCACCGCGCCGACGCTAAAACCAATGGCCCAGCGGAGGCGAAGGCGCACGTCCCGGTCGTCTGGGACGGTCGTTCAGTCCTGGATCGACGCAGCCATAAGCTACAAGCGCCGCCTCCCCAACTGGCCCCTAGACGACACGCTGCTTCACCGGCACCTGTCGTACGCGACGCTGGCCAACTACGACTACTGGTGGAACTCGCTTTTCATACAGATGGGCGCGCTTGCTGAGCCTCTGTTCTACCTGGACGGCCCGGTGTCGGCGAACTACGGTGGCATCGGCGTCCTCGTCGCCAGGCATCTCTTCAAGGCGTACGATTACATGGTGAGTCGTGAAAGTCGCCTGGCCATACCTTCGTGGTCCTTACACGGAAGCAGTGCATTTGTTATAGGTTCTGGTATATAGCGCCCGCTGATAATATGGCGGGTATATATCAAGGTTCAGCGCAACTGGACCCCTCACCGCCATCGATACACCTTCCACAAGGGTCGTGAAAAACCATGACGGCGCTTCCCAGCCTCTGTCATTCTCAAGAAGTAAAGATCAGTGTAACACTGTTAACGTCAGTTACCTTTTGGATTCACGATGGGACGAAGTCTCGTAGGATTAACAGCTATAAATGAAGGAGTGCCAACGCACGGAGAAAATGACGCAAAGCTGCTGTCGTAAAACATCCGCAACCGCAGGTCAGAGTTTGCTGGCTTTTATATTCGTAAAAGTGGAAAGGCTGTGAACCTTTCCACACTGGCCGTCAAGCGTAGACACTGTAACGTTATGAAATCGACAACCACGACTCATCTTGAAGGTTTTTATTTTTCGAATACTTCCTTTAGGTTAGCTTGCATCATTAGTCTCATTACAGACTAACTTGTTCACCACATGCCCCAAATGGCTGTGTTTTAAATAGGAAAAATGACGAGTTTCAGTTCGGAATACGTATGCAGCAAATACCGAAGTACACTATCGTTTGTCACAACAGGAACAAAAAATGGCAGCACAGCCCACAAAGGCACTGCACGCCATTTCTTCTTGTAGAAAATGTTCACATTGGACGGTTTTTATTGAGACTAATTGTTAATACTTTGCATATAATCAGTTAGGATTGTTGCTACTATAGCTTTATACACCTAACACAATGTTTGAATTGCGATGTCCAAAGCCCTCATGAAATTCACCAGGACGTTCGTGTTCGACCTGCCTGCATGCGAAAGTCTTTTAACACTCGACGGCTCCTTGACGTTAGCGTAATGACTAAGCGGTATTGCAAAAAGCGTTTGTGCGATTTCTCTGTGTAAATCAAAGTACACAATAAGGCCTGTTCATGATTCGTGATTGATGTATAGTGGCCGGTGGAGAACACGCGGATTATGCAGACAGAGAACACGCGGATTATGCAGACAATGATAGGAGCAGTCTTTGTCCTCTCTGCTCTGGTCCTTGTGTTCTTGTGGACCGTGTTTCCTACCACGCAGTATCGATTCCATGATAAGCACAAAAATGTGTGTGGGGAATCTAGCATTCTTAGATTTTATTCGACAATAGGTTTCTTCTGAATAAACTACTTGCATCGGAGACGGACGTGGCCAAGTCTGTTGCGATGCGAACCTTTATGGAACGTTTTTTTGCCCTTTTAAATCGTAAGCATGTTTAACTTCGGCATGAAGTTAACTGTTAACGGTAAAGAACACCACGCTAGATACACGACGTTGGAAGGACGTAGCTCACATTAATTTTGTTTTGTTTTTGCGGATTTCCTCTTCAGCATGGCTTGCAGCTCGACGCCAAACGCAGGAGGCGCCGCTGGGTGTCAGACTCCACGAGCGCTGCGTACCAACGCAAGCTAGGCTGCGAGGGCCAAAGCATTAAGACCATGGAGCATGTTGCCACCCTCGAAGTCGCTCACGCCGCCGCCTTCGGAGCGACGGGAACCGACGGGACGTCGTTGTCGAGAGCGGACGCGAATGGGGCCGACCGACTTCCGGGTCAATGGCAGGCGCTGTCGCCACAGATGGTTTTCTTCCTCGTCTACTGCCACTCGACCTGCGAGTCTCGAGAAGGCAGTGGTGGTCTCAATAGCCGGCGCAAAGTCCGCTGTGGCGACGTTCTGAAACGTGTGGCGTCCTTCGGCCGAGCGTTCGGGTGCCCCGCCGGCTCGCCGATGACGTCATCGGTTCCCAAGTGCTCGTTCTTCGCGAAGTGAACAGGGTGGAAAAGATGACAGACGAGAACTTTTTCGCAGAAATACGCCTTTATTTGGTCGCTGCGGAGGCAATTATTCGCGATATACTCGAGAATTTTCACGTTTTCAACGTCATTGTGCAGCTTGTATGCTGTACGGTGTATTTCGTACGGAATATCTTGGTTTTCATTCCTTCTTTACTTATAGTTTTGGGCTTTAGGTTTGAGGGTTTCGTGTGCCCTGAATAAACAGAGTGATAAAAAATTTCCTTGTTGATTCACTCTGGACACTCAAAAGACACGACTCATCTGCAGGCCGCAGCAATTCCAGAACGCGTCATTGCTGCCGGTTGCATCCAGCGCGGCGATCCCGCCAGTACCTCGGCAACAAGCAATCTGGCAGCACCTTACCTATCTCTAAGACAAAAATGTATGAGATCAACAACAATCCATCGATGCGAAAGACTTTCACCCATTGAATGTTTCACTATAGTGCACAACAAAAGCCTGTTCAGGAAAGTACACAGACAGGGACCAAATATTTTTGGCTGCGATAAGCCTTGTATGAGCATTTTTCTGCGCCCGAAGGCCAAAGGCAGTACGGAACCTAAAGTACTCACTGCCTGTCTCCATTGGCATGAAAAGTGCAGCGAGCAAATATACCTTGAACTCGCAGGGGGGATCCATACCGTAAATGTTAAATGCGTCAGCTCGGAGGCGTGAAGATACAAGAGCAAGAGAAGCGTATGGTATAATTTGTGCTAGCCAGCTACACTTGTTAAGAAGCAACACTTGCTTGATAAACACTAGCTAAGAAGGACCGGGAAGGGGGAAACGAGTGATTAAACGTGTCGATAAGCTAACAAGCTGGCTATATAAAGGTCAGTCATTCGGACGTCGTTTGTCTCACAACCACTACTGTAAACACAGTTGTAATGACGACGTCAGGTAAGGGATAAAACATGAGCTGGTAGGATAACAGTCTATTATCAACTCGTGCAATTCAAAAAATTGGCTTCTGTCATTCGCGTGTGTATGACGGACAGGTGTAACATATGTGTTTAAGTGTTTACGGTGGTTCATAGTGATCTCTCTATTGGGATCACTGTTTCCATTAGTACGTGGGCTCTATATGCTTTCCTATATGCCACTTGTTCAAATGGCCGCATCAGTGTGTACGGATAACTGTGAAACGAAGCTTCATTCAGGATTAAATGACTGTTATAACGAAGCTCATATGACTTGCTGAAACTAAAATTTGATAGTCTTATTCGTGCGAAATATTTTGTGGCTTAAGCGCCACGAAGATTGGACAAACCCACTACTCTGCATTGCTCCTGTAAAGATTTCCAATAAAAACGTATGTTTAACATGAATAGGGGCCAATTCCAGTGCTTGCCAGTGGCATGCTAAAATGTGCAAAATACTGCACGGACGGAAAACACGGCAGCATTACGTTTTGTCACAGCCACCGGGTGGTGTGTTCTGCTGAGTGAGCAAACACATATTAAACGAAAAGACTACCATTCTTTTTTGTTCGTATTCCTAGTTGGAAATCAGACAGTATTTATGGTATAAAGCGCACACGTGAGTCTTATAGCTTAAAGAATTTCATTTATTTGATGTTTCAGATTTAATCTAAATTTGCAGCTTCTTTTAGCGTCATAAACCTTTACCGTGAGCCTTATGTCAACTGGCTTTCGGCCCAGATGCCTTTATGGGTGAACGTGATCAGGAAGAGGCGTTCATCAACATCATAATCGTTGTTATGATTACGATCATCATCAAGCACGAATTAGAATTTCTGGACAGGTGTAGCCGACAATTGAAGAAAACTTAAGTTGAAGGAAGCGATATCGATCAACTCAGTGATAAACATGGAGACTGGGCGTATGTCTCTGCTTCAGTGATTATGCATATAGACCCAGTGTTTAGGTGCTTATATTTCTGACATTAGTACTCACAGATGTACCTGACCTGGTCAGAAGTTGCAGGGACGCTTATTGCTCCGTTGATAAAAGAAATGTACAATTCCTTACGAGGCAATCTTACAGAATCCTGCGATAACTTCCCTTCACTTCTTTTGGATCCTTTCAAACATTTTCGTTTGCTTTTCTAGCTATAACGAAATGGATTCACTCAATTCGCAAGACCCATTTCGGACTATGAAATTTAGTGGTTATGATACTCTTCTGCGGCGAAATAAAGAGAAAGCTGCGCTCCAAAGTTATTTTTACGAAATTACGCTGTAGAGTGCCAGAACTAAATTACTACATGCATATAGCTGCTCTGGCTCCTTCCACTCTTTGCTCATTTATAACAAGGATGAAACAATTAAGCATTTTTTTATCGTGTACTCGCTTCAACTCACTCAGCAAAAGCATTCTTAAAGCGGCTTTTAATTGAATTAGATTGGATTTCAATCTTTCTATCATTCTCTCCTTGGAACCCTCCCCATTAGGTTATTGCCACCGGGATATCTGTTGTGCAGTACAAAGATTCTTAATTGAACCAAGCCAGTTTTGATTAAAAATTTCTCAATCAATAAAACTTTATTTTTTCTAGCCTTTTCAGAATTCATTAGATTTGAACCTAATATGTGATCCACTATCTAAATAATTGTTTCTTGGCAAATCTCCCAGGGTGGGTGTGAGCCATTCGTTTATACCATCATCATCATCATCATCACAATCATCATCATCACCACCACCAACCCCACCATCACCGTCATTATCATCATCATCAACGAATAATTCGCGATAGGATCGCTGCCCCTCAGCAAGGTGAGTGCTGTCGCAACGCGCCAAGACCCAACGAAAAGGTCGCAATGCCAAACTATTCGCCAATGAGACGATAACTTGGACGAGCTAGTATCGGTTCTTACTTCAGTGTGTCAGAGCACCGGTTGCTACCAGACTAAAGGTGATCGACGACCCATCGCGCTTGTTCGATGTGCCAATATTTGCCTTTCAGTCCGATTGATTGGTTGTGCGGCGCTGTTACACTAAAGTATGAAACTATGCTCGCAAATGTTTGTCACAACCATAAACATCTTCTGTATCCTTAGTCCGGTGAATGAGTCGCAAAGACGTGCTTCGCGGTGGATGAAAATATAAAAAAAGGAAGATATGACTTGCTGCTTCCAAAGGCTTGCGTTTGGTCATCCGGGTAGTAACTCTGGAAAGTAAATGTTCCTAGGAATGCAACTTCAGGATCCTCTGGAGCCGTTACGTCTAAAACGTGTGTGGTCATTATCGTGTACAATGAACTATGGTAGGACAGGTACTACTGACTAGAAGGGAAGGGTTGAGTTGCAGCAACATTTAGATGATTAAAGAGCGGAATACATTTCTCATTTGGGCGCACATCAATGCTGCAAGACAAAGGGAAGTCATTCGATGCCCATAAAGTGAAACCGTCCAGAAGCGTTGACACGCTACCTGAACAGGCAGCGTCGTCATTGATGCATATGTTGGGTTTAACGTCCCAAAGCCACTATATGAATAGGAGAGACGCCGTAGTGGAGGGCTCCGGAAATTTCGAACCACCACGGGCTCATTACCGCGCACCCAAATCTGAGCACACGGGCTTGCAGCAATATTGCCTCCCTAGAAAATGCAGACGCCGCAGCCGGGATTCAATCCCGCGACCTGCAGGTCAGCAGCCGAGTACCTTAGCCACTAGACAACCGTGATGGGGCATGCAGCCTCGTGTCAGCTCAGTAAACGTCTCTATCTATTCAGAAATTTGTTCATGGGCTTACATGTCAGGATATATGCAGAGTACTTATATAAAGACAAAGAAATCCCAAATGACACATCTTTGCCCCGTGTGAACTTCAGCTCAGATTGGTCATTATTGACTTACGATAAGCAATAATGCTCAAAGACGCACGTTCACCGTGACGCAGAATGTGTAACGCATGTCATATCGAAGATACCTCTCAGCTGCGGTAACGAGTCTTCGGCCAATGCTTCAATATAAGAGCCCGAGAACATTGTTTGAATGTGAGGAAAAAATTCGGGGGGACCTCTCGCCGATCACTGCAGCAAATGTAAATGCACACCGTATTTAGATAGTGTCATCCTCATCAAGTGTGCACAAAAAAAGTAATAGAGGCCGCCCACATTAGGAAATCAGGCTTCAACTGGGTGAGTGCTCTGAGGTCGTACATATCTGACAAAGAAATTCTGTTTGTGTTCGGTCATCTGTGATAGCGTGTTCGAATAGTTACCACGAGCGCATGTATAAAAACGGGCATGTTGTTCAATAAATATCAGTTTAAACAGCGCAATTGTTTGTTGTTTGTGTCTTTCTTGTCATCGCTTCTTAGCGCTGCAAGCATTCAGCATATATCAAGTCTCTGTCTTTAATAGAAGCTCAGCTTGTTTCTTATCCATATCAGTATTTTAAGAGTGCATAACAGACAAGATACAAGAGACAGATTACACAAGTGAGCGCTGCTCTCTGTATCTCTGCTCTCTAAAGCCTTTCCATATATCTAAATTAACGGCTTTGATTGGACGTTATGCTAACCGACTACACCCGGTGATCGAAGGGACGCCCTGGACCTTGCGGTTGAAGTTAAATCTAATGCACTGTTACCGAGATGCATTTTCAAATCATATTTGCAGGTTTCGCAAACGCTGTTTTCTCGAAGATGACTTTCCTTCGACGTTTACTTACGGGACGTGGTCAGAAAAGTCGCCTGTGGCGGCTTCTCATGTTATGCCTGGCTTGCGTTTTGCTGGCAAGGCTCAGGTGGGTACGAGTTTGCTTCATTGCAGTAGCAATTATACGGGCAATCGAGGCACATTCTCACCGTTAAAATTATATTCCGCATAAAGCCCCAAGCGATAACATCACCCCGAGCGTCGTTAGCGCAAAATTTTATCAAAAGGTCGTTGTCGCTTGTCTCGGAAGACGCCAGTACAAGGTTCCTACCTCTGTAGAGTAGGAGCTTCGCGTTAAGGCAATAGAGAGCAGGAAAATCACTTCCCTCTCTAAAGCGACCGTTTCCTTTCAAGCCAACATTCTATACAGTTACCTGAGATCGGTTGCTAATGGAGTTAGCAGCCAGCCTTACTTCGTGTAACGTTCCAATTGGTTCATTGTCATGGCACTCTTTTTTCTAATAAAGCATATTGCTTCGTCCGCACACTAGTGAAACGTAGTATGACAGCCGGTAAAACGACAGAGAATTGTCGCGTCCGCTTAGAACTGTGACCTGGGAATTGGCTCCATTCAACGGAGGTAAAAGTACAAAGGAAGGTGGATATATCAAGAGTAATAATGCTTTGAATTGGAAATTTCGCTTAATTGTGACCACGTTCCCTGTACAACTATTTCTCACCAAAATGTGGCAGATAATTTAGTCGTAAATTTTGTAAAAAAAACAGAGTGTTTGCGATGTTTTCTGTGCACTCAGTAATCCATATTTTAATTTTGATATCGAAATTATCAAAGCCGTGTCTCTTCTTTCCCACGTCGTTTCCGTCATCGCACCGCGCCTTTTAGAAGAGTTCCCCGGTGGTGATACCGGCTGTCTGTCCGGGTAGAACCACCAGAACCAAGACCGTCTCATTTTACATTCGTGAACCACCAGAATAC
The DNA here is from genome assembly GCA_013436015.1 of Rhipicephalus annulatus. Lineage (NCBI taxonomy): Eukaryota > Metazoa > Arthropoda > Arachnida > Ixodida > Ixodidae > Rhipicephalus > Rhipicephalus annulatus. The sequence goes on along the minus strand of WOVY01010148.1, from coordinate 11,323 downwards.
AAGCAGAAGCAATCCGAGGCGATCCCAATGCTTTACTTGGGTCTCTAGTATTAAAAGCAATATTATCTGTGGTTTCACGTCCCAAAATATTATGATTATGAAAGACGTCCTAGTGGAGAGAGAGAAAAAAATTATTATATCTATATACAGCGAGTATGTGGGCGGTGGCCCAGCTACCCTTCACAAACACTAGGTGGGCTCCTCCTTACAGAAGCCCATTGGCGTCCAATGCGACTCGGGCTCGGTTGATCGGAGCCTTCTGGCTCACCAGGTCGGTGCAGCAGAGCAGGGCTGCCTCCCAGTTCTCCCGGGTGGGGTTTAGTTTAGGGGTGAGGGGAGGGGTTGACTGGCATGCCCACCCTTTGTGGAATATGTCCGAAGACTTCTCCGCGCAGTGCGGGCATTTTCCTGTATACAGGCAGGACCGCGATGTTTAAAAACGGCCGAGCACAGCAGTGTTTTGGTGTAAAGGCTGAGGAGTAAACGCGCCTCCGCCTTTGTAAGGCCCTTACAGGGTTTAGGATAAATACAATGGTCCAATCTGTAGAATTCCGTAATTTCTCGAAAGGTTAAGGCCGTATTGGTTTCGAGATCCATTTCGTAAGGGTCTGAAGGCGTTGCCAGGAGAGTTGGTTCGCGGATATAGGGCTCCGGAAAAATCGGCCACCTGGCGTTCCTCAAGGAGCGCCCTAAGTTCACGGGCCTGAAGCATTTTCGCCTTCCCAACCTGGCAAGTTCAGATCTTCAGGGAGTCGCTAAGTGCTCATGTCGGTAGTATAACTCTGCGTGTGATAATCGTGGACTGCATTTCTGTTGTCGCTTGTGTTTTTTTTTCAAGCAGTCGGGAGGTGGTACGGACGCCAGGATGGGTCGCGAGATTTACCCGGTACCAGGCTGGTTCGACGGCCCGCGAGCCAGGAGAGCCTGCGTCTAAGGTGGGCGTCTCTATGCAATTAACTCTTTGCAGTTTGAATCACGTTTATTGTCAAGAATATTGAAGCAATCACATCGATCACTGATTTCTTTTAATAAGCAGAGACCAACGCTGTAATGCCAGAAGATAGTTGTACCACATGCTAGTTCCTTGCAACTCATGAATGGTCGCGATTTAATTGTTTGTAACTCACACTAGCTAGCAGCTGCTTTCAATAGTGATCCGTGTTTTTACCATTTAAACTCTTTGCAACAGTTAGCTCACAACTGAGTTTTTCAGCATAAAGTTTTGTGACTGTAATCATCATGCAAGTAGGATTAATAAATGCGTGCGCTCCTCGGTTTAGTCGTGAAAATAGGAATTTTTGTATGCACACAGCAACAGCTTGAGATAAAATAAATACCAAGGACGTAGCTCAAGTCAACGTTAGGTCTCTAGAAGTACAATGAAGCAAATAGAAGACAAATGTACAAGTCATCGAACGCGTCGTTGTGTACTGCCTAATCACGAATCTTGAGTGACAAGCTCGCGATGTATTTGGCCTTCACTTCGGGGGGAAATTCGGCCCCCATATTGAAGGTTCCCAGTCACGCCTAGGTTTGTATGAATGTATAAGTTGCAATGCCTTAGCGTAAAAAGTTAATGCTTCGCAACTGCCCGCTCAATCATTCTATAAAATTCTTTAAATCATTCAGGATTCTTTCATAACGTATATCAACGTGCCCGATGCAAATATTTCTAATATGAAATAATGTTTTAGCCCGTTTCTTTATTGCTACACAGCGAACGCACAACTTACCAAGTGGCTACGTCGTTCACCGACCGCAACGAATTTGTTCGTTTACTGTCTCTTCTCTCCTTACAGTGCTTCCAGGAGCAAATGCCTTACAGAATCAACTGCCTCCCGGATGTGAAAGCTACTCCCGATGTTTGTTTTCAGCGACGGTGCTGCTGGAAGACGACCAATACAATTGGTAAGGCGTCTTATTTTTGTCTATTATCAGAATATATATCGCATTTCGAGTGGAGGTGTTTTTGTTGTTGTCCGGTCCTGAAGCAGTAGCTATGAATTATGTTTCACAGTAGGGTATACACACACTACTTCGAGTACTCGAACGGTAACGAATATACTGCTGCCTATATATTAGCCCGGAATATAAAAAAAGTGATTCGTCACGCACCATGAGACATACATATTGAAAGTGCGCATCAGCGCTGGTAACACATATTCCTAAATGACTTTTTTCTACGCTGACTTCATATTCTTGGGTGTCTCATTCATCCCCAACCACTTACTCGTATTCTTGAGTGAGAGGGCGCTATTAGTTGCCATCCGTGTTTGTGAGTTCTTCCGACAGCATGCTAAAGCTTCTTTAAGGCCACCTACGCTTTCTTTTCGACCTAATAGGGTGCATCTGGTATCGTGTGAACGAAATATTTCGTAGCAGGGCACTACCTTCTGTGGGAAATTGAAGTCCCAGTTGAAAGGCTTTGTCCTGAATGCCAGTGGCCGTGCATATTTCAGCGATGTGTGTCTATGAGCTTGATCTTTACTTCAAAATAGTCAAAGTGATGTCTTGAATGAATGTGCGTGTCAGATTTTGAACGGATCTGTGTGCTCAGCATAACGTGATGTGGTTCGCCTCTGTTACTCAGCTGCTAAGATGTCACGCTTCTATGTTTGGGGAGGCAGGTTCGCATCTCAATGTTTACGAAAACCTAAAGCGTCCTTGACCTTAGATAAAAACGTACCTTGAGGAACCATAGCAGCCAAAATTATTCCGAAGTTATCGTGGCACGACTTAGAGTCATAGCACTGTTTTAGGCACGCAAGACACCCGAACTTGACTTTACTGCCAGGTGCATACACTAGCTCCACAGAAATAGACCAAGCTATAAGAAAAGGCCGCGGAACATCTCCATTGGACGCGAATGTTCACAGTTTTCTTCACATTTCACGGAATGTACTAGAGATGTGTTTGCATCGGTGCAACTCTTAGTAGACCTCGTCAAGCTAGCGTTCTAATACACCTGCAGCGCATTACCAATCCTTAAAGTGGCTTTATAGCAATCACTTTAGGCCAATATGGCATGTTGTTTTTCAGCAACGTTCTCAGTGGGCCAAAACCTAAGATCAGAGTTTTGCTAAATTGTGCAGTAATACCACGATGCTTCATGAAACCGCGAAGAGAGCGGTATACCATAGTCGACCAGACCTTAATCGAAGATGGGCTGCGGTTGCAGCTACGTCTGGTAGACTCCTGGTCTAAGCTCGGAAACGAGTCGAAGAGGCTCACTGTGGACGTGATGCAGTTCGCCCGAGATACAGCCCGTCTGCGGGTAAGTGCTGCCATAGAGAGCTCAATATTTGCGTATCTGTGGCTTAGGTCGTGCCTTACATCGTTCAATTTGCATACTTTGAAAGTTGCAAATTTTCCCAGATTAGGTAAATTGCAGAGAACTTCATTTATTTATTTTTGTTTATTCATAAAATATTGCAGGCCCATTTAGAGTCCAAGCAGGCGTAGATACATACATAGTGAACAATAATAAACGTCATGCATTGAAACAAGAAACTGTACATGCATACATATATACACTTAAATGTCAACTACTGTAATAGCAATTATATATATATATATATATATATTGTACAGTAGCTAGCACAACCACGACCTTAATATAAGAACCAGCAGAAGAGAGTGAAGTGATTCTTCATATGTCTCTTGCGTGTAAGCTAAGTCGCATTGCATTGCAGAAATGGCCTTTTTTCGCTTTATTTATTTTTTAATTGTAGGACACTTTTACATCGACCATTCTGCAGTGACATATATACCTTGTCTCCGCTAACCCTATATGAACGCATAGAAATTATATCTGTTATCGTATGACCACACGAGATTATCGCAAGCGTGTCATTCGTGTCGTATGAGCCCACGAGTATACTTACTGGGCTTGACGATACATCATAATGAGGAATAATTGTACACGCCTAAAAAACTACATAAAGCATGAAGAACAGGACGCTCTTTCGCTGTGTTTCTTCGTCCTTTTTGCGGTATTTAAAGACGTCTAGAATTATCCCTTATTAGGGTGACATATGAAACTTTTGAAGGACTTGAGCTTCGCTGTCGAGAGTAGAACAATTTACCGCCGTCCGGTTGCCTTTTCCATCACTAGTCTTGCTTAGCTTCTCATTGGAAGCAGAGAAACATGTACTACCATCTGAAAGCGTAGCCATGGGCACTTTGCGCCCTTTTCGACGCGCGTGCCACCAACACGGAGCGGTGCATATAAATAGCTCGCCGTTAGTATGATTGCGGATGACAGAGTGGTGCCCGAGCATCTGAGCGCATCACGCAGTCAGGGGTTTGCAGGTTCGTATCTCAGGTCACACTCAACTCGAATAATTTTTATAATTTCTTATTTTGCATATACCTCAAATTTCCACGGAGAACGCTCATTTAAGGCTTATAACGTAGCACGCCGCCGACACCTTTGTCGGAATTTCTGCACAATGTGTTCTCTAGCACTGTCGCCTAATACGCAATACAAATGATTGATTGATACATGGGGTTTAACTAGATGGGGGACAAAAGGAAAATGTAATATCGAGTAGCACTTCCTTCACCCGTAAGATGTTTTACCAACAAACGTAAAAAGAAAAACGGCAGCTAATCGTTCTGATTGATTCGTTGATTCGTCCAACATAAACGCAATACCTCCGTGTAACGGAACAATGTCTGATCATACGTTAACAATCTCTCGTTAAGCGACACCATGAATTCAAAACGAAAACAATAGAAATAGAGAGAGATAGGTGATCAGTCGACTGCCTCTTCTGTTCAGATCTTCGACCCGTCGAAGAAGGAGTTTGAGGCTCCCGTGCCGGTTATCACGCCCCGAATACGAAAGCGGCATAGTGAGCTACAAGTTCTCATTGATGTACAACGGATCCCTGGTCATCGCACCAACTGTAGAATCGAACGTACGGTGAGTATCAAACGAGTTGCCTTCGTTCGGTGATAAGAGCTATACGGGTCTGCCTCTTTAACATGTTGCTTTCAAGTCGTCGCAGATGTCTGGAATTTTTGACAGTGAAATTTGATACTCCTCGGAGCCTCGTAAAATCTGCAGGTGGGGTCACCACGTGAATATTTCATAATGAGAACGGTAGTATTTATAGTAGCGAAGCTGTACATGACTGGGAGATGCAGGCTCTGTACCTTTCTTTTACAAAATTTTAAAGTTGTTTCAGGTCATTGCCCAGCTGTCAGGCATATACATACTAGATTAAAGTAATTGCATTGATCCGCATGGTGGCAGTTCCGTTTGTTTATCTGCAGCATCCTCGAGATTTTATTACCGTGTGGGTCTGTTTCTTTACCTGAAGCATCTTCGGGCTTGTATTTGCGTGTGGGTATGCGTATATAGACACCTGCAGAAGTGTCTGCATTTCGGGAGATGATAAATGAGTGTATAACCTGGATGCACCAATACCTTTAAACATCTATCTACGTGCCACTGATCCATCCGAAAAGAAAGTTTCTTCACTAGGCCAGCTGCTAAACAGCCTCCACTGGTCAATATGGGCCCAATTGAGGCGCTAGGATAGCATGATGCGATCTGGTGGTACGATACCTTTGTATTCTTATTGTTTAGTGTATTCCCATTAGAATAATGGCACAACTGGTGAGTATGTCTTTCCCTCTTCACCGCAGATTCGAGGTGCACTTGCCAGTCGGCATTCTACGCGGACAAGGTGAAGCAACTGGCCATCAGTCTGCGCTCTGGCCAGTATTTCTACGGGCTGCATGGTCCGAGAGGCGCCCCGTTTGTACAGGCTGGCCGTTGGTCGAAGCACAAGTTCTACCGCTCAGAAAACACTGCTGACCTATACGGACAAAGTCGGTGGTTTTCTGTGTTATGGCGCTGACGTTTGATGATGCCTTGTGGTGCTCGGTCATATACAAACGAAAGGAATGTATCCGCCAGGAAAACTGAAAGATGAACGATTTGGTGTCTATTTATATTCATACATTTAGCTGTGCAATATGCATACGCACGGAGTAACAGGGGGCCTGTGCCAGGATTATTTTACTAGGGGAGGGGGGTACCCCCGATAAGCATAAGGTCCTTCAGAGGGGGTGGGCTCCGGAAGGAGGGGAACTTGGTGATTGTGTTATGACTACGTTCTCTCTTGGGGAGGGGCAAACGGGGCGGGCAGGCGAAGAGTTTGCAGAAAAGCTCCAGTCCCCTCCCCCCACTCCCCTCGCCCTTCTGTGACCACCCCTGGCGCCGCCGGTGCGTAGTAAAGCATGGACGACATACACAAATAAACCTGCTTTTCTTCATTTAATAAACGCTACGTATAGTGAATAACTAGCATCTGGTAGTGAAAGTAACACCTTGCCAAAGAAAGAAAAATGTGAAGCCTACCTCGATTCTCGAAGTTAGATGTATGTCAGTGGCAATAGTACTTCAGCGTTCCAGTGCCTTGAGGCATTCCTTGAGTGAGCTGTGGTTAGAGCCCGTTGTTGTCATATCGTTTTATCCTTGTCACGCTCCTTGTGCCGCAGTATTTGAAATTATTGTACCAACAAGCTCACCTCAAAAGCTTAAGGAACTGTTTATTTTGCGCGCTGCCCGAATGGATCTCAGAGGCTACTTAGAACAAAGCACTTGGGTTGAGATCTCTACCGCCAGATGCCGCCAACAATCATAGCTTCCTCGCAAGAAAGCATTTACCCTTCCTATGGTCTCATTGCCCGCGACGGTTGTCTATTGGCTACGGCACGCGCTGCTGACCCGCAGGTCCCAGTATCAAATAAAATCTAGGCTGTGGCGGCTGCATTTTCGGTGGAGGCAAAAATGCTGTAGACATTTGTGCTCATATTTGGGTGCACGTTCAAGAACCCCAGGTGGTAGAAATTTCCGGAGCCCTTCACTACGTACGGCGTCTCATATGGTAATTTTGGGACGTTAAACACCACATATGAATAAATCAATCATGGCCAAAATATTCTTAGGTATACTTTGACTTCACTTAGTTTTGCATGTTTTAGTGAATGGTAGAGGTGTACTATGCCCTTTACGAGCATGCTAGCTGTACTGCAAGTGTTGTTGACGACTGGTAAGGAAATGGTAATAATTCGTGCTTAGTGAGACAGTCAATCATCTTGATTTAGAGTACATTAAACATGACGCAAGCTAAATGCATTCTCAGGCTCATATCTCCCGCCAAGTGCACAGGTGCGCACAGGCTGTTTTAATGACCGCATTCCTAACGCCTCCATGTGCAACGCAAAATGTACGAACGTTTAGCTTTGGAGTGATATCACGCATACGCAGAGCCTCTGGCATTTTGACCGGTGAGCTCCGCTGACTAACGTAGGTCCGACTTTCCAAATTATTTCGTGGACACCTAATTTGTACATCTTATTATCATTCTCTCCCTTTCAAGAAAACACTGTTTTTCTTGCAGGAAGACGTGGGAATCTTCGAAAGCCTGCACCCTTTCATCATCATTGCAACCAAGGACTCGAAGGTTACGCTGGGCCTTTTCTTCCTGACCATCCACGACATAGGTGATTGCTTCGAAATGACTCGCTTTTGCACAAGTTGGTGCTTAAATATGTCAGGAGTGCTCGATTTTGGCGGAAAACAATTCCATAAAAACTGGAATATGAAAGAAAAGAGAGTGAATAGGCAATCTAAACAATTGAACAAGGACGTTCTCAGTAACGCAAGGGTGGCGATTTCGAGCTTGTTGGTATGGTAGCGTGATAATTGATGGTAGCGCAGGCTGAAGATTCGCAACGAGGCGTGGAATTGAATGTGCTATTAGGGACGAAGCTCCTTATAGCGGCACCCGTTCGTCCCGCGTAGTATGTAACCAGTCTTACGCTTTGACCTGCAACCATTTTCACCTCCAAGTGGTGCCGGTGAGAGATTCCTTCTGTGCGTTCTTGAACACCAAAGAATAGTGCTCAATGTACATGCCAATAGCTGATAATGGGGTATGAGAGACAGGAGCATTCGGCTTTTAGTTAACGTGCACGCTGCGATCCCCATTAGCAGCCATTGCATGTACATTGAGCACTATCTGAAGGGAAAGCGTTGCTACGTTATACCCGCTGGGTGTAACCACCTTAGTTTTAGAAAGGTTTAGCGAGCGTTGAGCCGCAGTGCCATGAATACAATGAACTAGTATATACCATGAATGAACTCGAGGTAGTTAAAGGTGGGAAGTAGGTACGAAGTGCAAGCCGTAAGAAAGTAAAAGCCGAATTCTCCTGTCTCTCATTTCCCATGCAGCCATTGGCATGTACAATGAGCCAACTGCCAGGAAAAGGTTGCTACGTTATACTCGCTGGGCGTAACCTCCTTGGTTTTAGAAAGGTTTAGCGAGTGTTGGGCCGCAGTGCCATGAATACAGTGAACTAGTATATAACATGAACTCGATGTGGTTAAAGGTGGGAAGTAGACCCGAAGCGCAAGCTGTTAGATAGTGTGCGTGTGCCACCTCTCGTTTAGTCCTTGGAATTCCGCTGGATGGCGGTGTTTCTATATAGGGAATATATGATGAAAAGATGCGAGATGGTGGGTACAAGGAGTGTTGAATAGATGGATGAACGGACACACAGACAGATGCATGAATGGACGCATGAACGGACGCAGGGGCGGATGCATGGACGAACGCAGGAACGGACGCACGCACGGACGGGCGGATGGACGCATGGACGCACAGACGGAAGGAAGCAAGAACGAATGGACGGACGAATGCTTCGCCCCAATCTCCATCATTCACTTCGTGGATATGCTGCAAATTTTTTTGTCTCTTAGGCTGCACTACCATCAATTATGAAGCTCTCACAAAAGTACAGGAAAAGAAAACACATTTTCCGTGCGCATGTTAGGGCCATGGAATATGCCGTATAACTATACTAGGCCATACCATGTTTTTATGCGGTTTCTGATATAACATGTTATAAAAATGGGCTTCCCGCTAGTACAGTTCCCGAAACCATACATTTCCCATCAATATCTCTGAGAATGACGTCAGGGCTTTTACCGTGTTTTTTTTCCTGGCCACATTAACTCAGCGAAAATTTTCAAAGTTCTTGTGATAAGTCTCTGGCTTGCTCGGAAGACAATGTACTCCATATATAGCTTTAAAAGCCACGTAAGCCATATTAATAACCACCGAAATTTGTAAAGTCATGGTGATTCTTGCGAGAAGTTAAATGTGGTATTACTACCCGCCTTTACATTCTGCGTTTTCTATTACTTACCAAGCGTCTTATTATTGAAACCATGGCGTTTCGTGTTGTGAAATACTGATTCTCATGATATGGGAAAATATATAGGTTTCTTAATAGCGTCTACAAAAATAAACATGTCATATCTGCTCAATATTTCTGTGTAATTGAATCATGCGACGCTTCTATTCAGACATCACGTGCGTGCTGCACTACGCGAGGCGCCTCTTTGGCCAATAAAACATGACTTGCAGTCCAGTGCCTGCGTTGCCTTTTGTTCAGCGATCCTTCATTAATAACGAATAACGAGGTATACAACGTTCCCTGTCGACAGAACTGACACTGAGTTCCAAAGGGATCGCGACCTTCCGGACAACGGGTGGCCTCCTGGACGTGTTCTTCTTCTTCGGCCCTGACCCAACGTCGGTTGCGAAGCAGTACCTCCGCCTGGTGGGCTTTCCGTCGCTGCCGTCGCTGCTGCTTCTGAAAAACGGCATAAGCCGCCCCGTCGCGTACATTCTCGACGGCGGCATTTATAATTCGAAAACACTGGACATCCAGGTACGAAACGAAGCCAAACTCTGTATGAGAATTCGTTGCTGGGCTGCACTCGCTTACATCAGAAAAAAACGGTCTCCTCCATAGAACGCGGCGCGCCTGCCAGCAGCTGTGGGTGACAGTTTGCTATCTCCTTTTTGTAGCAACCGTAAACACTTTTGCTGAGCAAACTTAAAAAGTACGCATAGTATGAGTTAAAGATTTGATGTTGTCAGCTAAATATGTTATTTGCAAGAGTGGTAACGCAAGTTCCTATTACAAAATTTACCTGGACGTTCTGGATTTGGTTGTAAAACCAGTAACACCAATGTGAGTCTGCACGGTTAGGTCAGTTGTTTAAAACATCTTGGCAATCAACGTAAAGCTGTAGTCTTCAAGGGTTCTGCGTATAGGCTCCAATGGCGTAGCGCTGTTGGGATAGTAGCATGTTCTCCATACGCCAGTCGCACGGACTGTAGGCGAGAGGAACACAGGACGGCTTTAAAGCTCTCCCATAGTAGAGTACCCGTACTCTAAATTGTTACCCCTCTTTTCTAACCCACCCTTCATTATTAGCTGCAATTATTAGCTGCAAATTTGTTCTGAATTCCCCTTCGCCGACACGAATAATGGACCACGTCTTCCCGCTTTTGACCCAATACAGATGGCGTGAACGGTGTTTTGCCGGGATAGGCTTCGGCAAAGCCACTCTCGGCAGGAAGGCGACTTTGCCACGGCTATTCGCAGAGCCTTGAACCCGGTATTTACGTGGCGTTGTGGAGAGTATGAGAACAAAGGCACAGTTTCGCTACTAAAAGGGTAACGCAATAACGCAATGAATGCGATAGCAACATATTTGAATGTTTACGAATCAAGGCCAGCGAATTACAATATTATACGACGTGAGGCTGGGGGCAACTCATTTAGATAGATCCGATCTTTTGTAATCAAACAAAACTTCAAAAACACTGGTGTAAGAAAACACGGCTGCTCCAGGCACACTTTCTGTACCACTTTTTCGTGTTGAGAGCGCACCCCATAGAAGCTCCCCTTGCTGTGGGGGCAAAAAATGCCTGCTGATCGTTGCCGTGGTCACCATAGGCGCCCTTGCTCCCCCCCCCCTCTTGTTCGCTCACAAGATAAGCGCGCACGCAGTCGACCCCGACCTGCAAGGCGATGGTCACTCCGTAGAAAGATGACGCTAGCGCATCCTTTTCCGTATTATATGTATATAGAGGCATGTATGGCGGCTCCGGCAGTGATGACGATGGCGGCAAAAACCTGCCGAAACTCTCCGTATAATTGCTATTGTAATAAAGATTTATTGCAACAGAGGAACACGTCGACGCCAACTTCCAAGAGCGGTTGCCGAACGGCTCGCGGATTCGGTGCTGCTGGTGTGAGCAAGAGCACGTGCCTCGCGAGGAAGTTATTCCTCGTCACGTCGCCACAGAGAGGCGAAAACACCTCTTTTCGCGGTGCCAGAGCCGGTCCATGTTGTTTTAAACTATTTAGCTATGAATTCTTGGCTATTTGTTAATTATATCATTTTCAACATTGTGGACTTGAGCATCGCCAGCCTTCTTTTAGG